>CABFPE010000705.1:232890-288416 GCA_900660155.1 Hofstenia miamia | reverse complement strand
AACATCAATGTATCGCAATTTGAGGGCAAATAAACTTGTGAAAGATCACAACGTAACCATTCATTCATACCCTGGAGCTACAATTGAGGAAATTTCAAAGGTAATTTATCAATATCCACAAAGGAACAATATAAAGAAGGTGATGATCACTGCTGGAAGAAATGACGCCATGCAATCAAACAAGAATTTTACACCACTCTTTGAAAAATTTATTACTTCCACGTGCCACTCCTGTCAAAATGTAGAAATTACATTGGGCGACCTCACTCCATTCCCATATATTAAAACATTCAATAAAATGTCTTTGGAAGTCAATGTATTACTACATCAAAATGCACAACAATTGCAGCACAAGATCTTTGAAAATAACCATTATTTTTACAAGGGTGCACCTGTTAATGCAGATCTATTTACATGAGGCAGAAGTCATTTCTCTGAATCTGGATATGGTATATTAGCACGATTCATTAAAAGCTATTTTGCAAATGCAAAGCATCCTTTCATCTACAGCCACTCAATCATATCAACCAGCGAATACACGTATGCCACTGCAACATCACAGGCAATCACGTACCTTGTACTCACCAACAATGATTAATCAAGGACACTTCGCACCGCACCTGAAAATGTATGCTGAAGTCCTTTCAACTACACCGCCTAATTGGTACTAAAGCTCTGGCGCTTATTAACTTTTTACTAAATACTAAACAGAATGGATTTATTTATTTTGTAATGCTAAGACTACGGGTGGTTTATCAACAAATCTTTTTTAAAATCTAAGTTTGCAGCTTTTATCAGCATTTTTCCAATAACAGATATACCTAGAAAAAATCCCTTCAAAGAGCTTTTGGCAATTTTGGTTTTAAAATGTTTATTATTACTTAAACATGGAATCGAAGCAAATCCTGGTCCTTTGCTCAATTATGAAACATATCTAAAAAATGTTTCATCTAAGAAAGATATGATTAATTACGTTCATTAAATGCCCAGAATTTATCTAATAAAAACTGCGATTACAAGTCACTTATTAGCAATTTTTATGAAAATATAGTACTAGCCATTACTGAGACATGGTTTAACTGCAATGACCTTGACATTGTCTGGTCAGATAACAATAATCTATATAAATTATTCAGAAAAGATAGAACTCATTGTAATATACTCGGTAAAAGCAAGGGGNAAACTCAAAAATGAATAAGGTTGAATTTTTCAATGAATACTCAGAAAATGTAATTTCTGAAAATTATGTTAAGAACAGTCTAATTATTTTTGATGATTTTGGCAAGGAATGTTTGAATTCACAAATTTTTGATAATTTAGTTATAGCCAGAAGACATTTAAATTGTGGTATTGTATTAATTACACATTCAATATTTTCAAAGGAATGCTATTCAACTCTAATTCAAAAAAATGCTTCTGGAATGTTTCTATTCAACTCAGTACGCGATCATTTACAGGTGAAAACTCTAGTACCTCAGATTAATATTATGCGTGAATTTGTTACTGCATATAAAAAAAGCAGTTAGTAAGCCATATGGTTATTTGTTTATAAACTTTGCTCAAGACATACCAGACGAATTACGTCTATCTACAAATCTTGAAGGAGTGCAAAAATTCTATGGATTTAATCAAAGAGCCCGCCATTTACAAGTTCCTAGCGGCTTGCTCCAGAAAAACTAGTTAGTTTTGCTAGAAGACAAAGAAATTCTAAATTTAATACGCGGTATTGTCTACAATATCCTACATGGAATCATTCCACAAGGAGATGAACGAAAAACATTTTTAAGTCTTCGTCAATACGCAGAGACTGCACTACTAAAAAAATCAAGTGTTCAAAAAATTTTAATATTAAAAACTCCAAATGGCCTTAAATTTTTCAATTGTCTATTACGCATTATGAAAGAGTATATATAATGCATGATTAAATTTATTTTACACATTATTCTATAATGACAACAGTTGAAATGGTGCTTATTTCTTTGGAAAATTACAATCATTTAAAAGAATACTACAATCAGACGGTCAACAATGTTATAAAAAACGATATTACATAACAAAAAAAAGTACAAAGCTATTTTGCAAACAAAAGCTATTTTGCAAATTTAAAAGTTATTTTGCAAATAAAAGCTATTTTGCAAATAAAAGCTATTTTGCAAATAAAAGCTATTTTGCAATTAAAAGCTATTTTGCAATTAAAAGCTATTTTGCAAATGCAAAGCATCCTTTCATCTACAGCCGCTCAATTTTGCCGCCAAAGTCACTTAGTTCTTATCAATCATATCAACCAGCGAATACACGTACCTTGTACTCACCAGCAACGCCCCGCACCCGCAAACGTACGCCGAAATCCTTTCAACTACACCTTCTTAGGTACTAAAGCTCCGACGCTTATTAACTTTTTACTAAACGGTATGGATTTATTTATCTTTGTAATGCTAAGACTACAGGTAGTTCACCAACACAAATTTTTCTTAAAATCTAAGTTTGCAACTTTTATCAGCATTTTTCCAATAACAGATATACCTAGAAAAAATCCCTTCAAAGAGCTTTTGGCAATTTTGGTTTTAAAATGTTTATTATTACTTAAACATGGAATCGAAGCAAATCCTGGTCCTTTGCTCAATTATGAAACATATCTAAAAAATGTTTCATCTAAGAAAGATATGATTAATTACGTTCATTTAAATGCCCAGAATTTATCTAATAAAAACTGCGATTACAAGTCACTTATTAGCAATTTTTATGAAAATATAGTACTAGCCATTACTGAGACATGGTTTAACTGCAATGACCTTGACATTGTCTGGTCAGATAACAATAATCTATATAAATTATTCAGAAAGGATAAAACTCATTGTAATATACTCGGTAAAAGCAAGGGGGCGGGGTACTCCTTCTAGTTCCGAAATCATTTCATCCAAAGCAACGGAATGATATAGTAAGCTCAGAAAAATTCGAAAGCCTTTGGGTTGAAATTGATAACCCTATCAAAAATTCACCTTTTAAAAAGCAATTAATTAATGTTTCATACTGTCCAAATAAATGTAATACTAATGAATTTTTTGAACAACTTGAGAATGAAATTTCACTGGCCTACTCAGAAAATAAAGATTTAATATTAATGGGTGATTGGAACCTAAATTACTTAAATAAACGTGATAATAAAACGATTAATCTCTTTTTTAATACTTTTAATTTAAAAACGGCAAATGCCTTCATTCCTACAAGAATCGCAGCCAATAGTGCAACTTTGATTGACTATATTGCACTGCCCGAAAATAATCTTGATTTCTTATACTACTCCTCTGAATGTCCATTCTCTGATCACTGTATAATATCAGCCAGTTTCCCTAAAGCTAAAATACGCTCTGAAATATCCAAAAAATGGATCACTATTCGCGAAAAATCGTCCGATAATATAGATAACCTGAAAAATGCTCTTTCACGTGAAACTTGGTCTTCTGTATACGTTGCGGTTGATCCTAGCAACATGATCAAAAGCTTTCTTGATATTCTTGAATCCTATTTAGATGAATATTGTCCTGAAAAAAAATCCTTGTTACTAATCATTCTCGCAAAAACAAAGAATGACAAGCCTTGGATTTCCGATTTCTGCAAAAAGTTAATAACAAAAAAATGACGCTTTTAAATTTTTTTCTAACGCCCGTACTCCTGAAAGTTATGCATTATACAAAAAAGCTAGAAATATTTCTAATATAGAAAATCGTAAAGCTTACAATGAGTATATTAAAAATGAATATAGAAAATTACCGAACCAAAAGAGTAAATGGAGATTGATTAACGAAATCTCGAATTGTACCAAATCAAAATCTTCTCCCATAGAAAAAATTGTAGACCCCGATGGAAATCAATACGTCTCTGATTTTGAAATTTCCAATATTTTAAATCAAACATTTGCAAACCTAGGTAATTACGACGGTCCTCAAACAAAATTCCAGGAAATAATTCCTAATAGGCACATCCCTGAATTTGGTTTTCGCTTTATAACAAGTTTTGAAGTAATTAAAGCAATCAAGAAACTAAAATCAAACAAGTCAAGCGGCCCCTCAAAAATTCCAATATGGTTACTAAAAAACAATGCGAAATATATTGCCGAACCTTTAAATTATATCTTTAATGAATGCTTAAAATGGAATATTTTTCCCGATTTCTTGAAACAGGCTCATATTACTCCAATTTACAACAAAGACGACCCAAAATGTCCCAAAAACTATCGACCTATATCTATTACATCACCAATCAGTTAAATATTTGAAAGATTATTACATGAACAAATTACACTTCATTTAAATCATCATAAACTATGGTCCAAATCACAATTTGGTTTCAGAAAAAATTATTCAACATCAGACGCACTTATACAAACGACAGAAAAATGGAGAGCACTATTAGACTCTAATAAATTTGTTGCTATTGCCTGTCTTGACCTCTCAAAAGCATTCGATTCTATTAACCATGATATATTAATAAGAAAATTAAAAAATATATGTTTTTCTCTTAACAGTGCTCACCTTATATCTAATTACTTAAGTAATAGACTTCAGCGAGTTAAATTAAATGATACTTTTTCAAATTGGTTGTCTGTCAATAATGGTGTACCTCAAGGAACCATACTAGGTCCCCTGCTATTTAATATTTATGTGAATGACATGAAGGAAATTACTGACTGCGAAATAACACAATACGCCGATGATACATCTATTTACTGTGGAAATAAATCCTTAGATAAAGCTGTAAAAGTTATTGAATCGAATTGTATAAAATTGAGCAACTATTTTAACATGCATAGATTGCGTATTAATACGAAAAAACTGAATTTTGCATAATGCAACCTTTTAGAAAAAAACGGACATCTCTGACTATTCAATTAATTTCAATAATTCATCTGTTATACCTGTTAATAAGTTTAAATATCTAGGAGTAATAATAGATTCAAATCTTAATTTCACGTCGCAAATAAATACTATTATTAAAAAAATGGCTATAGGTATTAGAAAGATATCCCATGTTTCCCAACAGTTACCCCCAATTGCAGTAATTCAAATGTTTCATGCATTTGTTATGAGTAATTTAAACTATGCTAATATCTTATATACTAATGTACACAGCCAAATGTTAAAAAAGCTTCGAGTTCAACTAAAATGGGCATTAAATGTTTGTAATAAAAACTCTTCTAAAACAAAAGAATATATTTCTAAATCTATTCTTTTTCCACAAGAGTTAATTATTTACAATATTATTATTTATTTCTTCAAATTCATAAAGAAAATACCACCCTACAACGAGATATCATTCTCATTTTCGACAGATTGTCTGAAGCAAAATAAACGAACAAAAAACTACTCACGTGTTAAATTTAATAAAAATATCATGAGTCAATCCTTTATTAATACTGCAGTTTATAACTGGAATATATTGCCAAAAGAAATGAAAATAATAGACAACCTTAAAAATTCACAAAAGAATTAAAATTATTATTTCTCAAACAAAAGTTTATATCAGGTAGATCATGGATAGGATTTAAATTTTATAATAACGATTATACAATAAATCGAAATTAGTAAGCTATCCGTAATCAGTGTTGTTTTATTTATTTCATTTTTGTTATTCATTTTTTGTAGTAGTTAATGATGCTATTCATTTGAAATATCAGTAAAATATTGTAAAAAATTCAAATGAAAATAGATTATCTTATTTTATAATGTATCTCCTGACAAGACGAAAATCAACACATAGTTCATAGCTTCAGTCAGTTGTTAGTTAAAAAATTGTAAACGCATGAACCAAGTTATACAATAAATATTTTGTAATAATTCTTCTATATGTACAAATTCCTGTAAATAGTATATTATTCACATGTAAAAAATATAGGCGCATGGTATTTAAGGGATAGATTGATAAAAGTTTAAGAGAAAATTACAAACTAAATTTTTAGGTTAATATGTTGAAAAACATTGTCTATAAAAAATCGTCTAACCATGGCAAACTATACCATGTCTTGAAAATTTATGCACATTCCGCTAATAATACCATGCAAACGTCAAGTGTTAGATTAAATATTGCGTAAGAATACGATTTTTAATAAGTATTCCAAGCTAGTACAAACATGATTAAAGCAAAATTCAAGGATCAAATGCATGCCAATGCTTGCATGTGAAGATGTATTTGAAATCGAAGCCATTTAAAGACGCTATGCCACAATATATTGATTGTAAATAGAAAACTTAAGTGCTCAGTGAATAAATTCGCCCAAACTTTGCTACACATTGTTACTACTGAAGTAATAATTCCCCCGAGCTGATCTTAGCAATATCAGCATTTTCGCAATGTCATAGCCCTAATAGAATTTTTTGAAGGGGATGACCCTTAATAAAACATTGATTGTGCAGCCAATGATGCTCGGATCAACTTCGGACCACTTATATTCTGTTCAAATTATATTTTACATCTAGAACCAACATTTGAACTTATTTAAAGCAATGACTAGTTCAAAAATGTTTAATTCAGTAACGTTCTACATTGTCCTGTCGCTACAAGAGTGCATGGTAAGGTTTTGGAATAATATCAGCTCTTGAGTTCCCTTAGAGTAACTTGAAATATATAATATAAGAACTAATCATACTAGCATTAATTCAAAATTGCTTGATTCAATAAAGTACTACATTATCCCGAATCTACAATGGTTCATGTTAATGTTTTTTAAAAAATATCGGACTAGATCTCCTAAAAAACAATGGAAACCATTATCTAGATGTAAAATTTAATATAGAAGCGAATAAACCTAGTTTGAAACCACTCCGAACCTTATTCACTAAGCAATCTCAGTTTTCGCAAGGGCTTACCTCCTAAAAAAGTTTTCTATTAAAAAATACTGAAGAAAATATGAGTTTATTCAGAAACTTTAGTATGGAAATAACTTACTGCTTAATCTACTTCATATATAGAAAAAAAGTCAGTCATTTTCAAATTTTTCTTGCTTAATAGTAATATTAAGCGCCATTATAATAATCTGGCGCGATTATAATACTTCACAAAAGTGTAGGTGAAGCGTATTCAGAGGCATCCTAATTATATTAAATATGCAAAAATTACTGGGAATAGAAAAACTAAATGCGTGGTCGAATTACTTTTAAATCTGCTCTTTAATATTGCATATTTAGTTTTGTAAATGTTTTTTTGTCATGTGTTAGTTTATACTTTGAATAAATTTAAGCAATAAATTTGCTTTGACTCTTAATAGACGTATGATGCAACCTTCATATAAAATTATGATAAATTCAGAATCGATCCAACTTTGCATGAAAAAACAGTTTGCTATCTTGTATTTCGGTTGCTTTTAAAGCAGTATAGACCTATGCACATATAATAAACTATCGGTGGAGGGTTTTATATGTAGTCCCAAAACTGGAAGATTCTGGGATTACCCATTCCCTTTAAATTAAAACATTTTCTGTACAAAAACGCTTAGTTTCACAAAATGAATAATGGAGTAAATGGAAAATAGTTTTCATTCGAAACAATGGCACAGCCACAACACACTTCAGAATTACAAAATTAGTCACACCAAAAGTACAAAAATAGCAAATTAGCACCATTGAAGGCCGACTGCGAGCACCAAAAAAGATACCAAACTAGTATTAAATCGCATCAGCTGAAAACATACAAAATAAGCACCATTCAGTTGGAATCAGTAGCGGCTACTTCTCACAGAACAAACCACCATACTGCAATCGACTGTTGAGTCACCACGCAAAATAGCACCATTGACACGCAGCTAAAAATACGTTTAATTTGAAAATAGTATTTGCTATATAATATAGTATTGATTAATTATACAATTGTACAACAAACCACTGCAGTAGAGCCGGGCACCAGCCATCTGAGCTGCCACTGCCGATATATTTTAGGTCAACCAGCCGCCGGAAAATTTAGAAGGCTGAGCCGATTGATAACTAAAATTCTATCAAGAAAGAGAAACGAAATGTGTCATTATAAGGACACCGCATTTAATGTGTTTGATGTGGTAGTGATGTTTAACATTAGCATCATATACAGTTTTTCACTGTATGGGATAATATGAGATATTATGCAATCTAATCAAGTTCTATAGATGTTTCTCAGCCGGCTGCGAGGCCGCCGACCTTATCAGGTTTGCGTCACCAATAGTAGTCTGCTGCCGGCGGCGCCCACCTCTATATTGCAGCAATACATGTAAACATGACTTTCAAAAGTTGACATATTTTGTACACACATTTGCGCACCATATTCTGGACAGTCGTAAGACAACAAAAGCAGTGATATATCCACTGACCTTAGAATTATCTTTCAATTTATGGGCGTGTAGAGACATTGTGCCCATATTGCGTAAATTCCGCTTTCTAGTGCTTCCATGTTGCTTTCTGACCAACTAAATGCCAATTTTCATATTTTGTAGCATGTTCTCGCCAATGAAAATGCTTTTATGATGAATGAACCCGCCAAAAATTTACCAATAGTTCTATTTTTATGACAATTCCGGTTTGGTTTTTGGTTACCTAATATTACTGCATTGTGAGGCCTTATTTTCTTTAACACTTGCCAAAGTTTCAATTCAAGTTAATTTGAAGCTATAATCTTGATATCAAGGAGTATATAATATGCCAATGAAGGCGATTTTGGCCAATGACGATATTGTACATTTCTATAAGTCTTCTTTGCATTTAGTCCTAACTTTCTCTTAAATTTTTTCAATAGACGTGCCACTACCATCCAGTAGTTTCACCTTGTTCAAAAATTGCCCACTTTTCGATTTTGCTAGGAAAAATAAAGAGGGAGTTAAGGTACCGCATGCCGTGAAATCAACTACAAAATATTTACAACAATGCATTCGTGCAATTCAAACAAGCTCAATGGACGAAATGTCAAGCAGCAACTTTATATAAAATTTGAGTTAACCAATCTTCTGTTACTGTTTTCATTTTATCTTCGAGAATACAACATTGACTTTTTTACACCCTATATATATATATATATATATATATATATATNAGAGGCGCTTTGTTGAGTTTACAAATTATAGAGGCGCTTTGTTGAGTTTACAAATTATAGAGGCGCTTTGTGGATATAATTAAGAATTTTTTTATGAATATTTACATGATTTACAGATAAAATTAATATAGTATTTAACTTTAGACGTATTTACATCATTATTTGTTAAACTATTTAGTAGAAATAACTAAAAACATTAATTAAATATTAGCACATTATAAATTTTGGCTGTTTGCTCTGTTTGCCTTCCATGAAAAGGATTAATTAAGTAACCACAATTAAGTGTCATCATCAGAGTGGACAGGTTACTACTTACTAGTATATATACTGACTAGTAAATTACTAGTCATGTTACTAGTAACTAATTTGAGGCTACCTCTTTAGGTTACTGGGAATTAGTAGGGCCAATTGTGGCTGAGATAATCTAACCGCAAGCGAGTCATATTTTCATTCAATTAGTGCATGCTTGTAAACAGTCCATAGCAGGTGCAATGGTATATAAATTCGTTGCATTCAATTGTATGAATGGCTACGACGGGGTTAGCTACAATAAAGCAGTTAGTTTTCACTGTTTTCCTCTTAAAAATGATGAATTATTAAAGGAATAGTTGAAAAGAATATACAGAAAGGACTTTATTCCGACAAAATACTCAAGGTTTGTTTTTCAATTACATGTTTTAAAAGCAAGAATTTATGTTAGTTGACAATTTAATGATGCCATTGTTTTCATCTCATACATTTACTGCATTTTGTTTCGTTAGATGCATTGAAAATCATGAAATATATTTCACGTTATCAATATTTCAGAATCTCAAGTTTATGAAATATTTTTAATCAACCGCATAAATGTAGAAATGATAACTGTTTTAATAATTATTTACTTCATATTTTTTTTAGCTATATAATTTAAATATATTTATATAACGTTGCTATTTGTCTGCTATGGTCTCTAATTTATTGAGTGAAAGTGATATTTAGTGAAATCCTTTTTTCAGACATTCAATCGCAACATTGTTTGCAAATTCGATAACTTTTCTAAATATCTAATGGTATAGCGAATTTAAGGTTCGAGTATTTAGATTATGTTCTGATCATTTTACTGTGGAAGATTTTGTTATTGAAAGAACCGACTCAGTAACATCAAGGAAGCGCAAGCGTGGTGGGTTAAAATATTGGTTACTAAGAGAAAATTCCATACCCTATTTATTTCCAGAAAATCCTATTTATTTCAAAAAATTTGAAAGAGGTGGTCGATCCACTAATGTTGATAATCGTTTCTTTCGTGAAAAAATTCGAATCGACTCTGACAATTTATCTTTCTTAAGTTTAGATAGTGTTGACAACAATAATGCTTCATATGAAAAGTTACTCAATGAAAGAATCCCGTCAGAATCTGACATTTTAAACGTTATTGAGCAACACAAGTATTATCTCTGTTAAGCTTGAAATAAATAATGAACTTCGTGTGATTTGCACATTGAAGGTATTTCAGTTTGAAAATCAGCTGTTATTTTCAGCGTCGTGTGGTAAAAAAGTTGTTGATTTTGAATCGTTTAATCATCTTTGATTACCTGGTCGAAATATTAGGAAAGTAACTCAAGTTTTGAATATCTTAGCTAGTTTGAAATACATGTTTGCCGAAAAATCTTTCGTCAAAAACGATACTCAAATACTTTGTTAGCTTTTGCATTTTCTATATATAGCAAGAGCACAGCAACATATAATGTAATCAGAAATCAAAATGCATTGTTTACCTTCCATTCGATATATTCAGAGTTTCAGGTGCAGTTGAAAATTGTAACATTCTAGAATATTTAAAGATGAAAATTTCAACTTTAAATTATCAACAAAAACATGTTACATTAATTTCTGATGAAGTTTATGCATCAACACAATGTCAATGCTCTAATGGAACACTCTATGGACTTTGCAGTGATGGTTTTATTGTTAAAACTGTCTTAGTATTTATCATAGCTTCCAATGCTTCTACTTATAGGGACATTGTACACATGGCTCCATGTTCATCATTAAATTCGAATGCGATATTTGATAACTTTAAGTCAGTTATTGGTATTATTGAACAAGCCGGATTCATTGTGAACTCCATGTCAGTTGACTATATGTAAATCGGAGATTTCATCAACAAATCTTCTTGAAAAATGTAACTTTTCTTTTGTTCTATTAGGATCATTTAATTCTGATAAACTGGAAAGACGATTCTCCTGGTATAGAAAATCCAGTGGCGGTAATTATTTTATTTCACTTAAGGAGATACTGGATACAGAATCTCAAATTAAAATATTGTTGCTTTTGAAAAATAAGAATATAGATGTTTGTGAAATTGAACTTAATGAGCACAAAGAAGAATGTTTTGATAGCGATCCTGAATTTAAATCTTTTTTGACAAAAGTTAAAGAAAAATTTTCATCATCGGACATTAATGAAATGGAATCCGAAACTATATTAAATGTTTCTTATTAAGCGGCTAGATATATTTCATTTAAATTAACTGGATCTCTTTGTTCATCATGTAAAACAATTTTTACAGCAGATCACGATTCATTTAATGCTCTTAAGAATTCTCATTCAAATTTAATCAACATGTGTAACAGGGGAGGCTTAACAGTTCCTTCAGATTAAGTTTTCCATATTATTTTTGCAATATCCATTATGAATGAACTAAAAGATTATCAACTTTTTTGCAAAAGAATTTCAAATACAAATAATTTGTTCAATTTGTTTATTACAGTTTGTCATACAATGGTACCCACAGTTTAAAGACTTTTAATGTATGTGCAAATTGTGTAAATGATATTTTTTCACATATTGTTCGCAGAGTTCAACTATTATGAAATTTTTTACAAAGGAGCTTAATTTCAATTTGTACATTAAAAACAAAAACAAGCCAAAAAATTAAAAAATTGTTAAAAACTTTGTAGAATAAATATATTCTTCTTATTTTTACATTAATTATAAATCAAGTTAGTGCTGTTATACATATCAATTTTATTTTAGCAATTGCAGAAATTCAACTTTTTGCCATTCAGCCACAATTGGTCATTGCGTATTTCACAGTTCACATCCTGGTAGTATTATAGAAATCCATGGTAGGGACGAACCGAAAACCAAAACCGCGGTTTTTTTTTAAAAACCGAACCAAACGGACGTTTGAAACTGGCCGGTTTCGCTTTTGAGACTAGGACCTGAGCCCGTCCCCCTCCAACTCTGACTCAAATGCCTCTTCGAAAGATTCAAAATAAAACAAATAGCTTGCTATCGTATGTACTACTACCGTAAGTGAAATAATATTCATGAAACTACAAAAATAAGCTGAGGATGTCTGCAAAGATGGTTATTGGTCTCATCTGCTAAAATAAAAAAAACCTGAAACCACGGTTTTTTAAAAATTGAACCGCCATCAAAAATATCGAAAACACAGGGCCCTAGGGATTAGTAATAACACCTCTTTTCAAGTGAATCATGTTCATGAGTCAGTATTACTATGTAGATGTATGCAGTCAAACAAAATTATATTGCTTCTTTGCTTTTGCAGTCATACAATGAATCTACTAACTGGGCATATACTTGAATGCAAATCTCCCAATAATTATGGGATACTTAGGACATCAGAGTATTTTATTTATTTTATATATATATATATTTATTATATATAATTGTTATATATATATATAATGCCTTCACTGAATTTCATTTCAATAGAACTTAAATTGAAAAATTTTTTTAATTTTTTACTGTAGTCCACATCCCATATTTGAAGTCTCGAAACTGTCTCCTCTACAACATTAAGCCACCTATGTAAAATAAATGACTTGTTTTTACATCAAGTTACATATAATGATAATAATATAAATGATGCACAATTGTGAAGCATAACAACTAAAATATAGTTACAGACTAGTCATGTGGTAAAATGGCGTGAAGAGATAAAAACTGTTACAAGATTTGAAGTAGACAATAATTCATTTGCATAAAAGTAAAGTTGGGTAGAAAACAAATGCCACAACTTTGCTAGAAAGTAGAAATAAAGTAGCATAGATATACACACAGATAATTTGTGTCGTGTAGATCCGCGCGGGTCTATGGGGATCATCAGGAAAATTTCGTGGGGTGGGGGAATAAAAAATCTGCACCATTGTAAAACCTGAGTTTTATGAATAAAATTCCTAATGAATAATTTTTTTTGCTTTGTATATAAATAAATTCATTAGTAAAAATGTGTTCATATTTGACATATTTTGGTCAAAAGCACAAAGATTACCTCAAATGTTCAAAACACTTTCACGCTTTCATTGCCAGCTTCATTTCTTTTGCTGCCCAATTAGCTAGATTTTTAGTTTTAGAAACTTTTGATTTTCTGCCCTCCGCTAGGAGATCTTTGATAACCTTTCTCTGTTCAAAAAAGACGATAATTGATGAACCATAACCAGTCAAAAGATCTCTAAAATAAAACTTATCTTTTGAAAATAATTTAATGTTCAAAACAATTCGTGAACAAAAGCTGGAAAAGATACATTTAATTTGAATACAAAAAATTGGAAAACCGACACCAAAATTTTTAATCCTCGCAGAATCACCTAATCGTTTCAAAATAAAAATAATTTCGCAAGTTTCAATTGGTTGACAATTCCTGCTTATACTGAAAATGTTCTAAGTGAACAGGCATTTTTAACAGCTAATTAATCAAAAACCAACCATTCAGCAACACTTAACACTGAAAATGTTACATTTTTGAAAAAATTCTGATGTGTTTAAATTTATGCTTTTCCTAAGAAGTGCAAGTCAATCTAGAAATAGCCTTAATGGCGGTAACTCTTTAAATTCTTTATAACATTTATCTGCCGCGGAAATACCAGTATATCAGAGAAAACAAATTAGCGTATTGTTCAATAAATTGGAATCGATAATAACAATTATATGCGAAGAAAACGAATTTAAATGAAAACCTTTAGAAAACAATTAATGACAAATGACCTCAAAGAACCTAGCTGTTCATCAAATTGTTTAGTAGGGAACAAAAACCTTAGCACTTTTTGACAAAAGTTAAAGGATTAGTTTTCTACAAAAACATTGTTCAAGCATATCACAATTTCATTGTGTAGTAGGCTTTAAAAATATTTTTTAAAACAAATTAAAGAATTTTGTTTAGTAATTTTACCCAAAAACATACCCCACTAATCCACAACAAGCACTGATAAGAGAATCAGTTCTGTCTTCATCTTGAGCGATAACTTCGATAAAAGTAATCATATAGGCAGCATGTTGCTGAAGTTTGAGTAACTCTACACTTGGCTGTTTATTGTTTTTATTATTATTTTCTCCCTTAAGCCCTTGAATTATACCCGTATAAGCTTCTAGACAGGATTCCCGGACTTCATTAAGATAATCGACCATTTCATAGTCATCGCGATTCACCTAAACATTTCGTTGAAATGATGAGATACATGTTCAGAGAAATTTGCTTTAAAATTTGGTATGTTTAACAAGGAACTGCATGATAAATATTCAAATAGTACAGTAAAATCATTGCAATTTTTTGACAAAGCTAAATGCAAAATGTAGAATGGTTAAATTTGTATAGAAAATTATATAACTAAAGATATAACATGATAGAGTCCTCTATAAGAAAATTTAAATTTCACATTAAATGTATAGTTGTCGTTGTCTGCAATAACGTGATGACTAGCCTTAGACACATATTTCACTCGTGTTTTGTGAAGCACAATCGTGTGATTGTGGAAGAGCAACTTCCTTTGTAATACGTTGTATTTTTAATTGAACTAATTCATTAAATGTCAAGTACTTGTACTTTAAATTACAAGGGAGCTGTTAAGAAAGGTGTCAAAACATTGTTATGCCAAGAAGCCTAGGGGAATGGAGACTAGAGGGCAGTGGCAACTGTGAATGAAGTAACTGGACAAACAGCAAATGTATTGCTGATAAATTACGCGTAAAATCAAGATATGGTAAAAGATCTCTTGAGTGCTTTGCTGAAAACAAGTGCAAAATGTGTGTTAATCAACAAAATATACAAACATCATAATGTTCAGTCTTATACAATGAAGAAGCTATCAGGAATTCTCACGTAAAAACCAAAAATTTCTGATTGTGCTAGAATTAATGTAAACTGGAGGTGCGAACCTTATAAAAAATGCTTTTTTTAGATATTGTGGTAACAAAAAAGAATTTTATTTAGAGAATAACATGAAAAACTAACAGTACATATGTATCCAATTGTTACTTTTTTATAAATTGACCATTTGTTTCTATCACTTGCTCAAATCGTTTCTTCAAACTTTCAATTGCGTTTTTCATCATGTTGGGAGAAATTTGTCTGATTTCATGAGTGATAGCTGCCTTGAGTTGATCAACATTTTCGAATGTGCCAGAGCTGTAGACTTCACTTTTCAAGTAGCTCCAAAAAAAGAAATCAAGTGGGTTTAGGTCTGGGCTCCTAGCTGGCCACTCAACATCAAAATGCCTTGAAATGACACAATCTCCAAATTGTTGCCTGAGGAATATTTTTACAATAACTGCAACATGTGGAGCAGCTGATTTTTTATTGCGAAAAGATACTAATGACTAATGTACTCACCTTATATACAGGTAAGGGTAGTGCAGTACTTGCTGTTAGCTTAGAGTATACAAGATGAGTATAGAGTAAATATAAAATTACAAATCCATTGAAAATGAACAAATTAATTGAAATTCTAACATTAAAATTGAAAATGAACAAATTAAAATTAACAATCCATGAATTTGAAAAATTAATCGTGATAGTGAGTAAGTAAAAGTTCGTGATGGGATATCAGCAACGTTATCTTCAGACGGTATCCTAAAAACTCTTATGTTCTTAAAATTAACCATGAGAGTAGCTGCTACATTCTCAAAATAGGATCCTCCACGAAGTCTACTAAAATTTAACGCTCTTTCTAAAAGCCATGAATCCGAAAGAATGAGTGATCCAGCTTGAGCTCTGTCCAGTGCGATTAACATTTCGTGTAATTCTTTACCAAAAATGCAGAGTTTGTTATACAAAGCAAAGGATGGTCATTTATAATCGAATATGCCAAGATGATGTAAGAGATGCGTCCGTATACCATACATGAGAGTTGGGCTTTAAAATTGCTGCACCCCAATGAATCGAAAAAGGCAGTTCTAATAATAAACGAAGTAAGAAGTTGAGCTACTGCGAAATTAGAATGTTGTAGTCTATAAAGAGGCCGCATAACATTAGAAGGTGCTAACAACGGCCAAGAAAAAAAGGTGGCCCAAAACTTTTTGTCNATGGATGTGCCTCTTTGAGTTGGTTGCAAGTCTCAATCACCTTATCAAATGTATCACCTGAGTATGATGGTCTTCCACTTCTCCTCTCCAACACTGATCCTGTTTCATTATACTTTTGAACAATACGCCTAACAATGGAAACATCAAATTGAGCCTTTTCACCCGTTTCTCTTCTATATGCACGAATGGTTTCCGTAAGAGAATCTCCACTTGAAAAATAGAGGCGAAGAATAGACTTTTTAAATTCATCATTCATGATTCTCAAATGGACAATATATGAGAATCAATCTATAAAATATTGATTAATTTGGACATGTCATTACAGAAATATTTAACTTTAAAAAAGGCATTATTTTACAAACACCCTGTATATATATATATATATATATATATATATATCGATGAGAAATGAAAAATTTTTCCTTTGGAGCTCAAAAGACCGATTAACAATTAACAAAAGCAGGCAAATGGAGGAGTCCAAAAGTTCGAAAGCCGAAGAGAAATGCTTCTGTTCAGTACAAAGTTTACTGGATACGGACTTTGTGAAAATCTCCAATTTGCTGGAGTTGGTAGCCCTACATAAGAATATGATGGAGTGTGATGAAATCCAAAATCGTGAGATGGCTTGCAAATTTTTTACTTTGATATTCAAAGTAATTTGCTGCAGTCTGCAGCATCAATAACTGATTCAAACCGCTGGACTTAAGTGCTTCATTCAAATTAGTGCGTAAATTTGCATATGATTATAATGATCCCGGCACAAATTTTGTGATTCGTGGTATTCGTTAATTGCTGATGAAATAATCAATATCAAAAGCGTCATCTTGAGTGACGTCATCAATTTTCGGCATAATATTTTTAGTGAACACAAAGTAGTTTATTATGAGCCTAGTTTCAGCTAGCGTCTCTTTACATTGTAGCACAGACCCCATTTTCTTCAACATGGTACATTCTCAGCACATATTACTAAAACAACACATACAGGGTGACACAGCTAAAAGTTAAGATTTGAATATTTAATAACATTTTATTGAGTAGGGTAGCATTAAAACTTTTGATTTAATTATGTATATGAGTTATTGGGTATTAACTTTCAACCAATTGAATGTGACCTTCATAATTCTTATAAGAGCAATAAACAACTAGTATCCAATGTTAAAAATTGTGCCAGTTAATTGGTTCTCGCCTTTAGCATGCCTCAGAAAAAAGATGAACAAATTAAAGAATTTTCACTTCCACATTAATTTGCTATATGCTGCATATCAATTACAAATTCTCGTTATTAAGGTAAAATATCAAAATTTGGAGCTCATCGCTTAACTTATGGACAGACTTTTGCCACATTCTGTATTTTGTCGCGGCGTCGTTTTGTGATGCCCGTTTTCTCATGCAGGTTTGTTAAATGCCCCATGAATAATTGAGTAACATTACAACTAAATATTCGTGCTCTTTGTTTTTAATCTAGCCCAATACCTGGGTTTAAAGTAAAAGCATTTCAATTCTAATGTTATTTCTCTATAAAATCGATATGACATGTTAAATATCTTTTGTAAACCCATGAAATTTGTCTATGGTGATTGAAAATTGCGTTACCACCTATAAGTTGTTGGTTTTCCTAAATAGCTTAATCAAATTTATAAAATCATATGCAGAACATTCATTGTTTTTTATATTACTAGAATAGGCCCAAATTGTCAGGCAAATGTTGAGCGACATATACATTGCTAATGTAGTCTCCTATAATATAGCAAAGGAAATTTGCGAAAGATTTCACTAACTAAATTTAAATAACTAAAATATGGGGAATACATTTAGAAATTTACCTGCACCGATGAAGCCTGCTGCAAATCTGGTAGCACATGACTCAAATATGGCATGAAGTTTACACCGATAGCAAGAGCAATATCTCCAAAAACAGCAATGATGGGAGGCTTGCACAAACGATGCACATTAGGATCGCGTAAAATTTCTAACAAAATCTGCATAAGTTCCGGACAAAACTCATTGAATGCATGACCTAAGGCGCGTGAGAGATCGCCAACTAATCCAACAGCACAAATACACACCTAAACAAGTGAGTTTACGTCGTGACAGAAAAAATCAAACGAACAGAACATAAAAATATATACAGAGAAGGAATTTTCTTTAACATTGAATTAAATTTAATATACATAAAAGCCACGTTGGCGAAATCGGTGTGGTAGTACACATTAACAGCTATGAATACTTGCAAAAATGGTATATTCAAATAATGCTAGTGGGATTTTATATTTGCAAAAAAAGACTATCAGCTAAACAAAGCAAACCAAATGCAACAAAAAAATCATGGCTCAGATTTTAAGGCAATCCAATACAGTGGTAGCTGCAAATTAGAATGGGCATTAAAGTTTTACCGATCAAGACAAAAAATTCATAATTAAATCATAGGTTAGCTATTAACTAGGAAAAACTTAAGTTGAATTGCACTAAATTACAATAAAATGAAGTTACCTGATACTCAGCTGTATTTCTTAGACAACTGTGTAAATGTGGCAGCAGGGCATTCATGTAAACGCCAAACTGGGATCCAAGCGTTTCTACAATCGTAGCAACTGCCAATAGCGCATCTTCGTGAACGCCACTACAGTGTTGATCACCAGACGAAGTCGGCGATGACAACATTTTAAGAAATAAAACCATCATTGGATCGGCAATTTGTAAAGCATCCTCAGGACGCATTTTCCTCATAACGCTCTAAAAATAAAAGACATCAAAAAATGAATTGAAGGAGCCTTGACCTAATATTTTGCTATCAAACGTAACTAATCTCGCACATAAACAAAATGTATATTAACTTATACTCGCGCTTTGTACGATGAACATTTGAGAAAAGTGTAGAAAGCGCAAGCTACACCGATTTTCCCATAGTACAAAGAGCAAGTTAGCAGTTCTGTATTAGGGAATGTTTTTATACTATCATTTTATATTAGGAAATATCCAGTTAACTGAAAAAACACTTCCTAAAGCATATTTTTTAATTAAAAGAATTATTGAAGTTACTATAGAAAAAACAACCTTCATGAACACTTTTTAAAAAATTACATTTTTTTTCAATTCAATATGCAATAATATTAGACAGAGACCACTTTTTATGCTTACCAAAGGTAAATTGCAACAATGCTTAAATGAAGGTACAAGTTATAAGCATGCAGTGCGACTTTCATTTACTAGTTAAAATTTGCTCAAATGTTTTAAAGAAAACGACAAAATCACAAAAACGTCACATAATTTGGTTTTCGGGACTTAAAAATTGATACAGCCATGAAACAGAAAATTAATAAGTATGTTCAAAAAATTCTATTCTTCTCGTCAAGGTTATGATTCGGCCCAACAAGCATTAGAAAAATGTGGGATTCTCACATTGCCGAGAACAACAACAAGCTTGCAAATCAATTGAAAGATGCTCATTTGAGCAAACCGGTCATTGTGAATAAACTACAAGTGAATGCTATGCGCTTGCTATGCAAGTATGTGCTCTGGTATAGGTTATCTGAACAGTACACTGTTTTTTTCAAATTATGATATTAGAAATGGCTGAAGCATGTAGTTTACAGAGACTGATAAAAAACTGGCCAACCTCCAATAAATGGCACCAGAAATTAATGAACACAGGAAATGTGCTGGACTCCACCAGGCAGAGGGTTTCAACAGCAACGTCAAGTGAAATGAAGAAAAACGTTTTGGCTGAAGCATGTAGTTTACAGAGACTGATAAAAAACTGGCCAAAATCGGATATATTCTGGATGAAATCGACATTTTTTACATGGCCGGAACCGGACGTCATTTCACTGAGAAGAACTACTAATATCAACCTGAAAATTATATCAGATATTAAATAACGCCCAAATGTATTGAAAATGCAAAAATTAGTTTAAAACCGCATTTATAATTGTTGACAGGGCATAGAAATACAACTTTTTTACATTAACTGGCCGAACTGAAAATCGGGGTCACGGGCCTAAGTATAAAACCCATAGTACTTAGCGACCGCATATATATATATATATATATATATATATATACAGNGGGCATAGAAATACAACTTTTTTACATTAACTGGCCGAACTGAGGGCATAGAAATACAACTTTTTTACATTAACTGGCCGAACTGAAAATCGGGGTGACACAGCTAAAAGTTAAGATTTGAATATTTAATAACATTTTATTGAGTAGGGTAGCATTAAAACTTTTGATTTAATTATGTATATGAGTTATTGGGTATTAACTTTCAACCAATTGAATGTGACCTTCATAATTCTTATAAGAGCAGTACTCATTTAGTTTGGTACATACTAATTGCCTTTTTTCTTTTTAGAATGTCTTACTCTGTTGAACAAAGGGCCAAATGCGCTGCTTGGCTAGAATGCATGGAAAATGTAACTGCAGTACAACGTAAATTCCGAAGTGTTTATGGCAAACATGCTGAAACTCCCAGTGCAGCAACCATCAAGAAATGGCACCAGAAATTAATGAACACAGGAAATGTGCTGGACTCCACCAGGCAGAGGGTTTCAACAGCAACGTCAAGTGAAATGACGAAAAACGTTCAGCAGCATTTTGCTGAGTTTCCTCACTCCTCTACTCGACGAGCTGCGTTATCATTGCACATCAGTCGTGAATCTTTTCGTAGATGCTTAAATACAGATAAGTGGCATCCGTATAAAATCCACATACTGCAAGCCTTAAGTGAGGAAGACTATGCCAATCGTCTGGCATTTGCCCGTGACGAGTTGATGAGGCTTCAGGACCCAGTCCATGGTAAAAATCTGGTGTTCTCTGATGAAGCACAGTTTCATCTCGATGGGAATGTTAATCGGCACAATCATAGGTACTGGGCACAAACTAACCTTCTGTGGACAGCAACGACTTCTACACCTTGTACAAGTTGAAGGAAAACATATTGAAGCATATAATTTGCGATTTCCTTAATGCCATTTGTTGTTCTGTACAATAAAATATTGATTCTGGACTTTTTTTACATTGATTGCATTTGTCTTACATTTTAAATTTTAACCTTTAGCTGTGTCACCCTATATATATATATTTGTGTACTTTACCACAATAGTACTAATGTTTCTATATTCTTATCTTTTTGTGACCATTGAATAGTAGTGTTGTTAAGGAGTAATAATTCCATATGAAGTCATTTAACAAAATTTTTAGTCAGTTTTCTTTAAATTGCATATTTTCATGGCAAAAGAAAAGGATTAAGATAAAACTAATTCTAAAAATTACCTGCAGCGTTGCGCAAAGTAAACTTTGCATATCAGCGATGTGATTCCTATTGGCTGATGTATCATTTTCTACAATGAACATTTGTTGAGTTCTTTCCATCATGGTTATAGTAGTTTTTTGTACACAAGGATAGCAATCTTTTGGACTGTTTTTTATAAGCTCCATTAATGCTTCATAGGCAGCGCTTCGCAAATTGTTTTGTGAACAGTCCTCCCTAAAAAATGAAGTAGATACATTTCTTAAAATATATAATTTTTAGCAAGGGGAAATAGTAAAATATTGGCTTTTAAAGTAATAATTGCCAAAATGTAATATTCTATTCTATTTGCAATTTAACCCTAGCTACCATTAAAATCAATTAGCCATATGCTCGTACCTATCGGTAGTTTGAATTAATTTTTCGACAATTTTCTCAAAGTATGGAGATAAACATGTTGTTTCTGGTTCTTTATCACTGGCAAACGCATTTTCATATGAGGCTTCGGCTAAGCTATTAAAAGCCCAACAAATATTTGCAGCAACACGCGGTTCCGCGGAAAGTCCCTCCAGTAGAACATGGACCAAATAGTTAACACTGCTAATAGCTATTTCCGGAACAATTTCACAAACTCTACCTACAGCCCATGCTGCTGTGTCCTGAACAACAGGTGAATGATCCTTTATTAAATTAATTAAATGTGGATTCATAATTTTTTCTGCTAAATTACGTAGAGTTTCCATGTCGGGTCCTTCCAAGCAGGATCCAAATGCCATAATGGCAGCATCTCTGAATTTCCAGTCAGTAGACATTAGATTTTGCTCAACAAATGGTAGTATATGTGGTAAAATATCATTCTCGCATGTGCTACTTAAAAGCATTAAGCAAACACTAGCGGCTTTGCTGGGATTCCAATCGTCATCGTCGTCAGAATCTTCCTAAATTACATCTAAATATTAAATCAAATATTTAAATGTTAGATACAGAGTACCCTCGGTTATCCGCAAATTTTTTTCGTGTCCCGTGCGTCTTGAGAGCAGAAATAACGCCACCCGTTCTACCGCCGCCCTGCCAAAAATTTTAGTTTCCCGCGCGTAGCAAACCGCCCTCGATCATCCGCCAATGTCCACAAACGATCCTTAGCGACCAAGGATTTGTAAAAAATAATTTATTGGAAAATAATAAAATAAATATTAATAAAATAATGTATTTTTAGGATTTTAAATTATAAATAATTTATTTTCACGATGAAATTATTGTTTTTATATCGTTTAGCGCCAAAATTTGGTCATGTCCAAAGAATGGCAGATAACCGAGGGTACACTGTACTGCAAATGTAAAACTGATTCTAAAAGATCACCCAGTTAGAATTTACCATTCAACGAAGCATGAATTCAATATTTAAGAAATACATAAGGGCCGCATTCGATCATCATTCCATCACAACAAAATTGCTTAAACCATATTGCCAAATGAAGGCATTATAAAATAAAATTCGTAACCCAAACGCATTATTCGGAGATAAGACCGTTGTTCGATCATTTAAGAATAAAAAATGTTTAAAACATATTGCAAAATTAAATCATCATAATTAAATCATCATTTAAGGCTAAAAAATAATTTCTAAACCCTATTGCCCAATAAATGTATTAATTAAATTTTGTGAGATTAAGACATTAATCAGAGATCATAAGACCGTCGTTCGATCATCATTTAAACCTAAAAAATAATTTCTAAACACTACTGCCCAATAAATGTATTAATTAAATTTTTTCAGATGAAGACATTAATCAGAAATCATAAGACCGTCGTTCGATCATCATTTAAACCTAAAAAATAATTTCTATACCCTATTGCCTAATAAATGTATTAATTAAATTTTGTCAGATTAAGACATTAATCAGAGATCATACGACCGTCGTTCGATCATCATTTAAACCTAAAAAATAATTTCTAAACCCTACAGCCCAATAAATGTATTCATTAAATTTTGTCAGATGAAGACATTAATCAGAGATCATAAGACCGTCGTTCGATCATCATTTAAACCTAAAAAATAATTTCTAAACACTACTGCCCAATAAATGTATTAATTAAATTTTTTCAGATGAAGACATTAATCAGAGATCATAAGACCGTCGTTCGATCATCTTTTAAACCTAAAAATAATTTCTAAACCCTATTGCCCAATAAATGTATTCTTAAATTTTGTCAGATGAAGACATTAATCAGAGATCATAAGACCGTCGTTCGATCATCATTTAAACCTAAAAAATATTTTCTAAACCCTACTGCCCAATAAATGTATTCATTAAATTTTGTCAGATGAAGACATTAATCAGAGATCATAAGACCGTCGTTCGATCATCATTTAAACCTAAAAATAATTTCTAAACCCTACTGCCCAATAAATGTATTCATTAAATTTTGTCAGATGAAGACATTAATCAGAGATCATAAGACCGTCGTTCGATCATCATTTAAACCTAAAAATAATTTTTAAACCCTACTGCCCAATAAATGTATTCATTAAATTTTGTCAGATGAAGACATTAATCAGAGATCATAAGACCGTCGTTCGATCATCATTTAAACCTAAAAATAATTTTTAAACCCTACTGCCCAATAAATGTATTCATTAAATTTTGTCAGATGAAGACATTAATCAGAGATCATAAGACCGTCGTTCGATCATCATTTAAACCTAAAAATAATTTTTAAACCCTACTGCCCAATAAATGTATTCATTAAATTTTGTCAGATGAAGACATTAATCAGAGATCATAAGACCGTCGTTCGATCATCATTTAAACCTAAAAATAATTTTTAAACCCTACTGCCCAATAAATGTATTCATTAAATTTTGTCAGATGAAGACATTAATCAGAGATCATAAGACCGTCGTTCGATCATCATTTAAACCTAAAAATAATTTTTAAACCCTACTGCCCAATAAATGTATTCATTAAATTTTGTCAGATGAAGACATTAATCAGAGATCATAAGACCGTCGTTCGATCATCATTTAAACCTAAAAATAATTTTTAAACCCTACTGCCCAATAAATGTATTCATTAAATTTTGTCAGATGAAGACATTAATCAGAGATCATAAGACCGTCGTTCGATCATCATTTAAACCTAAAAATAATTTTTAAACCCTACTGCCCAATAAATGTATTCATTAAATTTTGTCAGATGAAGACATTAATCAGAGATCATAAGACCGTCGTTCGATCATCATTTAAACCTAAAAATAATTTTTAAACCCTACTGCCCAATAAATGTATTCATTAAATTTTGTCAGATGAAGACATTAATCAGAGATCATAAGACCGTCGTTCGATCATCATTTAAACCTAAAAATAATTTTTAAACCCTACTGCCCAATAAATGTATTCATTAAATTTTGTCAGATGAAGACATTAATCAGAGATCATAAGACCGTCGTTCGATCATCATTTAAACCTAAAAAATAATTTCTAAACCCTATTGCCCAATAAATGTATTCATTAAATTTTGTCAGATGAAGACATTAATCAGAGATCATAAGACCGTCGTGCGATCATCATTTAAGCCTAACAAATAATTTCTAAACTCTATTGCCAGATAAATGTATTAATTAAATTATATTACAAAAATTATGATTAAACCATTTGGCTAAATGAATGCATTAAAGTTTGTCAGATGAAGATATTAATCAGATATCATAAGACCGTCGTTTGATCATCATGTAAGCATACAAAAGATGGTTGATAGCGTATTACCAAGGCATTATTAAATTTAAGAATAACGGATTGCCAAATAAATACAAGCGTCATTGAATAATTAATAAAAAGTATTTAATGTACAAAACCATGGATTGGTTAAAATTTCATTATATTGAATATAGACGTACATTACCGAATATTTCAAAATAAGTCTAAAACATTAGAGAATTATACCGTTTTAGTAAGAGAAAACAACAGAAGAGGAGCAATATATGGTAGAGCACCTTTCGCATAATGTTTGCTCACGTTTGTTGGTGCAATACCCTGTTCGGCTGCTTCCTGTGCTTCCAAAGCTAAATCAACTTCTTCATCGCAAACAGATGACCAAAATTCAATCCCTTGTAGAACAACTTCATCATGACTGCTCTTCATTGCTTCAAGTGTTATCTAAAGAAAGCTAAATTTTTTTTCAACTAAAAAGAAATAACAGTGGGCAACGAAAATTGATAGTTGACAAGCATATGTTGAAAATTAATTGCTATAGTTCATATCACATTAAATATAATTATTTAAACACGTTTTCATATCCTTGTTAACTATAAAAATTCTAAACAGTGTTTATTTCAATATTATAGTTTGTATTCAATTAACTCTCAAACTCTTGTGTCTTTGAGAACGCAGAGGAGGCTTAATTTGATGTATCTATTAATCTATATACTTTATAAAGCTGGGGTTTGGTGAGAATATGTATTTTATTGTTTGATATGTTTGAAATTGTAGTTTCTTGTTCAGTTCCAACACGTTATTTTGTTTAGAGCTTTTGGGATTTGAAGATGTCGTCGTGTATTTAAACCAATATATTTTCATTTTACTAATACATGTTCTTTGATTTAATAACAGTTAAATGACACAATCAAGCCCAAGCCACGCAGCAAAAAACACTGCGTTTGAACTTATGAACATTTATCCGTCTGATGATGACAGTTCAAACTTATGAATCTACTTCAGAGATCCGACGAGGAAGCAGAATTTGACAAAAATCAGTAGAGATGATATTGATTTGATTTCATCATATGAAAATATAAACCCAAAAACGGATGTGTCTTACCACATTGATTAGCACTGCTTGAAAGCGCTTGAATACCGAATCTCCTTTTATTCATGAACAGCTACCTTCGCGAATCAACTGGTATTTCTTCAAATGCAGCTTCGAGTATTGATGGGGTCGGTTCAGCTTTTAATGCAACATTGGATGACAAACCTTGTTGAAACAATTGCTCTGCTTATACTAATAGTTCGTGGTGTCTAGAAGCATTGAAAAATTATGGAGTAAGACATTCTCGTCAGGCAATTAGAATACAATTGGTATTACAAGATTTCCTGAAAATCATCAATAACCAACAAAGAACTAGTCGTCGGTAGCATGATAAATTAGCTGTGATTTGCTTCAACGTTGACGGTATAGTAAATAATTCAAAGCTTTGTTATAATCCCAGTCTACACGTTACCATTGACTGTTTCCATATAGAGGTAATTGTCGTTACATTCAATACATCTCCTCTAAACCAGTACACGACATACAATTCTGGAAACTTGCAGATGCTAGTAATGGAAATTGTTGATCACTTAAAATATATTGTGGTGCAGATTCATCGCGATCATTGCCTCTTGGTGAGGATGTTGTGGTTAACTTCTTAGTTGAAGAATTCTGGGAATGGAGTGACCGTGTATAACCTTTTCTATTTAACTGCATGAAACTTCGTGGAACAATAAGATCTACGCGAAGAAAGATTCCACTAGAATTTCGACCACATAAAGATAGAATGTTCGTTTATTCGGAAAAGAAATTCTGCTGGTTTCGTTAAAATAAAGTCAAATAAGTATAGGCATGATTTTTTCTAGTCAGTATGATACCTAAGCAGTGTAAAATTCAAGTAACAAGAAACCTATAGTTATTCAACACTAAACCCACACAACACAAAGTGTTGATAACCTTAATAAAAGGTTTAACACATAGTGTTCATTCCAAAAGTCCTGGTATAACAAGATCTTGATGATCTTGTTTTAACAATTATGATTACGTGTTAGCTGTTATTGTTGAAAGGATATATAGCTTCCGAGAAGTTGTACGCGACGCATTTCACATCTATTCTTCCCTTTGGCTGTGTTGCAGATACGTCTTCCCGGGAGCGACACTCATCAGTAGATATTAGAAACTTTTTATTTTCTTCTTTATGGTAGACTTATTTCTCTGTGGAGAAATAAACGAATTATTATTATTATTATATTAAAATTCTTTAATCAATTAAATTCTACTCGAGAAAAATGGCGATACATCCATAAATTTATTTGGAAAATCTAAAGGTCTTTCATCCGAAATACATGAATTAAACATCAATAATACTACTGCTACAGACAAAACTCAAATACTAAATCATTTAAATTCAACATTCAAAGAACTTGGAAATTTCAATTTCCCATCTTATAAGAAAAAGCAAAATTCTGATAATCTCAAACAATCAAAACAATTTTCCTTTAGACTTGCTACAATCAATGAATTAGAAAACATTGTTAAAAATCTTGATACCAACAAATCAACCGCTTCTTATAATCTCCCATTTTTTATTATTAAACGTTTTTTTCCTTATTTTTGGAGGACAATTATTAGTCGCATTTAATCAATATATTATTGTGAATTTCCAGACTTACTAAAAAATCAGACATAACTCCTATATATAAAAATGATGACAACCTAAACGCGAAAAATTATAGACCCATTTGTATTAAACATCCTTTAAGCAAACTCCTTGAAAAACTTGTATATTCAAATAAACGCATTCCTAAAATCTGAAAACATCCTATCGAATAAGCAATTTGGTTTTCGTGCTGGGCATAGCACCCAAGACGCAATTTTATCGATCACGCAACAAATTAAGTCTAATATATCTCATAATAACTGCAGTTGTGTAGCATTACTAGATTTAAGTAAGGCATTCAATTCAATGAATTTCGATATCTTGCAAGACAAGCTTATAAATTATAATTTTGGTGTTAACTCAATTAATTTAATCATGAATTTCTTAAAAAATAGACAGCAACGTGTAATATTAAACAGTAAAAAATCAAGTTATGTTACGACTGACCGTAGGGTGCCCCAAGGTACTGTACTTGGCCCTATTTTATTTGCAATTTTTGTAAATGATATAATAAAACATGTTAAACAGAGCGACACTTACCAATATGCCGACAACACATGGCTAATAAGTACCGCAAAAAATGCTTTTGATGCTACAAAAAACCTCCAAACAGATATAGAAAAATTAAACAATTATTTTACTAATAATCAACTGAAACTAAATATTGAAAAAACTCAATTTATAGTTTTTTCACCGAAGGCACAAAGAAATCTAATAAATAATATAGAACTAAAGATAAATGAGTCAATAAAGCAAAGTGAATCAGTCAGAGATAGATAATGAATTAACATTTGAAAATTTCTGCTGAATAAGATTCAAAAAATGACTGCAGGCATTATCACTTTCGCAATGTAATATCAAGCAAATATCATAAACAACGAATACATGCATTCTGTTTGTCTGTTCCTTTCTTTTAACTAACCTAAATTCGAAACATCGTATGGTTCTATCAAAGACATTTAATTGGGATATAAAAACTCTAAACTTTGCAGAAAAGCATGAGAAGCATCAGTATATCGTAATAAATATATAATATTAACTCCATTCTATCAAATTCATCTGCATATGCTATCTATCTTATTTAAATTCAAATCTCTACAAACATCTCTCTTTTTCCTTAATGACTATATTAAATTAAATGAGCGAACACAAAAGTTTTTGTGTTTAGATAAAATTATAATGGCTTTCATCACATATCAATTAAATTGTGGAATAATTTAGATTATGAAACGCGAATAGAAAAAAACTATGAAAAGTTTAGAAAAAAATTGAAACAATTTCTTCTAATATAACAGTATACATTATTGGACAGTAACACACTTCATGCATTCGAAACATACATCCAACATTGAGCACCTACACAAACATTCACTCAAACATTGATTATATTATTATATATTGTACATATTAATTTGTAGTTATTTGTTCATGTTTATTTTTTGTAATGTGTTAGTTTGTAGATGCTTGTATACATATATTGCGCAATAAATTTGCTCTGACTCTTATTATTATTATTACCAAATATGAACCTCTCTACCAAAAGCGAATATGATGCTGGCAAGCTATATGCTTATAGTGTAAGGAATCTGATTGCGGTAAACACTCCCAAGTAAATTGCAAGAAATTGTTAGCTACTGCACCAATTAGCAGTTTCTAAGTAATAAATCATTTCTCAATTAAAAAAATTGAGGTCAATAATAAAAACAAAAGCGAGAGTTAATAACTTAAGTAAATGTTGGGACCTCAAGCCACAAAACACAAAATCAGGAAACTTTTTTCAGTGCATCTGAGGATTAATGAAATGCTAATTAGGAAATCGTCTTTTAGTAATTTCATTGAACCTGTAAAATCCTTTCTAGTTGCAAAGGAAAAGATGAGTTGATTTGAACCTAAGTTTCAAATTTGAAAAATATAGTAATAGTAATTTAGCCAATTATTAAGAACTTACAGGAAAGATTGCAGGACCCATGTAAGGTTCCATATATTTGTAGTACAATGTCAGAATTTTTACCAAGCACTGCAAAGCAACAACTTTTATCTAAACAACATTGAGGGAAATGCAATATACCAAATTCAACCTTTGTTTGTGGATGTTGCGTTGTTTCACAAACAACTTGCATAATAAAATTTCTTTCAGGCTCACGTTCAAAATTATTTTTTGTAAATTCTAGTGAATTTAAAAGTGCAGTTACTGCAGCGAATTTAACAAAGTCATTTTCCTCTTCTTTTCGCATTCCACCTGTTACAATGGCAGTAAGAATTTCGTTAGTTTTAGACTGCAAGAACTCTGAATCCATGTCTTGGCATATATAACCAATTGCTTCAATCGTGGCCTCCTTTAGCAAATCTGATGTACTACCATTTACGGCTTTTTCGCAAAGAACGTCAATAGCATTAGGCCATTGACCAACTGGTAATTCTGCGCAAGCTATAGCGGCAATACATTGAGCAGCTGCAGAAGGCCGGTATTTCTCTGTGCCAAGAGTCAATATTATCTAAACCAAATTTTAATCAAATATCAAAAAATTCAAGGTTGCTATCAATAACTAACTTTTTCCTTAATTGATATTCTAATTGCTTCATCAATGGCTAGCCATCGTTTGTGATATGCTTCCTTATTAGCTGCATCATTGGAAAATAACTGATTTTTAAGTTGTATCCCTGCAGCACGTCTTGCAATATCACTAACTTCTGAGGATGATAGAATCTTACTTAATTCTTCACAAAAGGCAACCTGTAATATGACCTAGATTAATTTCTGAGGACGGAATTCCATACTTACGAAATGCGAATTCGAGGCAGCCTCAAGAAACCTTAAAGCTTGTTGTAATTTATCTTGATCTAAAATACAATGAAAATTTATTACATCGATTAATGATACCTAATGAAACTGTATTTTCGAGGACATTCAATAACGTGTGGCTATCCATATTTAATTATTTTAATAATATATCCGCGACACCTTCACGCAATTTGATAGAAAATCTTTCAGACAATCGATGAATTCTTTCAAATACTATTTGGTCCACAAACCGTAGTAACCTTAACAGGAAATGTTTATTAACAATTTTTCCTACAAAGAAATAAAGAGACATTTCTTAAAAAATAAATTAAACTTGAATTTTCTAAGAACATTAATATAATAGTAGCAATTGAGAACAAAGATTTGGCATAATAAATATGAAATAAATCTTAAAAATGAATATTAATGATATACATACATATGAATGCTTTACTGTATACATTTATCATTATATCTGAGTCACAATAAACTCTTTCTTTATTATCAGAGTTATGTACTTTTATGACTACATCTAAGAAACATTCAATATTGTCTTTAGAAATAAAACCAAAGCAACATAGATTTTTCAGCAAAAATTATTTATAATGCAGCACTTACAAGAACAAAGCAGTCTTGAGGTTTTTGCATTTTTAATTGGAAATGTTCCAGGACAATTCTAGTTGATGCTTCACAATTTTTGAAATTAGCAATATTTTGATGATGCTGAGAATTCATGTTAGCTTAATATTACTTCAAGGATGCTTAGCAAAAGGTACCTAAATATTGATAAAATTTGGATATATAGATGCCTGCTCAAATTTGCATTACAACTTTGAGAATGCAGGTATGCTACTTTATGATGACACTTGGATATCTATTGATTTTCTATCTCTAAGTAGATTTAACATTGTCATACTAATAGCATTTGTATTTTAGTGTCATCTATGTGAATTGAATGTGAGGTGAACATAAGAACTATTAGAGATTCTTCTTACTTACTACATCAATGATTAATATATTTAAATAAGTATTTATTAATTATATTACAGGAATAATTGAATTACAAATTTGTTATCAGATGATGAAATTGCATTTTTAGGTTGTTTATCATGAACTATATCAATATTAAGCACAAAATTTGATACAAACGAGAATTTGTTCTAATTTCATAACTAATTTAGCTAAAGCAATTTATTTTCAACTTTTCATGCAGTTAAGATTCTTCTTGCAGTGAGATGTCATCTCTATAAATTAATCAATTTACTATCTTTATCAATTTAATATTTAATTCAAACTACTGTTTGTAATTGTGAATTTGATATAAATTTATTATTAGATTTTTATTAGAGATTTGGGAAAATGGTAATTTATCAGTGTGAATTTTCTGCCTCAATTTAAATTTCAATGAATATAATCAGTGTGCTTCATAAAAAAGCAAAAAGTGGCAACTATGGCACACCAAAAAAAATGGATCAGAAAACAAAGAAAAAAAAGTTGAATTATCTGCCTTTGTGAATTTGATATATCAAAATATTTGATTAGTTACTATTTTACATCTTTGCAGATTTTCACAATATTACTATTAAATTTCAGGAACTTGTTCAATAATTCTTTTAGGGTTTGTAGTTAATTCCATTTATATTAAACCTTAGTCAAATTGAATTTTGAATTATATATCTTTGAGTTACTTTACATGCACATTGATAGTTAATAGTTTATAATCAAATTAATTACATTGTGTTTTTTCTTTTATTATTATAACATTTTTATGTTTTTAAAATTCTACATTTGTAACAAATGAAACTAATCTGAAATCATTTAGGTGAAATTTCAAGTAAAATCTGAACTTAGTTCTGTCCTGACAGAAATTTGAACATCAATTCTGGTTGTGACATAGAAATTATCCAAGTTAGGTTTTGTTTTAAATTTAAATTCAAATGAATCACGTTTGTGTGCTGCAACTTAAGCACCCAGAAGTGAATATGTTACACTAGCAAAAAGATAGCCTTATGAAATTCAGGTTAATCTGCCTTCTTATAAAATTAAATGTAAACTTTTAATTTATCCTAAGTAACTTTTCCACTAATACAGAATTCTACTTTTGATAACTTCTCAAACTAAAATGAGGGATTTTATTAAGTTCTTCATCAACATTCCTGATAAAAGTTTGATATTGTGTCTTGGTATTTTAGTTGATTATTTGTAAGAACTCTACATAGTTTCATTAGTTATTATTTATATTATTATAGAAAATCTTGTTTAGATATTTGTAATACAGTATTTAATGCAACTTAATTTATCTCAACATTCCTGGCAATGTAGAGTTGCTTGGGGATTTTGTTGATTTTATTTTTTTTTAAATTTACTTTGTATTCCTATGTCACTATGACGTCAGTAGCTATTTTCAATCTCAGGTTGCTATTGCTAGTTTTATGTCCCCTCAATGGTGCTTATTGTTGCTCAAATTTAATTTTGTGAGGGAAAAGAATTTGATCATGTTTAACTACGTTGATATCTGATTATTGTAAACAAAGGCAGGTAATAGTTAAACATTTGTATAAAACCTGAGAGAAATGTAGCAATAGCTTAATAGATTTTATCTACTCTCAACTGCCATCTTTACCGTTGTATTTTCTATTTATTTATTATCTTTATGAAACTTATTGCTTAAGATCAGCAACAATTCAGGAGTGCTTTCACTAGCATGGGGTGACAAGTTGCTTCTGGGGGTCTGTTGATTACCCAGTCCGAATTGTGGACTCATTAAGTTACATATACGGTTATGTATAAGGAAATAATAAATCCCTCTTTTGTAGTTCAACACATACATGCATTTATAAAGCCTAATACTGTGATGATACCATGCCATTGGCTAGCATGAATATCTGGCAATTACAGATTATTTAATAGTGAGCTGAGAGATAACAATGAAAATGAGAGTTTGTATTTTCTGAAGTGAGATAGAAATTAAGCAAGTGAGACAAATAGGGTAGCACCAGTCAATAGGTTAAGCACTTTACTTTTGGATGCTCTGCTTTGGCTGGAAGCCATAGGAATTGGTCATCTTGGATCTTACCTAAAGTAGTTTTGTTACTTGGATGAATTACCAATGTTACATCTATAAGTTATAAGTTCTGTGTTATTCTTTTTCCTGGAATCATGGCTGTTCTGTAAATGCTATTCAAACCTTCTGCAGAGTCAATTAAGTTTCTAGTTAAGTTTCCCTACCAGCCCACGATTCTACAGCAACATGATGATCAATATTTAGAATAGATTGAGTATAGGGATTCTTACATGGAGAGCTTGCTACTTGTTTATTCATTTAGATGTAACTGCATATTAAATTGAAGTCTTGTGCTTTGTCATTCAGAAGTGTTATACTAAATATATGTAATGGTAATCATTCCCTTGAGTTATTTGAGGTTGTTAATATAAAATAGCAATTATAAATGTTTTATCTAAATATAAATCAGAGATTTAAATATTAGATTTATTTGCTATATTCTTATTAATTTTCCCATACATTTTATGCATTAAAGTCATTAAATTTGAAATGGTCAAAGATTTGATTATTTACATTCTTTGGCTTTTATTTTGGAGTTATCTAAATAGAATTGTGTTATATATATGTTATATATATATATATATATTCATCTTTCAATTGATTAAGTAATAACTAAACTCTTATTCAAAAAAGTCTATTGTCAACTTTCTTAAGCTCTCAGTTGAGAGACTGTTGAGATATCCTATTTTCAATATGTTTTGAAACACTCTAAGTAAACCAAATTTTAAGAAATCAAGTCTTATGTAAACAAAGCAAATCATTTTCTAATGTGACTGAATGCAAATGCAAAGGCATTCCTGTCAGCCTCATTTCCTGATCAAAGAGTGCAACAGAAAGCTACCTCTTCTGATCAAGTTTATTTAGATCAATTTTTATTTAGAATAATGATTAGTGATTTTGATTATATATTTATTAGAAATTTTGTTAAAAACAGATCAAAAATGATATGGCAAAAAAGTATTCAGCTGAAAGTTTATCATTTGACTTTTGCCTGAAGTAAGCCAAAATAATAATTTGAAATTACATTGATCACCAAATCAACCAGAAAGAAAATTGTTAGGCCTGTAAGTGATTGTATTTTACCTTTAAATTGTTATTGAAAAAACTATGTCAGAATATTTTCACTATCAATAAATTTTTAGTGAAGTTTATAATTAGGTAAATTTTTATAGGGCATTTTCAAGGGTTAAATGTAATGGTTTTTGTAACATCAAATTGAAAATAGAAAGCAATTAAACTAATTTACTAAATATAATCTTTATGTAGATGCATCCTCTGTTAATTTTTTTTATCCTTTGTCCCAAACTTCATGATAATAGCATTCGTATAACAAAAATCAACTTGGGGGTATTTTTACCCCCCCCCTCCTTGTGTTAAAATAATAAATTAATGCATAGAGACTGAAATCTAAGGAAATTATAATTAAATTAAAATTACATTTCTGATTTTAATTTCTCCATAATGTTCATGACAGGATGTGGATCGCCTTATTGTAATTTGGTTGTCTACCAATTAATTAATTTTGAAGCAAGAAGATTGTAATTGCTGATGTGGAATTTTTTGACTTCTCATTTAAAACTTTTATCAAGATTATATATTTATTTGAGTGGCAAGCTATGAACTTTGCCATTATTGGGATGTTTGATAAAACCCTTTTTCCTTTACAAACAGCAAATTATTAACTGACATTTGTACATATACTTACAGTCTTTTTGAAGTACATAAAGAAAATATTTCTTTTGTTGTCACAATATAAAAAATAACAAAGGTGAAACATTGTCAAAAGACTAAATCCCCAAGCTTCTTTATGTAGAAGCAGCCTTCAAATATCTAATTATAAGACATTATTGCTCAATAACAGTAATTACATTCTATTGCTAATCAAGCAATCAATGCATTTTCTGAGTCAATGACAGCAAATAACTGAAGTTACTCAAAGGAAAATATCATTATTGTCTAATCTAAAACAGAGACTTTGAAAATTGAACTTCAGAAATTCAAGCTAGAAGGACTAATTGATGTATCTCTTGAATTTAGCATGAAGAAAATTGGGTTTTAATGAAAGAGATTCTAAAGGGCTCTTTGCTTTACATTTGAAGCTTTACTACAAAATTAAAACTATTGTAATGTCTTCTACTCCCTTTAGAACTTACAATACCTCTTGTATGGTCTAATCAGGTAGCACAAATGAAGAAGCACTGTGTAACCAATATGTAAATCATAAGCTTATCATTTCTCAGTTCTAGACTTGCTTAGCCCTACTTACTCAAAATTGTTTATTTAGTTTTTATCCCTGCCTTCTATGGCAAAGAAGTTGATTCACAAAGCTGCTGCAGGAGAGGAAAAAGCAGAGTAAGATTTCTATCATAAGTTTGTGGTTGTGCATATGTGTTGAGGCAATTTTATCATTATTTACATTTATGCTACTCAACAACTTTAGTTTGTGACTACAGTTTATTGCATTTATTTAACTTTGTTTGAATTTATTGTTGAATAAGTAGATTTAAGGTTGTTTGTACTTAATGATAATGCAAAATTAATAAATTTGTCAATACTTTTGTATTTTATCTTTAGGGTAATTACTGTTGATCTAAGTTTATTAATAACAAATTTCATTTTTATATGTTCTCTCAAATAGGCTCAGTGAAAGTTTATGATCAATTGTTTTTATTTGTTGAGTGAGTGTTTATTAATTTAACTAAAATTTAGATAACTTTTTAATAAAAGCTTATGTTACTCATTTATTCAAAGAGAGGAAAATAAATGATAGATCTTAATATTTTTTAACAACATCAATAAATTTAAAATCAATTCAAGGTAGTTAAGAATAGGAACAAAAATAATAACAAATAATCATTTATTTCTCCTTTTAAGTTTCTTTTCATTTTGCAACTGAGCATTCAATAGGAATGATTACCATTACATGTAAACATGATGACTTAGCTCATGCTTTCTACTAGTGTTGTTACTTTTTAAGAATGCAGATAGTGCAAACAATGAAAACCTAAGATGCAAAATTCTCTCATCAGCAACATCATTCACAATGATGGGAATTGGGGCAAAAAATTTAGTAATCCTTAGTTAAATTAGTGTGTTGACTATTTCCTACTGTTAACTATAAAATAATTAAATAAAATATTACTTTTATGAAGTAAGTAGTAAATTATGACATATCATTTCACTGTTGTTTCCAACATGAAGATATATGATTTGCATTTTTATCCTTTGAAATGTCAAACTTTTTGATTTAGTGTATAAAGTTTTGGAAAGTTGGAAAACTTTAACTTGACAGGTAAATTATTTGGTGTTTTCATTGTAGAATTATGTACAGCCTAGAATGCACTAGTGTGACATAACGGTGAAAACAGCCTCAGATGATAGTTCAAAAAATTTTCAACAAATTATTTAGCAAAAGTTTTTTGTAAATAATCATTATTACACATCAGTTACCTCAAATATATCATAACATAAGCTTCAAGTTAAATGAATTAATTCGTCTTTACTTGACATATGAAAATCCGTAAAAATGTAAGCAACAACTAGTTGGGAAATTACCCTGATCTTTGCTGTTGGTGTATTTTGTAAGCTTACCTAGTTGTAAGGTACTTCTGAGGTCGAGAAGCATTTATCATAGGCAACTGCGTTCTCCAACTTTAATTGATGTTTTTTACTATGACCACTAATATAGAATATTTTAAATGATAAGTTCAAAAAATTTTCAACAAATTATTTAGCAAAAGTTTTTTGTAAATAATCATTATTACACATCAGTTAAGTTTCAACATTTCTTAGTTGCTAAAATAAATATAAACAAAAATGCTAATGACTTATGCTGCTCAGTTTTTTGTAACATCACACTAAGCCAGACTTGATCCATATACTGGGCTGATTATTGAAATGGACTTATTTTTAGAGTGTACATAAAAAATTCAAATTATCAGATTTTTTTAGACCCTACCAAAAGATGTCTATGAACCTGACTAGAAACAATGCCAAATATTTTTAAATTTTTTAATAGGTTGAGTTGGTTCAGTTCACTTTAGTGGTTGTGTTTATGATTGGAATCATAAAAATCAATATCATTGCCATGATTCAGATGCTGCCCTTAGTCCCTGGAACTGCTTGGAAATTGTATTTTTTATTGCATTCAATTCATTCTCTTTTGTAAATGTATTCCTGATTTTAATTGCATCCACTTGTCTTGATTTCATATATATGTTAATGTTAGTTTCATACAGACTTGAAGTATGGGGATTGAAATGTCAATTCAGAACAATCTTCTTGGCCACACTAACAGATTTTATTTTCCTATTAGTCTCAGATTCATTTATTGTCTGGAAGTGACTTAACCCAAATGTTCTCAATTTTATTTCTAATAACACAATTTATGTCAGTGTTTGAATATGCAAATCAATAAAATTAACACTTTGTTTTTTATTAGAGTTCAAAAGGTTGCTCCATAATATTAGAGATCCAACAGTTCTCTATATCAGCCTTATCATTTTAACAAAATCCATGGTTGGTAATTGAACTAGATATTTAAATATCCAAGAATACCTCTTGTTGTAGTCCACCAATTCCACACAGCATCATGCTGAAGTACCAGTTACAAACTGGCACTCTGTATCAGAATCTGGAATGGCACTGCCCTGTTTGTCTCAGTTTTGCAATACTCATCTCAATATAACTCTAATACTAGTTGTTAGATCTCACAACCTACATATAAATAGCATGTAATTGCAATGCATTCACAAATAGCCAACATGCCTGATTTAACCACTGAGTTTTCCATTAAGTGCTTTGTATGTGCTAGCTGAAATTGATTGAGTTTTAATAAGCTTGCTATATACTTATACCTAACCTAATTATCCAAGATTTAGGAAACTGTTACCCAGGTACTATGAGTTATTCCTGTGGTCAAGATTCCTAAATCTTCACTGAACCTATTAAATTATCATGATCATAATAAATGAAATAAATAGAAATAACAAAAATAACCCCAGCTTAGTAGCTAAACTAAATGGATTTTTGCCAAAAAAACATAAAAATTCCTGCCTCACATTTAAACAAAGAAAATTGTGCTATCTACCAGTTTTTACAAGTTTTTACTTCAAAATTGATTCCCTCACAACAGTTTAATTTAAGCAAATTATAAAACACTGAGGGGACAATTGAAATTATTGCACAGTGAAATAAATAAATTGTAATACCACCTTCGCTTTTCATAAAATACAAAATATGACAATATCCAATCAGAATCAGCAGGATAATCCCATAACTAGGAATTGTGCCCTCATTAGGAGTAGCACTTATAAATTTTTTTTAATGTTGTTATCATTAATTGTGATTGTATTGTCTTCAAAATTAATAATGCAATCATTATCTTCTAAGAAGTCACATCCCAGTATCAATTGGTATGGTAATTGGAAGCTTGTCGTATCCTCTACCAGGCATTACTAGTGTTTGTCCTTTGTTACTCTATACATCAGTTGTATTTTTGCAGGTATGGATTTACTAACTAGATACTGTTTAGCTTTTGTATATTTCTGTTAGCATAATGTAACTAGATTTAACTATCCACTATTTAGGTGATGAAGCCATCCAGCATCCTCTCCATTGATCAATGATGGGCTTCTGCCCAAAGCTGATCTCCACATCCAGTTTCACTTGTTTGCTGATGATCCATTTGGTTGAGTTCCACCTCTCAGCTCAATGTGTGCCCTATCCTAGCTCGGTGCATACTCAAGACCAGACACAATTCAACTTAGCCTCTATTTTGTAAAAGTGTTTTTATGAATATGAAACCAGACTTGTTACTAGCTGCCTAATTAATATTACATGTAGCCATTACTGAAATATATTGGCTTTAATAATCAGTTTAATATTTGGCAGCTTCCTAACCTACATTTATTAATTAGTACTTGCTCAGTCACTTTATTGGTCACATTATAGTCAATAATTTGGATCTAAAATATTACAGATATAATTCCTAGTTTTTGGTCATCCAACCATATTTTGAATCGATTATTTTTAATACATGTACTAATGATTGGTAGTCAACTAAATGAGAGAAAAACCCCTATACCTAACATAAGTGCACTTTCATGATCTGGCACAAAGACCATAGAATGGATCTCATGATGGATCAAGACCACTACTAAACACAACTCATTTAGCTTGACATCATATTAAATAATCAAACCATATCAAGAGAACAAAGTAAGAATTCTGAATAAAATTCTTTATCAATTGCTTACAGGGTTTTGAATCTATTTATAGTAATTTCAGAAAAGTACCTGTTTATTTCAAATTTGAACTTTTTGTCTGCCAGTATTGCAGCAAAAAATAATGGAAGTGATTTCACCCCTTTTGTTTTGCCAAAAGTATTGTTATCAACAGATACTAATCTCTTATAGTTGACACTTATTTTTGCTTTGTTGCATAATACAAATTAATCTAACTGATTTTACAATTTTATAATATTTCTAATCATCATTCTTCTTTGATCTTATTCTCTTGTTGATTTGACATTAGCAGCTTGATTTATTTGAATGATGCTACATGCCCTCCTCAGCTTGCATTATTTTTAGCACAGCTCACTCTCAATGTACTAGTGTGTCCACTTTTCAAACTATTGATTCCACCTCCTGGTCTTCCCATTTAGTATTTTCAAATTCAGCTTTTTTCATCATTTTCAAGACTGCCTCTCTTTCAGTAGTAACTGTGTTAGCATATTTTAAGAATTTTGCCTCTCAGATGTTTTTGGTGATTGCTGTGATCCCTTGTATTTCATTGATTTTCTGTGCAAATATGTTGTAATATTTTTGGTAGAGTTGTATGCCTTTAATTCTGATCATTAGCATCATCTGTGCATCAGCCCTACTCTTGTGGGATAGGTCTTCTCTTATTTGATTATCTGGGTAGAAGAACATGAACACCTTCCTCAGACTTTGTGTATTTGCCACGTCCTTGTAAAAGAGCTGATGTTATCCATTACCTCTTGTTCACCTTTTTCATTTGGGTTGTTTTTGTTTACTCTCATCATTGTTACAATCTCTACTCTTTTTGTGACGTCATAGTAATGGTATTTCTTTTCCCAAATGTCTGTCCAGACTATATTGTTGACCCATGAGAATAACATTATCACTTTCAGAGTGTGGCTTTCTATTTTGTTTCTTAAATCCTTTAGTTGTGTGTTAATGGGTTTCCCCTGTGTGTACAACTGATATGGTGTTATTGCCTTTTCTTTCATATTAACATAAGATTTGATTCATGTAGAAAAGCTTTGGCAACTCTGACTTCCTTTGACAGTCTCCATCATGGGAGGACCATTGGTATTGATACTGTTTCTGGTTGCATGCAGATTTGGATTTTCATCTTGATTTGTTGTTCTATATGTTTGTATGGACCTGTTGTTGTTGGCGCTGTTGCTAGGCCTATTGTGGCAGGGGGGTTCATTTTAGCTTCCAAAATTGTATCCCAGAATTAGTCATATCTCTTTCTTGATGTCTATTCTTGCTGTTATGCATTCCACTGCCAATTGGTTGTATGGCTTAAGCAGTTCTTCCAGTTCTGTTCTTGTGAATGCCTCTGTAAACATTAGCTTCATTGTTGCCACTGTCTGTTGTTCTTTAATGTTTTGGAAATTCCTTTCCTCAAACTCTCTGGCTTCTCATGTTACTTTTATTTCAACTAAGAATTGTTCATCATCTGTATCTATCCATTCAATTGTTCCTGCAGGGCTCACTTCTCCCCACTTCTCAATATTTATCCTGTTGATTATCTGCTGTGTTTTAGGGGATAATAATAACTGAGAGGATGTTAGTAACTCCTCTTCCTCCACCATCTCCCTTTGTGTCTTCATTACCATTTTACAGACTTCTACTGGTTCAGTTATCCTGCCTTTTTTCATCATTTCCACACTCCTGATTGTCTTAGTAAATGTGCATCACATGCTATCTTGCTCATATCACTCCATTTCCTTTTTGAGTATTTCCTACACATTTTTTAGTACTGCTGCTTTTCTTATTTCCTCAGTGCTAACCAGTTTTTGTTTTATAATTTTTTTTTTGTAATTGACAGTTGATTTTCCATTTGCCTCAGCCATGTTCCTGATGCTGCTCCCCACATGTGCTTCCTCATTGGCTCCTTGAATATTGTTATCTTATTAGGGCATATCCCTGTTTTGTTAGCCATCTCCACTATCAAAATCTTCCCCATCAGACTTTTATTCATTATAATGTGGCTGATTATTTTCTCCATTGTTTACATTGGCTTTTCTGCTTTGTTAGGTGACTCCATCCTTTTGATATGGCCCTTCAGAAGCCAGTTCTTCATCTGTGTGTTGATTGGAGATAATGCAATTTAAAATCTCTTTGCTTTTGTCAGTTTGTGCCTAACATGTCGCAAAATCAGAAGTTTTATCTCTGCATCTTTGGTTGTTAGTATCACTAGTATCTATGCCATCATCCTGTATCAGATTTCCTGTGCATTTTTCTCTTCAAATACTAGTTGTCTGAAATCCTTTTTTGTGTTTAATTCAAATGCTTGATTCACTTCCATGAATTCTAGTTCAACTGATTTGTGGAATTTTCTTGACAGTGCTTTGATTTTTATCTCTGACTAACTCTCCTCTGTTTTCTGTTGTAATTTCATATTTTTCAATATCTTCTGGATCTGTTGTAGGTGTTCCTGCCTCTGTGTTAGGCTACATTTTATGAATAATGTATTGGCCTTATCCATCAACAATTCTATTGTTTTTTTTGCTTATATAAGTTGATTGTGATGCATGGATCTACCATTATCCTATAAATTTGTGCCCAGTGTAGAGTCACTTGGGGCCTCTTTTTGTTTTACTTTATTTTTAGGGCACTCTCAAATTATTTTAGTGCTATTTTGTTAATGAATTGATAATTTTGTTAATTTTTGATTATTTTGAGCCTAAGTTTTGAACTTATTGATTGTCCCCTCAGAGCTTTTGTATTATGTGTAATTGCTCAGTTAATCTGTGAGGGAAACTAACTTTTGTAAAGAATGACAAATATTTATCTACTTTTGTATAAATAGGGTAAGAGCCAAATAAATTTCATTGTCACTGGATACTGTTTGCTTTTTATTTTTATTATATTTCATTAACCATTTTAGCTCTGGTATAAATTTTATAATAAGGAAATTGTAAGATCTGGCAATAATGTAGGAGAACTCTGCTGTGCTTGGGGTGATAACTTGCCCCTTGAAAGATGTGAGCCTATATTGTGGTTGCTTTATGGCTACATATAGGGATAGGATATAAAAGAACTACTATCTATCAATCAAACATGCACAAATTAGAACACACCTCAAATATACTATGCCATTGGCAATCAGGAATATATGGTAACTACATGCTTATTACTATCTTATTACATGAGCTGAGTAGATAAACCCGGAAATAAATTAATTGTATTGAGCTAGAAATTACAACTTGAGACACACAATTAGCACCTTGGATTTGTAAGGATGGTATCTAAAGGCTTGGCGTCAGTGTGATGCCATGTGAATTGGTTGCTACTTTAACCATCTTGGAATTACTTTTTTCTACAATGAAATCTTCATTTGTTTTGTTAGAGAGTGGGTTGCTCTTGGTGATGGTAATATTCTGCAACCTTCATACTGCTTGAGCTGCTAGAAGCACCCCATGATTCTACATGGTGACCCTGACTTGATTCTTGGACACTCTGGAGTGTCAGTTAAGCTATCTACTCCATTCTGTTACTGTTTGCAGATGGATCAACATTCAGAGATGTACTCCAGTTGTGAAGTTTGTGTGCCTACTGAAGCGGTTGCCCATTTTTCACTTGGTGATTGTGAAGTGAAACAGAACTGTTATGATGTTTCTTTACTGTATTTGGTTTCATTTTTCTACTGGGTGTGAGTCAGCTAGGATGGATTTCCTCTGCCCGTGATTTACTTCACCTTATGCATAGTTTTGCGTTTGCCAGCTCTGTGATCTGATGCCATCACCAAGCTCTGACTCTGTTCATTCTGTTCTTAGTGCTATATTGGTTAGTCTCATTCTTCTAGAATTTGGATTGTGCACCTATGCCCTGCTACCATCTGTTAAGTGCTTTTATTTCTCCTACACAGTTGGACGTTTCTCCTACATTATTGGAATTGTTATTGGAACCTTTTTCTCTTACTTTACTTTACCTGCTTGTTTATTCTTTTGTTCTTATGGACATGGATTTTTCTAATTCTCATATTATCTAAAGGCTTGGCGTCAGTGTGATGCCATGTGAATTGGTTGCTACTTTAACCATCTTGGAATTACTTTTTTCTACAATGAAATCTTCATTTGTTTTGTTAGAGAGTGGGTTGCTCTTGGTGATGGTAATATTCTGCAACCTTCATACTGCTTGAGCTGCTAGAAGCACCCCATGATTCTACATGGTGACCCTGACTTGATTCTTGGACACTCTGGAGTGTCAGTTAAGCTATCTACTCCATTCTGTTACTGTTTGCAGATGGATCAACATTCAGAGATGTACTCCAGTTGTGAAGTTTGTGTGCCTACTGAAGCGGTTGCCCATTTTTCACTTGGTGATTGTGAAGTGAAACAGAACTGTTATGATGTTTCTTTACTGTATTTGGTTTCATTTTTCTACTGGGTGTGAGTCAGCTAGGATGGATTTCCTCTGCCCGTGATTTACTTCACCTTATGCATAGTTTTGCGTTTGCCAGCTCTGTGATCTGATGCCATCACCAAGCTCTGACTCTGTTCATTCTGTTCTTAGTGCTATATTGGTTAGTCTCATTCTTCTAGAATTTGGATTGTGCACCTATGCCCTGCTACCATCTGTTAAGTGCTTTTATTTCTCCTACACAGTTGGACGTTTCTCCTACATTATTGGAATTGTTATTGGAACCTTTTTCTCTTACTTTACTTTACCTGCTTGTTTATTCTTTTGTTCTTATGGACATGGATTTTTCTAATTCTCATAATGGGACTCCCACTCAGGGTTTCCCCTCTTGCACTGCTGGACTTAATTCTGTTGTTGTTTTACTGACTCCTACCCCCACTAAACCTGTTTCTGGTATATCCACACCCTCTGAAATTTTGTTGCAAGAAACAACCTTTCCTACTGCTCTGTCAAATCTGTTTTTTACGTATACTCCACCATTGCCTCATTCTGAGTCACCAACACCTGAGGTTCAACAATTCAGAAATGCCCTAGTTGAACAAATCTCGCAACACCATTCTTGTGAAGCCCATTTTGACGCCCTACAAGCCAAAATGAGACAACAAGCCACCATTGCTTAGCAGCGTGAGAGACGCCTACTCAATTCAATCTCTGCCTTGGAGATGCAAATGCAGGAAGCATTCCCACAAGCTCCTCCAACTCCCCCAAAGGAACCTAAATATGTAACTCATGCTCTTTTGGATAAGGCTCTTGATGCTCTTTTAGAAAATTTCTCAACAGTTATATCACAGGCAATGTCTGCCCACCTTTCTAATGCTTTGTCAGCACCTACTCTGTCCCCTGTGACACCACCATTTGTTGCCCCCATTAACTCTTTTAAGAGTGGAGCGCCTACCTTCACTCAATCTACCCTTTCTCAAGTTGCAATGCTAACTACAGTAGCTACTCCAAGCTCTTGTACCCCAAGCATAACAGTTGTGCCTTTGGCACCTGTAAATGTCTCAGTCACTCCCACTACTATGATTGTTCCACCTTCTTCTCTGAGTGGCCCTATTGGATCTACAACAACTCATGGGCCATGCTTCACTCAATCTATTTTGAGAAAACTGAAATTCCAGTGAATGAAGAATTGAATCTCTTTAATAAACACTCAGTACTGCCTAAATTTACTGGCAAAATCAAAACAATCTCACAGTCATTCAACAAGTGGCTCTTTCTGTTCAAGTTAACTACGAAGCAGTATAAAACCACTCAGGACGCTGCTGCTGCACAATTTCCCATGTTCCTTCAAGGCCTTGTATACAACCAGTATATGATGCTGGATAGGGAAGTTAAGACAAATTACCAGTTACTTATTGGTCACTTTGATGACCACTACAAAATGCCTCAAATCAAACAGCAGTATAAGATGCTCTTATGTGATCTTTCCTTCAAGAAGTGAGACGATGTGAGAACCTACATAACACAAGTTGATAGACTCTTTTGCCTCAGCAAACTTACTCCAGAATATTTGAGACATGATCTCTTCTCTTACATTTGTCAGGGATTTCCTTCTACCATCAGGAGCTGCCCCAAACTTAAAAGTGATCTGGAAGATGATTTGAACTCTATTATTAAGATGGCGATTAGCATTGTTTACATGCTACAAAATACTATATGCATCAAAAGAGATGCTGGCGACCTGAAGATGGGTCAACCTACCACAAAATCTTTAACTTCTTCAAGTTCTTCTATAGTGCAGACAGACACTGAAAGACAGTCCATCCATATCCATACCCAGAGTGGGGCTGTTATCCGCCTAATTGCAGATGGGGATGGTATCATCATCAATGAGCATGTACTCCCAACACCCCAGTCAAGTCTGTCAACCATTTAAATTAGTTGGAGCGCCGCCTCCTGAAAACTGTGCACATGATGTTTTGGTGATAACTTCATTGCTATGCACTAATGTCATCCCTGTGGACATGAACAGATTACTAATTAATGCCACCATCAATACAGGAGCTTCTGTATCCATCATCAGTGACACCTGTTGTGACAAGCTTTGCCTACAGAGAGAAGACTTGTTACCTTCCACTACTTGTTTATTGGACCCTTTGGGGAATATGATTTCACTGAAGGGCCAGATTAACAATCTCGAGATATGCATCCATCAGGAATGTTTCTACCTGGACCTTATTGTGGTCAACACCTGCAATCGGCCTCTACCATATGATATTATCCTTGGGAACAACTTCCTTGAAAGAAATGCATGCATAATTGATTATGGAACCAACACTCTCTCAATTCATGAAAGTGAGCCCCAGGAGGAAATGATTACTACCTGTAACCAAGATATCTTGTTAACCTTCACAGATACAATCATTGTGGAACCATGGCACTGGTGATGAGATGCTGTCACTATGAGCTCTCCTTACAAGGGGGATGTTATGATTTCTGGACAAAGGGGAAAACACCTCTGTGGTCTGCATCTTTCTCTGGATCTTTGTCATGTTTTTTGTGGAAGAATCTATGTCATTGTACTTAATAGTTCAGCATGCCTGATCCGTATGGATCCCACAAAGACATCTATTGTTGCTATGCCAGTCTGACTTGAACCTAAAGCTGCAGCCTGTCTGCCCATTCTTACTGCAATTCATGATCTCAGTAAACCAAGTTATCTAGTCTGGATCCCAGTTGTAAACAAGAAAACTCATGGACATCTGAGTCCACAAGAACATGACATGCTCTCTGCCCTCTTATGCCAACATCACAATGTGTTTAATTATGGATTGATCAGTGTTGGAAAAGCTGTTGGGGAACAAAATGCTATTGAAACCAAGAGTGATCGCCCCATTTGGTTGCCAGTTCAAAGGGTACCCAAGAACTTAAGAGCAGAATATGAACAGATCCTTAGTGATCTCATCAAAAGCAGGATCATACAGAATAGCAATAGTCCATATGCTGCACCTATGGTGTTCATTTGCCAAGGAGAGAAGTACTGCCTCTGTGTTGATTTCCAACGTCTCAACTATATTACAGTCAAGGATTCATATCCATTACCTCACATCAAGGACCTCCTCTATGATGCCAGCAAGTACAAGTTATTTTTGTTCTTGGATCTCTGTAAAGCCTATTGGCAGATACTAATGAAGCCTGCAGACATTCTGAAAACCGCTTTTATTACGCCTTACACCCTCTTTGAGTGGAAGTACATGGCCTTTGGGCTCTGCAACACTCTGGCCACATTTCAGCATTATGTCATGTGAGTACTATGGAATGGGATCCCTGCATACATGGACGACATCCTCATTGCTGGACACACATTCTCTGATCACTTAAGTAAGCTGGGTCACACTTTGAAGATCCTCTACAACTCTGGACTCCGGGTAAATGAAAACAAGTGTTCACTCATTTTGCCCTGAGTTACCTTCTTGGGCAGGTTAATCAAACCTGGAAGGATATCTATCAAAAATGATGCAAAAGACCATCTGGATGAAAATGAGACTCCACATTTGTGTAAGGACGTCCAATGCCTGATAGGCTTTCATAACTATTATGACTCCTTCATTTCTGAATTAGCCAACCAAACCAAGAATATCTCTAACTTACTAAGAAAGAATATTGAATTTTGTTGGACTTGAGCTGAACAAGAAGAGCTAGATGCTGTGAAGCAAGAGCTCAGACAGATTCCCAATCTGAACACGCCAGATTATATGAGAGAATTCATCATCAACTGTGATGTGAGTTCAGTGGCCATCATTGGTGTGCTCAGCCAAGTGATCAACAGTCAGGAATGCCCAATATTTCAGCCAGAAGCTCTGCAACACTGAACTAAACTACAGAGCTAAGAAATCAGAAATGCTGGTGCTTGTTGAAAGTCTGAAGAAGTTCTGATTCTTCATTCTAGGCTGCCAATTTGTTGTGTGCACTGACAACTCCACACTAGTGTGGCTCAAAAAATTCTCTGGTGGAATACCTTAATGACTTTTCATTCATGATCACTCATCACCCTGGGAGAATGCATCTCAATGCTGACTATTTCACCGCTCTTCCAAGCTACAAGAGAGACCTGTGAAAGCCACCAGATGAGAAGACTCCTTTTGGATTCATCCCTGCCTGTGAGTACAAGCTCCTCATGGATATTAAAGCATACTGAAATGAGAAAGTGATCCTCCCTATTATGGTGAAGGAGGAGATTTCTGAAAAGGAGATTGCCACTCATCAATTACATGACAAAGTTTTGTCTGAAATCATTTTTAAAATCAAGCACCCTGACCATGCTATCAGTGACTTTGCTAAGAGGTACTTTCAACACTATCATTGGAAGCTTACCAAAGCTGGCCTCCTCTACATGCATAGTCAGAATAATTGTCTGGCAATCCCAGAATATTTCAAGTGAGATCTCATCCAGAAGATCCATGAACATGGACACCTTGGGATTATCCAGATGGAAAGAACATTTAATGCTTGTTGCATTACCATCAGTATTAGAGCCACAGTACAAGATGTAATTGACAAATGTGAAGCATGTCTGCTTCAAGGAGCTGAACAATTTCTTGAGCAGAGAGCTGAGCTCCATAGTCAGGTCATTGAAAAACCAACAAACAAAGTGGTCCATATGGACATCAAAAAACTATCAAGGGATGAGCAAGGATTTCAATATTTGTTGGTCTTGATAGACCATTTTACCAAGTACACACATCTCATTCCTCTTGATACCACCACCACCAAAGTGATCAGTGAAAGAATTGTGAAAGATTGGATCTTTAAGCTCAGGCCTATGGAGCATTTAGTCTCCCACCATGGTCCTCAGTTTGAGAACTCTTTAATGGCTACTCTCATGAAGGAACTTGAAATTGTACATGACTTTACAACTGCTTACCATTCACAGTCAAATGGTGTTGTCAAGTGATTGAACCACACCATCATTAAATTAATCCAAGTTGCTCTAGCCTGTGCCACTGGTCAAAACTGGAGATGTGTCATCAAAGTGGTCAAGTTCTTTTACAACACTGCTGTACACTCCACCACCAAAGTAAGTCCTTTCAAAGCCATATTTTGCCATGAAGCAAGCACTCCTTTGTCAATCATGTTCCCAGACTACAATGAGCCAACTTTGGAAAACTTTGTGAACCAGATGCTGAAAGAATTCCAAGAGGTGCACCTTTCTATCTGTTGGAATACCAATCAGTCTGTTATCTGCCAGAAGAGAAATTTTGATAAAAAGCTGTACAGCAAGCCCCACAAAATTGGAGATTCTGTATTTGCTTATTTTCCTTGTCAGGTTATTGACACTAATCAGGTATGAAATCTTGCCACTAATTGGCAAGGACCTTTTAAAATAGTCAAGGTGTTAGATCACCACCAGTACTTATTAGATAATGGTAAAGTTGCCCACTTTCAGTGACTTAGACGAACAGTCAAAGATATACAAAATGCAGTCATTGATAATAATAATGAGTTTTCTCTTGTTGATGATGGTGTGAATGAGATAGAGTATTACGATAACCTCACCAAATGTGAGGAAGATGACCTTACACAGGTCAAGTATGATAGTAATCTTGGTAATAGCAGCAGCACTATAGCTACTCATATTTTACCTAAATGAAAAGCTAGAGATCAGAGATACTTAGACCATTTAAATACCCAGGAATGGAACCTTATTCTTATATCTCTATTTAGTAACTATGAAACGAACTGAGAACCAACCCCCAACCAGATGCTGAGTATGAAGACAAATCAATCCATAAGATGAAACAAAGTGGTCAACAACACTGAGATGATCAGATGAAGGCACCTCCCACAAACAAGAGTGCCTGGCAGAAGACACCCGTAGCAGCTGTGACTATGAGGGGAGACAACTCTCTCCTCAGGAGCAGACTTCCCATAACTATGCTCAGAGACAACTCTCTGAGTGGGAGTGGACCTTGAACAACTATGCATGGAGACAACTCTCTGTGCGTGAATCTGAGGAGCATAGAGTGCCTTTTGCACAACTGTCTAATATAACCTGCCCCATGTTGACTTGAAACCCCCTCCTAGTCCTGGTCCTTCCTCAAATGACTCAGCTAGTATTAGGTCCTGCAAAGCTGAGGAATGTAAGGCCAAAAAGCTAAGGTTGGAGATAAGATCTTACACCTGTATTTTATTGCTACTCAGAAAGCAGTCCATTTAGTCAGAGATAACATATCAGAAGAAACAAAGAATAGGTTGCAATGGACATTTAACACTAAGGATCTAACATGTTCAGTCGACTTGATTCCCTTTGTCATAGACGCTGAGTGTAGACCTCAGATCAACGTGATTATCTGCTATGATTCTAAGATGTTAGCTGGTATGGCGCATCCCTTCTGGAGGAGTACTGTACACACTATGTTTGATGAGGACTTCAACCTGTCACACCTGTGCCAGTTTCTAAATAGTAAAGAGAAGATAAAGAAGTTTGAATGTGTTAATATTGATTTTGACAACCTACTAGTTGTCTACTTTTTTCGTGTTGATGAGGTAAACCACCCCCAAATCATGGAAAAGATTGAGATAGCCTATCAACTCGCCAAATTGGAGAAGATATGCCTCTTTATGTTTTTAAAAGAAGAATACCAGGATACCATCCCAGACAAAGTTAAAAGTCTACACTTTTGCATGGAGAATTTCACTGTTCTGTACAAAAGCTACTACCAGCCTATCAGTATGTATAATACTCACATAATCTTGGCTACCAAGCTCATCTACACTGATCTTCTTTTGTGCAAGAATATTCCAACAACATCATATCACCTCTTTTTAACCCTTCTTCCAACAAATTTTGGCAGGCACAGGTTTTTACTACGTTATTAATTAGACAATCTTCTTTTTCCATGCCATGGCACACATCCTCATATGCTACTTCCTCAGATATTTGGTACTCAGATGCCTCAGACTATGCCTTGGGAATTGTAATGCCTGACAATTGTGAATTTTCTTTCTGTACCATACCAGTTCTTAATATATATCACAAGGAAGCACAAGTGCTTGCCTTAGCATTAGACATGTGTAAACACTGAGATATGATACTAATTGATAACATGGCATTAGCTGCAAATTCTGGTAAAATCAAATCATTACCATATTTTCTTGCAATCTACATTACTATGGCTTGCATAAAGTCTACATCAATATATGATGGATCCCCTTGCAAGAAAACAAAGCTGATTAACCATCATGCCAGTTCTCCTACACTAGTTTGCCACTAAACATCAAATAACCCCGTACAGCAACCTCCTCAATTATAAACTTTTTTAGTGCATATTTCATAATTTCACATATTTGAACAGCATAAATATGCTGCATTTTATATTCCTGTTTAGTTTCTCATAATTTTATCTGTCAAGTGTGAAGAGAAAATACCCAGCTAATAATCAATACTTGCATCCAGGCTCAGTCACTCAAGTCAATCAACATTAGCTTGCCCAGCCTCTGCTCTGACATTTCTGATCTTCATGTCAGTTTCAAGTTTTCACAAATTGCTGCCACTCTACAAGAAATTGATGAGGTCTGTACAAATCTGAAAGCCAATTGCAGCCCAGAGAAACAATGGCCTACTATTAACATTCAGAGTCCTATGTTCCAGTATCATAGGTCAGCCAAGAGAATACTTGCAGAGTTATGTCAGTCTCATGACACACAAGATTGTCAGAACTTCTCAGAAAAGATCTTCTCAGAAAAATTTGCTCCAGTGATCCAGTCTGGTGGAGCCATGTGGGTTCTTGCCACTTTCCTTACAGTTGATCCTCATCTTCAGCTGCCATTGGATAAAGCCACCAGAGAAAAACCGCTAAACAGTGCCCCCATGAACTCACTATTGGTCCTGCAGCCTTGAAAGTTAAGAATTGGTTGCTCCACTCTTGCTTGTTGCCTGCCTTGCCTGGGAAGAATAAGAAAGCCATGGAATGTTTTGAGAAATTTTACACTCATCTTATCAGATCCAGTGGACCCCTTGGTCGCCTCCCCCCACAGATGATCATCAACCAATTAGGAGTCACGTTTTCCAACTTAAATATCTTTTCAGACACCCTCAAAAAGAACATGTGGGGAGCCACCACTGAGATTAAGTTTCCTTTTCTAAACTCCAAGTACACACCTCTGTGTACAAGTTGACTCATGCACTGTGAATATGGCTCCACCCAACAGTTCATTGAATTGGTTGTCACTACAATGTCTTGAACTGCACAGAAGTCTTATTCAACTTGAACAGCTAAACTATCCAGAGTTTGGGTAAAGTAAGCTTACACAAACCCAGTGACAAGCTACCAAGGATGGCGAAGTCATCCCAATCACTGTTTTAGGGCAGACAATGAAAATGCCCAAACAATTTTACTGTGAGGAAGAGCTTCTGTCCTCTTCAGCAATTGAGGTATCACCAGCAACTAAAGCCCTCATCAAAGCTGTTAACCTAGAAAAGTTTTCAGGGGTTGCTGCCTCACCTATGCTCACGCCTGCCTGGTTGCTCACTGATAACAAACAGATCATAACAATTGAGCACTGCCCAGAAGAATTTGCAGAGAAACCAATGATAATTGAGAGAATTGTTGAGCCCAACAGCAACAATGATATTCTAGGCCTCATGAAGTGGTGCCTCACTGAAATGTTGACCAAAGAAGAGCTCATGCTTCTGCTATTGCCAGGGTGACAACTCACCCTGGACATAGAATGCACCACCACACGCCTTCATCTTTCTACTGCTCAGATTGAGAATCTACAGAGCCACAGACTCTGTGGCACGTTTTGGGATTCTATCAAGGATGCCAAGATCAACTACCCTGTTACAATTGGAACAGCCTCACTTCAGAACAAGTCCAGTTTTGCACAGTTGGAGAATAACATTGAGAAAAATAACCTTCTCTGCATCCCACCGCCTTGTTTGATGACACCTCTAATTCTGCTGTCATGGAGAGTGTGCCAGGGAAAGAAAAAGGTCTCTGCCCATCTCACAGACCATATCAACTACGTCTCTACTGCCCTCTGAAGTTAACAGATCTATGCAGACTAAGGAGTACAAGGATACTCGTGATGCATTGCTAGAAGGTGGCAACCCAGAACATGTATACATTGACAAAAAACTAACAATCAAGGATATTTTTCAAAAGGGCCAGCCTATCTCTACTCAATTAGAGAAAATTCACCAAACCATCCATTCACTAGACCCTCATGTTGTCATTCTATTTCAAGCTGGAGGTGACTTGATGTGGGCAAATAAAACTGAGACCATAACCTTCTATTATGATGTAACCAAGCACATTGAAATCATTATCATGCTGTGTGCTGGCATAACAGACCCCAAAGAAATGACGCTGCAACAAGTAAATGAATATTGCTTGCTCTTCATCAACCATGCTACCCATATGGGATCCCTCAGGGATGTTTTCCTACACTTTTATCCTGATACCAAAATTAGTGCAGAAGATGCACATACCTCAGATATGGACGCCTTGATGATGCTCCTTATCACCCTCAAGGGCCTCTGTCTTTATGAGCATTTCTATGATACCTTCACTTGGAGGTTAAACATGTTGTGAAGAAACTGGCAAATTAGTGGGAAACTACCGGAAATCAAATACTAATGATTACACAGCATAACCGTCAATCAATGGGAAGCGTTAAAGCAACTCACCAGGCCGCCTTCCTATTCGGAAAATTTATCCTGTTTTGACGTCCTGCCAAAAGAGAAGATTTTAGAATTCCAAAAGTAACTTTGTTGTCAGGGCATCAAACAATTACTGTAGTTTTAACTATGCAATGGAGGGCAAATAGAGTTACTTAGGGGGTTTTTTCGTTTAACTCTAATTTTTAGGGCACAAACAAATTAATTTGATGGGAATGTGTTAATGTATTGATAATTTAAATATTTTTTTATTATTTTGAGCCTAAGTTTCCAACTTATTGATTGTCCCCTTGGAGCTTTTGTATTATGTGTAATTGTAGCATCATCCAAAAAAGGCAACTAAAAGCTGAATAACGTCGAATGATTATCAATTGAAATTAATTGTAAAAAATTTAGTTAATGAACTTTAGTTTATTTTTGTAAAATGCAACTAAGATTTAATATTGGTCAAAATAAGAAACTTGTTAGCCGATCAAGAGGTAATTGACAAATTAAATTGAGCAAACTAACGCTTACGTATGAACAGCCATATTGGCAGACGAATCATTTGAATTTTAAAATCGGCAGGTACTTTTTGTAGAAATTTTATAAATAGCTTTGATTCAACCATAATTTTGATGAACAATAAATTCTTCGGAGTTTATTTAATTTTCATTTCTACTTTATCTGGTTTGATTATTTAATTAAATGTGCAGCTAGGCAAGTTGTGTTTAGTAGTGGCTGGAATCCATCACGGGATCGATTCTAGGGTCTTTGTGCCAGTCACGAAAGTGCACCTATGTTACGGTTAGGAGTTTTTCGATTCTTGCCTAGTCTGACTATCGATCAATACATGTATGAAATAATCAAATGCCTGAAACGACTGGATAGTCGACACTTAGGGATATTTATATATTCTTAAATGTAGGAGACTCGACTATAATTGACTTAATAAATGACCTCACATGTAATACTATTAAATGTAGGTGTAGGAAACTGCAATCTTGTTATCTGAATAATTAAGCCGATAGTTTTACGGTAATGGCTATTCTAAATATTTTATTACATGCAGTTAGTGTCAATGCCCGGTTGCTTTATTAAATAAAAACAACAAACACTTTACAACTCTGAGTTTAAGTCAGTTACAACTTTACTTGAGTGCACACACCGAGCTAACGTAAGGTACACATAATTAATTCCAGTTGAGCTGAGGTGGTGTTGTGGACTCAACCATCGTTGTAGAAGAGGAGGAGCTGTGTTGTGGAGATCGGCTTCGGGCAGTGGCCCACAGAAGAACTGAAGAGGAAACATCTGACCACTTCGTCACCTAAACAGTGATAGTTAATACTCGAATACTTAATTAACATAACTAGTTAAGAAGAGAGAAAAGT
>CABFPE010000705.1:220664-231890 GCA_900660155.1 Hofstenia miamia | reverse complement strand
GTACTGTGCTCTGCATGTAGGGCCTTTCCAATGTCTTGTTCATATCTTGTGGATAGCTTATTATGAAGTTTACCTTCAGTCTATTGTTTGCATCTAGTACTATTGGTAAGTATCTTTGTTCAGTTTTTGCAACTTTCCTCATATGTGATTTCATTTCTGGTGATAATTTTTCAAAAGAATTATAACACATTTTCTTGGTTCCAATGAAATATGGGTGTAATGTTTCTCCATCAATCTTAGACATTCATTTTTTTCTCTCTCTAGATCATACAATTCTCTCTGAGGTAGTGTCCAAGGAGGTGTGTAGATGTGTAATTTGTAAAGGTAATCTGCTGGTGCTTGGTTCACAGTCCATGGGCTGTGAATCTGTGCTAATAGTTTCTACTGATTCACCCTTGAATCAGTTCACACTTACTCCTATTGGCACTTGACCAGTTGTGGTTCCTGTAGGGATAGCATCAGCCTTGAATCACTTTCACATCTCCATGGTTCTTCCACCACTCACACCTTCCTTTGGAACTCCAAGTGTCTCACTGCCCTTGAATCAGCATTGTGGACTCTCAGAAGGAAAGTTGTGCTCCTGTGCACCAGTTTTCTGCGTCCCTTGAATCAGCTTTGCAGATCCCTGGTGGGAGAGGCTTTTTGTCCCTTTCTGTCCATGTCCTTGAATCAGCCTTGGGGACTACTAAGATGCCTTCTCACTCTACATCTGGTTTGAGAACTTCTGTGTACTCTCCTTCACCTGTGTGTGGTTGAGAGCTCCTCTGGTCATTGATTTCTTCACACTCTCTCCTTCATCAGTGGGTGCATCATTTTCTTCTAGATTCCTAAATTCAGTTAGTAAATTCAAATCCCATATTTCAGGGTCATATATAGGTTTATTTCTTGCTGTCCTTTGGGGCAGCACTCTCTCTCTTGTGTTTTCATCTCTGATATCTGCTGTGAATTCCTCATTGAATCTCTCTTAATGTAAACTATCTAAATCATACATATCATATATAATTTCATTGCTGTTAATTCAGCATATTTTGAATTCAGGGTTCTCATCTATCTTCATCTCTTTGATATCCACTGTTGCTCTCTTCAAATTTTGAAAATGTAACAGTCTATCATTGTCTAACATGTATTTGTTATTTGGTAATGTCTGTGTTATTGTGTGAGGGCCAGACCATACTGTTTTCAGTTTCCCAACCTGGTTTGTGTCTGTGAGTTTCATTGCTGTGGTTTCTGCTGTCATATTCCTCATTGAGATCATTCTCACATATTTTGTGAAATTGTCTACCATCACTAGAAAATATTGGTAGCCCTCTGTGTCCTTTGACAGCATTTCCAGATCTATATGAACTATCTCATTTGTTTGTGTCACAATGATTTTCTCCAATGGTGCTCTCTGTGTTGGAAAATGTTGTTTGTTGTGTAATAGGCATGTTGTGCACTTATTAATTATGTCCTCCATGACTTTCCTCACAGCCATTGTTATGAATCTTGCATTGAAGGTTTTTTCTGTTTGTGTGATTCCCAAGTGGCCATTCTCATGTATTTTTCTTATCAATTCCCTTTTAATATAGTCTGGTATCACAATTCTGTTGTTGTGGTCTTCAACATATAATAATCCATTTTTATTTATCTTCTAATTGTACTGCTTGTAATATCCTGTCATTAGCTTCAATAGTGTTATTCAGGGTTCTCTTATCTTTTTTATGATTTCACTGAGGATTATATCATCTCTCTTTTTGTACACTATTTTCTGTTCAGATATTTCCTCCCTCATCAATATCAGTAGGACAGCTTGGCCTTTTTTTGTCCAAATTTATTTCTGGCAGTCCCTTGTATTCAGTATGTGGCAAGAATTGAAACTGTTTTTTCTCTCCATCCAGTTTTGCTGAGTCCTTCTGATACTCTGGTAGTGACATCCAGAAATCTGCAATGTTGGGTAGAGTGCCTTTCATGTGCTCAATTGAGAATGTAAATTTGTTCAAATATTCAATCCATCATGATACTATTCCAGACTTGTCGCCAGAACACTTTTTTAACCATGCCAGTCCACTGTGGTCCATGTGCACTCTAAACTCTCTGCCTATCAGGAAATGTCTGAATTTCTTAATGCTCTTGATCAGTGCCAGCATCTACTTTGGTTGATCCATAATTTTCCTTGCTTGCTCTTAAGTTGCAACTAAAGAATTTTATGGGGACTTCCTTTCTGTTTTTTATTTGTTCTAATGTGGCTCTGATTGCCACCTTACTTGCATTGCAATCCAGTATGAACTGTTTATTATAATCTGGTGCATTGAGGAATGGTAATTTAGCCAATTCCTCCTTGATGTTATCAAGCTCCTCCTGCTGCTGCCAGGACCATACAAACAGCACTGATTTTCTCATTAGTCTAGTCATTTTCACTGTCTTGCCAGCTATGTTCAGGATGAAGGTGCAATAATAATTTAAGAATCCCATTAACCTTATTGTTGGGTTTTTCTATTTTTCAGATCATTTCTCTGGCATTGTCTTTCATACATATCCTACCTTTCTCAATTGTTTTTCCCAGGAATACTATCTTTTCTTTTAGAATATCACATTTGTTCCCATTAATGTGGAGTCCTACGTTCTCTAGTATTGTTAGCTTTCTCTCTAGTTTTTCTAGATGTTTTTGGATTGTATCACTTGTTACTATAACATCATCTATATAGGCATTGACTCCTTCTTCCATTCTATGTATCTTATTTTTTAGCACTTTTGTGATGTATCTCTGGAAAGTTGGTGGTACATTACATAGTCTGAACGCCATATATATCCATTCATATAGCCCATACAGTGTTATAAATGCTGTTTTTTCAATATTGTCCTCTTCCATTTTTACCTGCCAGTAGGCTTTGCATAAATATAGCATTGTAAAATATTTATGTTTGCTTGCCTCATAGAGCATGTCCTCTATCCGTGGTAGGGGGTAAGAATCTTTCTTCATTACTTTGTTCAATTTATGAAAGTCTATGCATAGCCAATATTTATCCCCTTGCCTCACAAATACCATTGGTGCTGCATATGGGCTTTTGCTTGGGCTGATGATTTTGTTATTGATTAGTTCCTCTAATATGCAGTTATATTCATCTCTCATTTGTTCTGGTACTCTTCTGACTGGCAGCTTGATAGGTTTGTCCATTGTTGTGACTATTCTGTGTTTTTCACCCACTGCTTGCCCCACACTTATCTCTCTGTAATTGAATATACATTTGTGTTTTTCCAACAATTTCCTTAGTTCCATGATTTCTTGTTCCTCTAGGTGTAAGTAGTCTTCATTGTTTATCTTGGGTATAATGTATATGTCTTCTTCTTCTGCTTTTGTCCCTATGCCCTTGAGTTGGCCTTTGGGAGTACTCATGACTTTGATGGTGTTTGTGCACTTGCCCTTGAGTTGGCCATGTGGAGTACTATCCATTTTCATATGCGTGTGCTTGAGTTGCCCATACAAATTACTCACTCCATCATTGTCTCCTATTGCCTTCAAAATAAGTTTAATGTTGGATTTGATGTACTTTCCATATATCCTTACTTGAGATTTCCTTAGATTAACATATTGATTTGTTGCATTGAGGATTGGTATTCTACCTTTCCATTCTTGACTGTACACACACTGGATGGCATTGATACTTTTTTGGTGTTTATGCATTTATTATCATATAGCATTACATTGGCTGTTATTGCATCTTCTGTTTCTATCATGTGCATCTTCCATTGTTGCAGCTGTAGGTGGATGTCTTCCTGCAATTCAAATGTAATCATTTTATGTTTCCCTAGTTCCTTTTTTATTTCAATTTCTTCCTCTCTCACATTTAAAGTGCTGTTGGTGTAGTTGATGACATTTTTTATCAAAAAATCATCACCCAGTATGACCTTGTATGGTAACAGATTGTTGTGAGTGTCCACCACCACCAGCAACTGTTCAAATGTTGTATTCACAATTCTCATCTGTACTGTGTTTATTATTCCTTTTGTGTCAATATATTCTGCTGATGCATTAATTAACCATTTATTGCAACTATTCAAATCTTCATGTTTAAACCCTAGCTTCATCATACACTCATCTGTGATTATCAATGTTGCTGCTCCAGTATTGATTGTTGCCTTTGTCATTACTCCATTGATTGCTATCTTTATTGTGTTTATTGTGTCAAGATTTGTCAGGATCATTATCAATGCATGGTTTTTATGAGTTGGTGCTCTGACTAGTTTTCCAACTCCTTGTCAGTTGGCAATGCTTCATCTATTTCATTTTCTGATTGCAGTACATCTTCGTCATCATAATATGCTTCTTAATCTTCAATTACATTTATCTGTTTGGTGCAGTCAGGTTTTTTGTGACCCTTTTGTCTGCAGCTATAGCACTTGACATTCTTCTCTCTTAGCTTTCTGGTTTTTCCCTCTTTCCCCTTGACTTTTATAATTTTTTCCAGTTTTGTGTCATTGTATGTTTTGCTTGGAGGACGTGGTTTGAGATTGTTTCTCCATGTTGGTGTCTCTTTGTGCCATGTGGCTTTTTTGTATATTCATGCATTATTTTTGATAATTGCTTGTATATCAACTGCCTTTCAGATAATTCTTTCTAACTTATCATCTATGTCACACTTTATTTCAAACTGCATTCTGATACCCTCTGGCATTCCTTTGCAAATATGCAAGAACAAATCATATTTTGAGTATCTATTTTCCCTTGAGCTCAGCATTAGTAGTCATTCAAATTATTGAATGTAGTTTCATATGTCATCAGTTTTCTTTATTTTTTGTGCATTTAAAATTATTTGATATTGGTTCTTGAGGCTCTCACTTTCATAATAGTTTATGAAATTGCCAATAAGTAGTTTGTAGTTCCTCTTTGTTTCTATGTCCAATAGCAGGTAATGTTGGGAAGCTGTGCCTGTCAAGTACAGTGGAAGTCCTGCTGCTGCTTGCTGGCTTACTTTTCTTTCCGCCATTGTTATCTCAATCATCTGTAGCCATTTAACAAATGTCGGGTTGTATCCATCTACCCTCCCATTGAATGTGGCTAGTGTCACTTTACAGGGTATTGTCTTGTTGGTTGTTAGTTGTGGTAAGATTGAATTTTCATATTAGGGTTTGTTGTGATTCTTTATTGTGTCTTCCTCTTGTAATTGTGCTGTTACTGCTTTTGTAATTTCATTCATGATTTTCTGTTTCTCAGTGTCTATGTCTTTGTCTAGTTCCTCATATGTTATTTTTTTGTTAGCCAGCATGTGTGGTGCTTGCAATTTGCTTTCTTTTCTTGATTGGAATTCCATTTCATGGGTTTGTATGTTCCCTTGGTTTTCTTCTTTCATTAACTGTAGCAACCTTAGTTTGTCCTTCAGTTGCTCCAATTCTCCTGCCTGTAAATCATTGGTATGTGTGATGTTTGCAACTCTCTCTTTCCTTGAATGAAATTCTATTTCATGGGTTTGTGTGTTACTTCTGTTCTCTTCTTCCGTCAACTGTAGTAGTCTTAATTTGTCTTTTTAGTTGCTCCAATTCTCCTGCTTGTAGATTGTTATCCTCTATTAACTGTCTATTTTCTTTTTCCAGTTGCTGATTCCTTTGCTGCCACTGTTGATTCTGCTCTAAGAATCTTTTGTTGGACTCTGATAATTGTTGTGTGAGGGCTTTAATTTCATTTTGAAATAGATTGCTCTGCTCATCTAATCACATTTCCATGCTTGATCTGATTTCATTCAATATAATTTAATTTTGTTGCTCCATCCACTTGAATTTACCTGTTAAATGTTTGATTTTGTTCTTCAAAAGTGCTTCATTTTCCTTGCTCCTTCTTAACATGTTGATTATCTCTTGGGGGCTTGTCTCTGGGGGTGAGTGTAGAGACTGTAATTCTGTATTGGGGGATGAATTTTCACCAGAATATGGTGATGATCATGTTGCTCTGGGGGTTACTACCATGGGTGCTGTTTTCTTTGAGCTACCTCTTTTTCCTTTTGTCATGATTCTTCTTTGGTTTGTATTGGTGCCCCTTCTTGATCATGATTCTAGGATCTTGTTGAAGTGCACTGGTTTGGGATTAGGTGACTCTCTTTGTTGACTAGTTTATTTTTCATGTAGTTGTCCTGTTGCTTAACTTCCACTCTTACTTGTAGATCTTGTCACAGTGTGCAGATTGTTCCACTAAATGTTTCTTTTAATCAAGAAAAAATTCCTTTTTTCTGAGAAGAAACAACTATCTTAACTCAGGGGTAAGTAAAAGAAGTTCTTTTCCAAAGTTTGTTGTTCTTGGCAGTCATGGCTGCTGTGTAACATCCTCTACCAGGCATTACTACTGTTTGTCCTTTGATACTCTATAACATCAGTTGTATTTTTGCGGGTAGGGATACTGTTTAGCTTTGTATATTTCTGTTAGCATAATGTAACTAGATTTAACTATTCACTATTTAGGTGACAAAGCCATCCAGCATCCTCTCCATTGATCAATGATGGGCTTCTGCCCAAAGCTGATCTCCACATCCAGTTTCACTTGTTTGCTGATGATCCATTTGTTTGAGTTCCACCTCTCAGCTCAATGATATAACTTATGTGTGCCCTATCCTAGCTTGGTGCATACTCAAGACCAGACACAATTCAACTTAGCCTCTATTTTGTAAAAGTATTTTTATGAATATGAAACCAGACTTATTACTAGCTGCCTAATTAATATTACATGTAGCCATTACTGAAATATATTGGCTTTAATAATCAGTTTAATATTTGGCAGCTTCCTAACCTACATTTATTAATTAGCACTTGCTCAATCACCTTATTGGTCATGTTATAGTCAGTAATTTTGATCTAAAATATTACAGATATAATTCCTAGGTTTTGGTCATCCAACTGTATTTTGAATCTACTATTTTTAATACTTGTACTAATTATTGGTAGTAAACTAAATGAGAGAAAAACCCCTATACCTAACATAAGTGCACTTTCATGATCTGGCACAAAGACCATAGAATGGATTTCATGATGGATCAAGACCACTACTAAACACAACTCATTTAGCTTGACATCATATTAAATAATCAAACCATATCAAGAGAACAAAGTAAGAATTCTGAATAAAATTCTTTATCAATTGCTTACAAGGTTTTGAATCTATTTATAGTAATTTTGGAAAAGTACCTGTTGATGTCAAATATGAAATAATGGAAGCAATTTCACCCTTTTCATTTTGCCAAAAGTATTGTTATCAACAGATACTAATCTCTTATAGTTGACACTTATTTTTGCTTCATTGCATAATACAAATAAATCTAACTGATTTTACAATTTTATAATATTTCTAATCATCATTCTTCTTTGATCTTATTCTCTTGTTGATTTGACATTAGCAGCTTGATATATTTGGATGATGCTACAATTGTAATACCACCTTTGCTTATCATAAAATACAAAATATGACATTATCCAATCAGATTCAACAGGATAATCCCATAACTAGGAATTGTGCCCTCATTAGTAGTAGTACTTATAAATTTTTTTTTGTGTTGTTATCATTAATTGTGATGGTATTTTCTTCAAAATTAATAATACAATCATTATCTTCAATTGGTATCGCAATTAGAAGCTTGTTGTATCAATTACAATTATATCTTGTTTAAAGATTTTACATTTAATTGAAATTTTAACATTTTTAATGTATCTTTTAGTATTCAAGTAATCACCACTAGCAGAAATTAAACAGTAATTTTCTTTTTCTAAGTCTTTACAATATATACTGATTGAATTTTTGCAGGTATCAGCTATGACAGAATGTGCAGCTCCTGTATCAATTATTGTTTTTTTTGTCTGTCAAATTTGTTGAGATTAGTATCTCTGCTGCTCAGTCTGGAGTTGGAGCTCTTACTCATTTAAAGAATCAGTATCAGTAGTAATAGTTTTGGAATAGTGGTCTGTATTGGAATAGAAACCTTCATTATCTTTGATAATGTTAATTTTTAGTGTACATTGAGAATGTAAGTGTCATTTACATCTGCAATGGAAACAATGTATTTTGTCACTATTAATGTGAAGGGATTTTGTATTGGTAGATTGTTTTTTATTGAAATCAGATAAGGGTTCCTTTTGTAAATTTTGAGAAACTGGAACAGAGTAATTGGTTTTGGGCATCATTGATAATGTGTCTCATTTGCTTTTTAAATTGTTTTCTAGTTCTAGTTTTACATTGATGGCTTTGGTTATGATAGTTTCAATGTCATTATCAATGTAATATTTAGCTTCTAGGTGTCATCATATGCTAGCAGGTAAACCAGATATAATGAAAGTATACAAGTCTTCTGATTTGTATTTGTTATTTTCACTGGATAGGCATAATAATAATTGAACTTGCATTATATATGTGGCAATATTGTCATTGCATTTGTATTGTTGTTTAAACAATAACATTTGATATTGTTTTTTAATTGATCTGGAATTGAAATAATACTTTAATTTTCTGATTAATATTGGATAATAATTTTTGATGCTTCATCAAAACTAAGATAATAAGTATTAACTATGTCTTTTAAATAAAAATCTATTTCAGAAGCAGCAGTCATTTGATCCATTTTCATTTGTGTCATGTATAGTTCAAAATGTGTAAGCCATTTGTTGAAAGTTGGAGAGGAAACATTAATTTTTCCATTAAATTTCAGAGGCTGAACTATATTAAGTGGCATTGCATTTGTTGAAAATTGAGGTAGTAGGGAATCCCCATAGCAAGGTTGAAACACTTTAGTAGGGATTTTATTTGTCTTGGCATCTTGGAAAAAATTTTTTAAATCAATTGACAGTTTTGTTCTAGTTTTTCAAATTGATTGAATATTTCATTACAAAGTGCATCAATTTGGGGAGTTATGTCAATGAGGGTGGATTGGTTTTCTTGATTGAAAGAAAGCATTTGTTTTTTAAATTCTTTGAATTGTTCTTGAAGATTGCTTACTACCATTTTTAAAAGCTTGTCATTTGGGAATTTTTTGAAGATCTTCTATGGTGAGAGCCTTATGAATTTTTGAACAAGTAACACAAGATTCCATAGTAGCATCAAATGGGCTATGGTAAGTCAATTAAAACCAAAATAGAAGATATTATCACTCTTTATCTAGTATTTAGTACTAATTAGGTTGATCTTGAGATAGAGGTTGGCTGCAGTGCTGTGGCTAAAGTTTTTGATTTCTGTACTGATTTGTGTAAGGATTTAATAGAAACAGTAAGAACAAAATTACTGTTCTTCATATTCTTCAAGAATGCATTAGTTTACTTAATAGAAACCAAAGAGCTAAAATCCATTGGTAACATGTTCAAAGTTGGGTCACCATGTAGAATGCTTGACTTGAGGTAGAAGCATGTGCAACACTCAGCAAGCATTCTATCTTTAGAAATATTAAAAAAACTGATGAAACTACTAGTTATTATGTACTTCTATCTGTTGAGAAAACAAGAGCATGTTCATTCCATAGGAAATAAGTATTCAAAGAACAAGTAAATTCGAAACTTCTTCTTACAGAATCAGGCCTCCAGCCCAAGTGATGAACCATTTTCAACACTTAATTCTCAGCTCATTTTAGACTAGAGAAAATACAACAATTATAGCTACATGCAAACCACACTTCCTAACCCATACTCATCCTTATACCTAATACCTACTATCACTTAGCCTCAGGTTATCTTACCTTTCACCGAAAATGACACCCTAAACATTGATCATACTGATTGAATACATAATAAAAATAAATGTAATAAAAGATAATAAAGGGGCAATTTGTAAAAAGTCTGCTATCTGAGAAATGCTAAAATATAGGGTTAATCAAATATACAGCTGGGGAAATTTATAATAGTAAAAAGCAAAAACAACTAGAAGCTAAAGTAGCAAAACTTAAATTAAAAGAATTCACACTTTCTGCATATTTACAAATAGTAGCAAACAATAAACTCACTAATTATCAGATGGTGCATAATAGCAGGGCAAATTAACAAATGATAATGTGATATCTGATTTTTAAATTATGCAAACAAAATGGATTCCTCATACAAGCAACAATCAAAATACAAATGGATATTAAATCATTAGTTGTACAAGGACTATAGTCAAAAATATTATTAAATTGACACAAAATGTCATTTTACAAATCTAATGCAAATATACTACAATATTTGCGTGAACTCCATGTAGTTCATTAGTGTTTGTGAATTTGTATACAAATTATAATCTACATTTTTTGTACTTAATCTTGCTTTATATTTGTAATTCATAAACTAATGCAAACTTAAGCTCTCACAGTGTGACACAATGCAAGCTTCAAGGCATTCCTATTAGCCTCATTCATTAATCAAAAAGTTAAAGAGAAAAGCACCTCTTCTGATTATGTGTATTTAGATTAATTTTTATTGAATTATTATTAGTGATTTTAATAGTAAATTTATTAGCAATTTTTGTTAAAGTAGGTCAAAAAATGATAAGGCAAAAGAGTATTCCTCTGAAAGTTGATCACTTGAATTTTGACTGAATTATACCAAAATAATAATTTGAAATTACAGTGATCATCTGATCAACCAGAAAAAGAATTGGTAGACCTGTAAGTGATTTTATTTTACCTTTAAACTGTTATTGAAAGGAAACCATGTTGGAATATTTCAGTATTAATAAAGTCTTAGTGGAGTTTAGTTCTATTTTTCTTAATACATGGAATTATCAAAATTCCTATACTTAGCTAAATTTATAAATGGCAATTGTAGAGTTGCTCAGGGATTTTGTTGATTTTATTCTTTAAAAACTTTACTTTGTATTCCTACGTCACTATGACGTCAGTAGCTATTTTCGATCTCAAGTTGCTATTGCTAGTTTTATGTCCCCTCAATGGTGCTTATTGTTGCTCAAATTTAATTTTGCAAGGGAAAAGAATTTGATCATGTTAAACTATGTTGACATCTGATTATTGTAAACAAAGGCAGGTAATAGTTAAACATTTGTATAAAACCTGAGAGAAATGTAGCAATAGCTTAATAGATTTTATCTACTCTCAACTGCCATCTTTACCATTGTATTTTCTATTTATTTATTATCTTTATGAAACTTATTGCTTAAGATTGGTGACAATTCGGGAGTGCTTTCACTAGCACAGGGTGACAAGTTGCTTCTGGGGGTCTGTTGATTACCCAGTCTGAATTGTGGACTCATTAAGTTACATATACGGTTATGTATAAGGAAATAATAAATCTCTCTTT
>CABFPE010000705.1:180502-203813 GCA_900660155.1 Hofstenia miamia | reverse complement strand
ATATTAACGTTATCACAATGATAATTGGTGTTGGAAAAATCATCCTTGGAAAAGCTAGTTAAATTTTCATATTTCTCATACACATCAACACTGTTGTCTACTATTTTAAATTCGTTATTATCATCTATAATCACATGTTCTATATCTTTTATGGCTCCCTTAAGCCTTTGAAATTGTACTGTTTTACCGTTGTTTAAGGTATTTGTATTGTGATCAAGCACTTTTTCAATTGTAAATGGGCCTTGCCAATCATTAGCGAATTTCCGTACCTAGTGACTATAGGTTGTAATGCGGGGTAAATAGGCAAAAACTTTATCACAATGCTTATGAGGCTCACCATATAATTTTTTATTGAAGTTCTTTTTTTGCCGGATGCTAGATTAATTGGTATTATGACAAATTGTTAGGTGAATTTGCTGCATATCAGTAATTAATCTGTTTACATAATTATCCACATTGGTTTCATCATATTTTGGAAACATCATTGCTAGTGAAGTAGCGGCTTCCCTGCTGAACATGGCTTTGAAGGGACTTACACCAGTTGTTGTGTGAACTGAAGTACTATAAAAATACTCGACACCTTCGACAATTCGTCTCCATTCCTTCCGGGCGGCTCGAGAAAATGTTACTGGAATTAATTAAAGGAGAGTACGATTAAATCTCTCCACAAGGCCATTAGCCGGTTATTATGTTATTACGATACTTCCAACTCACTCATTAGAGCACGCAAAAGGTTGCTTTCAAATTATGGACCTCTGTCTGAAACTAGTTTGCGCATTGGTCCATATTTGAGAATCCATTCTTTAAGAATTTTTTTGGCCACCACTTTGGCAGTGGTGCTGCTTAAAGGAATTATACAGGGGAACTTGGGGAAGTGATCCACAATAACAACCAATTGCTGAAAACCCTAATCCTCTTTTAACATTTTTCCTAAATTAACATGCACAAGCTCATTTGGACTTTCTGCTGATTGTGATTCCATTTCAGCATGCTGTTGAGGGAAATGGTGGATATTGTTTAGTAAGCTTTTCTCACATTTGTCAATAACATCAGTGACAGCAGTGCGGATCCCTGTGGTCACATATCTAGAGTTAAAGGTTTTCTCAGTTTGAAGAATGCCAAGGTGACCTCACTCGTGAACCCTACTGTAGAGTCGCTCGGGGACTTTTGGTGATTTTATTCTCTAAACATTTATTTTGTATTTCTACGTCACTCTGACGTCAGTGTTTATTTTCAATTTAAGTTTGTTATTCCTATTTTGAGGTCCCCTGGAGGGTGCTTTTGTTTTGCTCAAATTTAATTTTGCGAGGGGAAAGAAATTGATCCTGTTAAACTACGTTGAATATCAATTATTGTAAACAAAGGCAGGTGATCGTAAACCTTTTGTATATAAACTGAGATCACTGTAGCGAATGTTCAATAGACTTTGTCTACTCTTAACTACCGCTTTTACCATTGTATCTTTTATTTATTTATTACTTTAAATGAAATCTATTGCTTAAGACCGGCGACAATTCGGGAGTGCTTTCATTAGCACGGGGCGACAAGTTGCTTCTGGGGATCTTTCGATCTTTCCAGTCCGAATTGTGGTTCATTAAGTTACGTATACGGTTACGTATAAGGAAATAATAAATCTCTCGTTCGTATTTCAACACGTACATGCACTTATAAAACCTTACACTGTGATGATACCATGCCGTTGGCTAGCACGAATATCTGGCAATTACAGATTATTTAATAGTTAGCTGAGAGATAACAATGAAAATGAGAATTAAGTTTTGAAGTGAGATAGAAATTAACCAAGTGAGACAGATAGGGTAGCACCAGTCAATAGGTTAAGCACTTTACTTCTGGATGTTCCGCTTCGGCTGGAAGCCATAGGAATTGGTCATCTTGGTTCTTACCTAAAAGTAGTTCTGTTACTTGGATGAATTACCAATGTTAGATCTATATGTTATAAGTTCTCTGTTAACCTGTTTCTTGGAATCGTGGCTGTTCAGTAAATGCTATTCAAACCTTTTGTGGAGTCAATTAAGTTTCTAGCTAAGTTTCCCTACCAGCCACTGATTCTACACCAGGCTTTGTATAGCAGCTAGTGTCTACTTGCTATCTTTCCCATGGGTCTCCTGTTTACTATGATTTTGCTAATTGCCTTTTCTATTATTTGCATTGTCCTTTGTGTTTTGTCTGGAGATTCCATTTTCTCAACATGAGCTTTTAAGATCCAGTTCTTGGTTTGTGTGTTAATGGGAGATAGTGCTATTTCAAATCTTTTTGCTTTTGAGAGTTTATGTCTCATCTGCCATGATATCAGGAGTTTAATTTTTTTGTCCTCTGTTGTGAAAATTGCTAGTAGCCAAGCTGTTGTTCTATAGCATATCTCCAACACATTCTTTTCTTTGAATATCAGGCATTTGAAGTCTTTTCTAATGTTCAATTTGTATGCACGATTCACCTCTGTTAGGGATACCTCTATTGTTAAGTGGAATTTTTGTGATGATCCTTCTATTTTTATCATGGGCATTACTTCTTCTGTTTTCTTTTGTAATTTCATTTTTTCCAACATTTTTTTGATTTTTTCAAATGTTCTTGACATTGAGTTAAACTACACTTGATGAAAAGTGTATTGGCTCTCTCAATGTTTTTGTTTTCCATCTGTCTTTACTTGCTTATATAGATCTATTGCTATGCATGGGTCAACCATAATTCTGTAAACTTGCACCCAGTACTCTATCTGTAGGTCAAAATGAATTAATTCTGATATCATTGTATCAGTTGGTTCCTTTTTCCATGGAAATACATTCTGTACTGGCATACAGGTATTTAGCAGATGTTTGGGGATGTCTTCCAGTTTTGATTTTTTAATGATTACTATATATATTTTCTGTACTTTTGAATTGAAGGTTTTCTCCATCTGTATTATGCCTAGGTGGCCTTTTTCATGTAATTTCCATATGAGTTCTCACTTATAGTAATCAGGGATCATAATTCTATTGTTTTGAGCCTCAACATATAGTAGTCTATTTTTATTAAGCTTTCATTTATACCATTCATAATAGCTTGCTGTCAGTTTTGATAATGTTTTTTGCAGTTCTTTTATCTTTTTAATAATCTCATTGAATATTATGTCATCTCTCTGCTTCTCCACTATTTCTTGTTCAGATATCTTCTCCTTCAACAGTATTGCTAAAACCACTTGCCCCTTTTTATCCACATTTATCTTGAGTAATCCTTCATATTCCATATGTGGTAGGAATTGGAACTGTTTCTTTTCTCTATCTGCTTTCACTACGTCCCTTTGAAACTTGAGTAATGATGTCCAGAAGTCTGCATTATTGTGTAATGTGCCTTTGCAGTGTTTGATCATGAACATAAATTCATTCAAATACTTGATCCATCACCATACTATTCCAGACTTATCTCCTGAAATTTTTTTTAGCCAGGCTAACCCACTATTGTCTGTGCATACTCTAAATTCCTTACCAATTGAGAAGTGTCTGAATTTCCTGATACTCTTGATTAGTGCCAACATCTCTAGCTTAGTTGATCCATAGTTCTCTTCACTTGCTTTTAGTTTCTGGCTGAAGAATTGTATGGGAACCTCTTTTCCATTTTTTAGCTGTCACAATTTTGCTCCAATGGCAACTTTGCTGGTATCACAATCTAAAATAAATTTCTCTTTATAGTTTAGCATATTTAGTGATGGTAATTTTGCTAATTCTTCCTTGATATTGTCCAGCTCCTCTCATTCCTGCCAAGTCCATACAAATGGTACTGATTTCTCATGAGTTTGGTCATCTTTGCAGTTTTTCTGGCAATATTCAGGATAAAGGTTCCATAGTAATTAAAAAATCCCTTGCATTGTTCTTCATGCATATTCTGCCTTTCTGGATCACTCTTCTCAGAAATACTATCTACTCCTTTAGGATATCACACTTGTTTCCATTGATTCTGAGTCCTGCTTTCTCCAATATTGTCAGTGTTCTTTCCAGTTTCTCTAAGTGCTCCTGTACAGTATCACTCATTACTATGATGTAATCTATGTAAGCATTGACTCCATCTTCCATTCTATGTGTTTTGTTCTTCATTACTTTTGTGGTATATCTCTGAAAATTCGCCAGTGCATCTATGTATATCCATTCATATAGTTCATTGGATGTTATGAATGCCATTTTTTCATTATCATCTTCTTCCATTTTCACCTGCCAATACACATTACATAAGTCTATTGACATAAAGTATTTGTGTTTGTTTGCCTCATATAGCATCCTTGTTTCACAAAAACTGTTGGTGCTGCATATGGGCTTTCACTTGGCCAGATTATTTTATTGTTGATCAATTCATTCAATTTGCGATTGTATTCATCTTTCATCTGCTCTGGCACTCTCATTACTGGCAGCTTTAAGGGCTTATCTGCTGTCATTATTATCTTTTGTATTTTGCCTATTGCTTGACCCATGATTATTTCTCCATAATTGAATATTTATTTGTCTTTCTCCAGCATCTCTTTTAACTGTTGAATTTGCTTCTCTTCCAAGTGTTGGTAATCTTCATCTTTTATTTCCAGTATTCTACAAGTGTCTACTTCACATGTTTTTTCCCTATGTCCTCTGATCAGCCCTTGGGAGTACTTGCCACTTTGAGGGTGCTTGTCCACTTGCCCTTGAATCAGCTATGTGGAGTACTTACTGCTTTCCTTTGACGTCCTTGAATCAACCTTGGAAGTTACTTGCCCAATCATTGTCTTTGATCACTCTCCAATTAAGTCTGATGTTAGATTTGATGTATTTTTCATATATTTTAGCATTTGATCTCTTCACATTAATATTCCAGTTTGTTGCATTCAGGATCAGTATCTTCCCTTTTCCATTCTTTATGGTGCAAACACTTGATGGCATCAACACTCTTTTTGTCTTAATTCCTTTATTTTTGTATAGCATTATGTCTGCTGTTATTTGATTCTCCATTTATATTGTGTACAATTCCCACTGATGTGGCTGCAAATGAATGTCATCCTCCAACTTGAACATGATTGTCTTTTGTTTACCTTCTTTCTCCTTGATCTCAATCTCTTCTTCTCTCACTTTTATTGATCTGTTTGCATAGTTTATAACACATCCATTTTTTCATTAGAAAATCATCACCAAGTATGACCTTGTAAGGTAACAAGTTATTGTGTGTATCCACTACCACCAATGATTGCTCAAATTTCATGTTGGCTATTCTCATTTGAACTGACTTTATCATCCCTTTCATGTTGATGTATTCTCCTGATGCATTAATTAACCATTTCTTCAAATTGTCAAAGTCTTCTTGTTTGAAACCCCATTTCTTTGCACACTCATCAGTTATTATTGACTTTGCTGCTCCTGTCTTGATTGTTGCTTTAGTCATTGATTGTCACCATTATCATGTTTATATTGTCTAAATTCATTAAAATCATTATTGGTGTGCAGTTTTTATGAGTTGGTGCTCTAGCTAGTTTTCTGATTCTTCATTGGTTTGCAATGCTTTGTTAAGTTCCATTTCTGATTCTATTCAGTCCTCATCTTCATAGTAAGCTCCTTCATCCCCAATCACATTTAACTGTTTAGTGCAGTCAGGTTTTTTATGACAATTTTGTACACAATTATAGCATTTAACATCCTTTTCTCTCACTTTCTTTGTTTTTCCATCTTTTCCTTTTATTCTAATGATTTAATCTGCTTTGTTTTCATTGTATATCTTGCTTGTCAATTGTGGTTTATGACTGTCCCTCCATGTTGGTGCATCTCTGTGCCATGCAGCCTTTTTGTAAATTCACATGGTATTTTTTATTGTTGCTTGGATGTTGACTGCTTTCTAAATCATTTTTTCTAGCTTATTGTCCACATCACACTTGATTTTGAATTGTGTTCTGATGCTTTCCAACATTCCCTTACATATATGGGAAAAAAAATCATATTTTGAATATCTGTTCTCCCTTGAGCTTAACATTACAAGTCTCTTGACCTGTTGGATATAGTTCCATATGTCATCACTCTTTTTCATCTTTGTGGCATTCAAAATAATATGATATTGATTTTTGAAGCTTTTAATTTAATTCTCATTCCACTTGGCAGGAAGGCATCTAACTATCTTAATCACTACAGGAATTTGCTGTCTTCAGATAACTTAAATTGCTTGGTAATTTAGTTTCCACTATTTAGGTGAAGTCTCCATAAAGTTATTCCAGTGGGCATCTGCCTGGGATAGTTCTCTATGCCAACAAGTAATCCAGTTTGACATCCTTTGTGAAGTTTCACCAGCAATCAGCTCAGAGAATATTTATTAAGTGTAACTTAGCTTACTGTGGTGCAGATGATAAACATGACACAATTTGACTTAACTCTCTTTTGTGGTTTTGGTGTTTTTGTACATATTAACTAAGTGAACAAACTATTGATTGTGTTATGCAACCTGACATGTTACTAGCTGCTTATTACATAGAATAATTAAAGACAGTAATAATGCTTAATATCCATTACCAAAAATATTGATGAATTCAAATATATAACAAACAACTAAATAACTAGCAGCTTCCAATTCTGACATTGAAAAAACCACTTTCATAACTCTGCAGATTTTTTGAGTGGCTTTTTATGGCCTTCAGGCTATGTAATGCTCCATGACTTTCCAGAGCTATGTAACAAAAGTATTACAAAACAACCTCAACAAATTAGACAAAGGCATAGCTTCCTACTTTGATGACATCCTAGTTGCATCTAAGTCCATTCAAGAACACATTAATAAATTAAACAAAATATTACAGTTATTACAACAATCAGAATTCAAAATAAATGGGCAAAAATGCAAATTATTACAACCATCAGTAATCTTCCTTGGTCATTGAATCAAACATGGTAAAATCAGCCTCAAGAGGATGTATGTGACACAATTAATAAAATCATGCCTCCAAATAACAAGAAGGATATCCAGTGTATCCTTGGTTTATTCAATTATTATCAAGCATTTATTTCCAAAATTTTGTAAAAAACCATTAACATCTCAAACTTGTTAAAAGCTAAGACACCATTTGAATGAACATGGAAGCCCCAAACAGAATTAAATAATATACAAAACAGAACTTAAAAATTGTCCAGCCTCAATACACCTGACTTTTCCAAGAAATTTATCATCAACTGCAATGCCAGCTCAGTAGCTATGGGAGATATTAGACAAGAGTAAAACACATAGGTTCCAATCAATTAAATGTATAATTAAGGAAAATGCAATTGTTGATAAAAAGAAAGAATTCAAATTAAAAAATATCAATAACAACACATATCTCAAAATGTCTGAGCTAGATAGCATCTCTAAGAAACAATATGACAGTTCAGCAATATATCCCAAAGTTGTCATTAAACCATTACTTACATTGCATCCCCATGGAGGGCATAACCTTGACATATACAATCCTGAAAATGGGGATGCCAAATTAAATTCTCTGTTTAGATTACAGGAAGATGAAAAGAGCCCTTTACCAAATATCAAGCAGCAACAGTGAACTATTGTAGCATAATCCAAAACTAATCAAGCTGCTAAAGAAAATAGTCAGTCAAAGAATAATTAAGATTGAACTGAAATTTGATTAAAAAATATATCATAAATTAATTATCATCTTAGATTAATTTTGTATAATACAACTAAGAAATTATCAGTAAAAAGATTAACAATTAGTACTTGTTGATTTGACTAATTTGGCAAAATGAAGGGGGAGAATTTGCTTCCATTATTTTTAGCCATCTTGGCAGATGAATAATTTGAAATTCAAAACTGACAAGTACTTTTTGAATTTAGATATAAATAGAGGAAAACCATTGTAAACTTTGTTGAATAAAATTCTTTAGAATTCTTATCTTTAGTTTATTATGGTTTGATTATTAACTATGATGTTAGGCTAAATTGTAGCATCTGGTACCAGGCTTCAACAGAGAGTTAATTATTCTTTAAATTATTATTATTTCCTGTTAGATGCAGGTAGGGATGTACTGATATTAATTCTTTACTCTGACATGAGATGTGTTGTCATTAACTTGTATTAATTCCCAGTAACCAAATACTATTTAGGTATGATGTTGCTGCAGTTTCTTTCTATGATTTCACTATGGCCTCCAGCCAATACCAATTTCTGAATCAATCCACATTCATGTGCCCCTGTTGTTGATCAAGTAGTTCCAAGTCTCAGCTCAACAAAGTAACTTATGTGTTCCCTATCCTAACTCAGTGCAACCCTCAAGGCTGGATGTAACTGACTTAAACTCAATTTGTAATGTGTAATTTTGTACTTTGCAAACCTGGCAGTGTTACTAGCTGCTTAATAAATATTACTTCAGCCATTACCAAAAACTATTGGCTTTAATTAATATAGATAAATAAAGTAAATAGTTACTTGCAGCTTCCTACCTTACATTGAGATAACAATACATGCTTGGTCTATTTATCAGTTGATTTATAGGTCACCTAATTAGTCAAGATAATGTAATATAGATATAACCTATGGTAGCCTTATCTCTGAAATCAATTATTTAATACATGCAAATAGATGAATTAATAGTCAGCTAAATGGAGAAAAACTCCTATTCATACCCCTAATGTAAATGCAGGTTCATGGCTTGGATCAAGGACCCTCAAATCACTCCTGATGTGTGCCCAAGCCACTACTACTGCATTTACCATTTAGCTTGACATTCGTTAATAATAAGAAAACCAAAATTTCTGAGGAATTTGCTTCAACAGTTTCCAAATTGATTTCAGCTCTATTTATACTCTAATTCGAAAAGTACCTGTCATTCGAAATTTGAATTTAATTTGTCTGTGAAAATGGCTAAAAATAATGGAAGTGTTTGCACCTCCTTCATTTAGTCAAATTATTCGATGAGAAGTACTAATTTTCTATTTTATTTCTTAGTTGCATTTACAAAAATAGTGATGATAAATAAACNAAAAAGTACCTGTCATTTGAAATTTGAATTTGTTTGTCTGCCAAAATGGCTAAAACTAATGGAAGCATTATCACCCCCTTCATTTTGTCAAATTATTCATCAACAAGTACTAATTTGCTATATTGTTTCTTGGTTGCATATTACAAACATAATGATGATATATAAATCTAAATTGTTTTTAATCACTAAATAATTATTTGATCTTAGTTCTGACTAATCATCCATCCTTTTCTTCTTCTAGCAGCATTATGCTTTGGATTATGTTACAAAAGCACTGAGCTAGGATAGGGAAGGCATAAGTTGTTTCTTTGAGCTGAGACATGGAACTCATTCAATGACTATGGAAATAAGTGGTTGTTACTCAATCTGGAGATCAGCTTCAGGTGGATTCCCAACTATCAACAGCTGGCAAAGACACTGCAAGGCTTCCTCACTTAAATAGTGTTTGTTATATCATCCCTTAATTATAGTTATTGGAATTTAATAATATAGACACTAAGCAGTTTAAGAATAGTACATCCCTACCCACTGGTGTACCATTCTGATTATAATAGTATAATAGAGAAATTGGATATCAAAGCTTGGTAGAGGATGCTACAATATCAGAAGACATATGAGAAATGGAAATTTTGAGATATGTCAACATAGTAACAACTTAAAAAGTGACAGTACTCAAGATCATGAAACAACAAGTCCAAATGATCATAAAACAAGCAGATGCAGATGCATTAGTGAATGGGGAAAGAGCTGCACTAAAATTAATGCAAGCTGAGGAGGGTGTATAGCATAATTCATCACAATTGCTGCTAAAGAAAATGAGATTGTAAATAATAATTAAAGTTGGCCACCAATATGATGAAATTAGTTAACTAAAATTTAATAAGCAAATATAATTAATGTGCAAGCAAGTATTTGTTGATAAATAATTTTGACCAAAATCAGATGACAAATTGCTCCTTGTTAATTTTAGCAAAAACATGCAGAAGAGTCTGTGAATTTAAATTTAAAATGAACAGGTTTTTGATTATACTATAAATAGAAGCAACTCAGTGTAAATTTGATAAAATAAATTCTTTGGAGTTATTTCAAATCTTACTTATTTTTGTGGTTTGATTATTTAATTGAAATATCTGGCAAAGCAGTTTGTGCTGAGCAGTGGTCAGGATTCCATGACCAGAATGATTCTACGTTCTGTGCCCCTGATCATGAAATTCATTTAAGTTAGGTATATGAGTAAGGTTTTTTCTATAGTCTGCTTAGCTAGCTATCTTTCATTAGCAAACATGTATCTGATACCAAATTCAAAAATGGCTAGTTAGCCAAATGTGGGAATTGTCTTAACTTTTTAGGTCCAAATTGTTGACTATAATGTTACCATGATTGATTCATCTAATATTAAATTTAGGATAGGAAGCTGCTAATTATTTAGTTGTTTGTTACATATTTGGACTTGCCAATAGTTTTTGGAAATGGCAATTAAGTATTATTACTGTCTTTAATTATTCAATGTAATAAGCAGCTAGTAACATGTCAGGTGGCATAACACAATCAATAGTTTATTTGGTTAGTTAATCTGAATAAAAACACCAAACCACAAAAGAGAGTTAAGTTGAATTGTGTCATGTCTATCATCTGCACAACAGTAAACTAAATTAAACATAATAAATATTCTCTGAGCTGAGTGCTGGCAAAACTTCATGGAGGATGTTAAAATGGATTAATTGTTGGCATTGAGAACCTGCTCGGCAGATGCCCACCTGATTCACTTCATGGAGACTTCACCTAAATAGTGGATATTAAATTACCAAGCAATTTAAGTTATCAGAAGACAGGAAATTCCTGTAGTGATTAAGATGGTTAGATCCCTTCCTGCCAATTGGAATGAGAGTTAAATTAAATGATTTACTTTACTGGCCTGGATGGAGATTCTACATTACTTAGAATATACATACAAGTATTTTTATAGTAACCATACACTTGTATTTCATACATAAATATCACTTTGATAGAATTAAAAACAAAACAATTTTTGTCTGATCAATATTTAATTAGTCCCCCATGAGCACTGAAACTTTTTTAATGAATTTGGACATCAAATCAACAGAAGTTCTGATGAAGTCAATAGAGATACTGATCCAGATGTTGTTATTCATTGCCAAAGCAGATCTTCCTAGGGCACCAGATGATGATCTTTTTGATGTGCTGTTTTTCTGGTTCACTATGCTGCAAATTTCAAACTTCTATAGTCAAACATATTTTTTTATTATATTGTAAATAGTTACTCATTATGTCTTCAGTTTTGTGCTAATTTTTGAAATTGAATTGTTATTTTCATGCATAAACAGTAGCTCACACCACATTTGTTCACTCAAATGTTGGGGGCATTGTCTCTATCTGCTAAATGGTGGTGCACAATGTCAATTTTCATGGGAGACACATGATGACAATGTTATTGGTTGATGGATATCAAATCCATTTCATTATTGTTCAATTGACAGCACTATTATTAGCAGACCAGAGAGTATGTAAGTGTACAGTTACTTATAAACAGACCTGTAGAATTGGTTTCCCTAGAACAATAGCATTCACTTTTGGCCACATTGATTTGCTTATCAGACCTGATGAACAATATACTCCAAGCCTTTTCAAAATGTAATATATCCCATTTAGCATTAAGATATTTAATCAATAAAGCATCACAATATTTCCTTTTTTTATTCCAATGAGTTTTGTCCTTTAGTTCTCTGATAATTAATTTACTTAAAACTTTAGCTGCCATGTATGAAGGAGTAGCAGATGCAAAGAGCCTATGTGATAAATTAAAAGTCTGTGTAAAATTTCAAGTTTAAATTACTACAGTTTAAAGTACTTTTGTATATTTAAGTTAATGCAATCCCTTAGATTTTGTGACAGAATATAAATTTAATGGCATTTTTGTCAGCCTCAAAAGAAGGTTGAAGGATGCAAATATATAGGCACTTTTTCTGAACCAAAATTTTATATTTCATCAATTTTATTATATTTGAATATTTGGTGATTTTTAGTTATAATTTTTAGATAAAAAAGTTTTGTTCAAAGAGTTTTTAATGAAAACATTACTATGAATATTAATAATGCTTAATTATATGCTATTTTATTAATGATGGAGTGCTCCATGTCAGAATTGCTGATGCATGAAGAGTAAAGATGTACATGTAATCAGCATTTGTTAATTGATTACAGGTATTTTTAAGAAAATATAAGGTTGATCAGTTATGAGAGCTGCCTCTCTTTTTTGTGGTAGTTAATTTATTTGTATATCAATAATAGAACAGCAAACAATATTTAACATATATTCTATTGTACATTGACTAGCACAATTAACACAAGGGAAATGTTTTCTTATCTGTGAAAACTTTCTGTTTTTGCCAGCAGCCCTTCCTGACAATAAAGTGATAACCTAAATAGTGAATTAAACAAACAGATATAAGCATTCATGTATGGTTGCATATTGACAGTGTAGATAACCTCTTGCTGATAAATATTACATGTTGAAACAAGCACCATCAATAACAACTCTTTTGGATGAATTAAACATTGAATATTGATGGTTGAGGATTTCACACTTTCCACTTGTTATTTCTGACACTATAATTTCAATGCATTATACCTAAACCTGTCAAATTTGTTTGCAAGGTGTATGTAAGTCCATGTCTGTAGGTCTTTCAGTTTATTTAATTAATTACACAACAGAATTGAAGTATGATTTTTATGCTGTCTCTTGACCTGGCTCAGCAGGTTTAGAAAAATTACTCAATATAGTTTTTGATAATAGTTCATTTAACACTTACTTAGTTAAAGTAGTAAAAATTAAGTCACTTCATTTAGATGGCAATTTGTAATTTGCAACTGGGCATTGAACATGGGATTATTATGTTTACATTAAATTAGCATAGCACTACTGTACAAGAGCATAAAAGACTTTTGAAACCTAATTACCTGCTACAGTCAAAGATGGAACAAGTAACAAGCCCCTAATTTAAAAATTCCTACATGTAGCAATTTAACCTATTTTAACTACCAAAGCCAAGTTAGAAGCATCCCTTCATAATTTTAAGAATTAGGCTTCCCAGTAATCCCAGAAATCTTAAATTACTCAGGTTGTATTAGTTTAAGTGGTACAAATTTCAAAACAAGATTTAGTATAATAATGTAGAATATAACTTGCATAACTAATACACAATCACTAATGAAACTGTACTACTTTGCAGCTTGGCTTGCTGCTCAGGAAAATATCCTATTCCTTGCAAAAGGCAAGTCTTGCAATTGTTGATGACATTGAGAATGGCAGTGCAAATGCCAATCATCACATAACAAGCATTAAATGTTCTTTTTGTTTCTCCAGGAGGAGCTTGTATTCATTAAGAGGTATAAAACCAAATGGTGTCTGTTCTCCAGGCAGCTTTTGTAGATCTCATTTGGAGCTTGGGAGGGTGGTCCAGTAGTCAGCTTTAAGATGGAGTCTCCCAGGGCAATGTTGAATAGAAAAAGTAAAATCATTCAGATACTTCATCCATTGCACTACTATGTTTGATTTGTCACAAGAGAATTTCTTTAACAACACCAAGGTGCTGTTGTCTGTCCTGGCAGTAAATGCTTGACTGAGGATAAAGTAACTGAACTTTTTCAAGCTCTCCACTAAAGCCAGCATCTCTGACTTAGTTGCTACAAAGTTTCTTTCAGCTTTTCACAGCTTCTTGCTGAATTATTGGACTGGACTTAGCATGCAATTAATAGCAACCACACTGGCATCACAATCAACTATGAATTCCTGAGTGTAATTTGGTGTGTTGAGGCTGGGAATCTTCTGAAGTTCCAGCTTCATGGCGTCCAATTCCTCTTGCTCTGGCCATGCCCATTGAAATTCATTGTTACAGTTCAGCAGGTGTGAGATGTGCTTCATTTTATTTGCCAGCTCAGGAATAAAAGCTCCATAATAATTTAAGAAGTCCATGAGCACACCTTTCTGGGATTGTGGTGTTTCAATCCTATCCAAGTAATCCTTTCCATCATGCTTTATTGAGATTTAATCAGGCTCAATAACTCATCCAAGAAAGGTAACTTGAGGCTGTATGAGTGTGCACTTATTTCTATTAACATGCAAGCCAGCTTTGAAAAGGATGGTAAGAGTTCTATTCAGTTTCTCTAGATGTTTGCTAAATGAGTTGCTTGCCAAAAGGATATCATCCATGTATGTCAAGATACCTGGTTCTAACTCATTGGCTCCATTCCTCAAGACACAGGTGACATAGTGTTGAAATGTAGTTGGGGCATTATGCAGCCCAAAGCCCATGTATTTCCATTCAAAGAGACCATATGGTGTAATAAATTCAGTCTTTGAGATATCTGATGGCTTGATCAGGACCTGCCAATAGGCCTTACAAAGGTCTAGACAGGAGAAAAGCTTAAAGTGGCTCACATCCTCTATCTGTGGAAGTGGATATGCGTTCTTGACTGTAAAATCATTAAGCTTCTTGAAGTTGACACAAAGACAATATTTCTGACCCTGTTTTATAATAACAGTGGGAGCAGCAGAAGGACTGTTGCTGCTCTGAATGATTCCACTTTTGATTAAATCATTTAGCATTCACTCATAATTATCCTTAAGACTTTTGGGAACTCTCAAAACAGGCAGGCATATAGGTTGATCATGCTTGATTTCTATAGAGTGCTGTTCTCCAACAGCTTGACCTATGCTAATAGTTCCATAGTTGAACACCTCAGTCTGCCTACATAACTTCACCAGTGACTCATGTTCTTCCAAACTGAGATGAGGATGTGACTTGGCAAAAACAGTAGGAATTTGGATGGTGTCAGAAGATTCATTTAAATTGTGGATAGCTGTAAAGATCAGCAAACAAGCAGCAGCTCCATGTTCTAACTGAACAGGTGTGGTGATAATCTCCAAAGTGGTGGGGTCCAACTGGACCAGAGATGTTGAGCTATTCAGAATAGTGATGCAAGTTTTGCCATCCTTAACATGGTGTCACAGAAGTACTTTCCCTATTGGGTAGTGACCATGATGTCACCTACATACCTGCTTTCAGTGAAAACAATGACTCTTCCAATGTCACAGTTCTATGGCGACTGCTTCAACAAACTTAAAAGAAATTTTATCACCAGGAGTGGTGGTTAGCTCCTGCAGAACCTCACTTTCTCTGATTGAGATTGTATTCTTCCTGTAATTGATGACACAAGCATTCCCTTCCAAAAACTCGTTTCCTAGGATAATATCATAGGGCAGAAGCTGCTCATGTGTCTCAACAACAACCAAATCCACTGAGAAAAGTTCTTGGCAGATCCGTAGTTCAACATTAGGCACTCTGCCTTTCAAAGAGATGGTGTCACCTAAGGTATCAAGCAGGCAGATTGCTAGAGGGTCCAACTCACCTTGCTTCATACAAAGATTATGACAACACTTGTTGCTAATAATCTATGCAGAGGCTCCAGTATTGATGGTAGCATTGATTAATGTTCCATTAATGTCCACAGGAATGACATTGGCTCTAAGTAAATTAGTCACAACCAAAACATTCTGTGTGAATTTTACAGGAGGCAGTGCTCCACTCAGTTTAAAGGACTGACTAAATCAGAATTGGAATCAAGAGGGGGTTCCTCCAGACAAGTTTCATCAATAACAAAACCATTTCCATCTGCTACCAGATGAATGGTAATACTGCAATTTGGCTTAATATGACCTTTCTTGCCACAACAAAACAGTGGATCTGAGCATCATCAGACTTTTTCTTAACAACAGATGTACCTGATGGCAGAGGCACTTTAGTAGTAGGTTGACTAAACTTCATTTCACCTACATCTTTATCAATCTGAGTAGAGTTGTACATCCTATAGACTATACTGATAGCCTTCCAAATGGTTACATTAAGTTTGGCACATCTTAGTTCCAAATGACCATGGTTGTTAGATGGAAATCCCCAACAAATATATGAAAAAAAGTCATGTTTTGAATATTCAGGCATGAGTTTACTAAGGCAAAATAATCTTTCCACTTGAGTTATGAAAGTATGGACATCATACCCTTTCTTGAAAGAAAGCTCACAAAGCAGGGTTTAATATTGGTGCTTAATGTGTAGGGCATGATAATGATCCTCAAAGTGGCCAATGAGTAGTTGATAATCAGTTTTAATTTCCTTGTCCAGCATCATGTATTGGTTGTAGACAAGGCCCTGCAAATACATGGGAAACAGCAATGGTGACATCTTGAGTGGTTTTATACTGCTTCATTGTTAATTCAAAAAGAAAGCCACTTGTCAAAGGACTGTGAAATTTCATTGATTTTTGTGGTAAACTTGGGTAATACAGAATTTCAGTTGAAGTGATTATAATGGTTTCACCTCCACTAGGTTCAAGTTGAAGAATTGACTGAGTGAAACATGGCCAGCTAGTTGTTGTGGAACTGCTAGGCTCACTTGGAGACTTTGGGGTAGTTGATGCAGAAACAGTAGGCACAACTGAAGTGTTGATGGACACAGGAAGCAAAAAGGTCACGACCAGTGCACAAGGACTGGGAGTACCTATAGTGGTTCACATTTACACTTGAGTTAGAGCAGACCGTGTAAAAGCAGGACTGCAGCTTGTAAAAGAATTAGCTGGGGTTACAAATTTAGGCATCAAAGAATCAGCAGTAGACACAATGGGGGCACTTGGGAGGTGTGCTGAGACAAGTTGAATGACAGTGTCTAAAAAATGAGCACTAAATGCATTGAGAACTTCATTAAGAATATCACAAGTTACATACTCTGAATTTCCAGGTGGGAGAGAAGGCTGGTGAGNTGTACCTGATGGCAGAGGCACTTTAGTAGTAGGTTGACTAAACTTCATTTCACCTACATCTTTATCAATCTGAGTAGAGTTGTACATCCTATAGACTATACTGATAGCCTTCCAAATGGTTACATTAAGTTTGGCACATCTTAGTTCCAAATGACCATGGTTGTTAGATGGAAATCCCCAACAAATATATGAAAAAAAGTCATGTTTTGAATATTCAGGCATGAGTTTACTAAGGCAAAATAATCTTTCCACTTGAGTTATGAAAGTATGGACATCATACCCTTTCTTGAAAGAAAGCTCACAAAGCAGGGTTTAATATTGGTGCTTAATGTGTAGGGCATGATAATGATCCTCAAAGTGGCCAATGAGTAGTTGATAATCAGTTTTAATTTCCTTGTCCAGCATCATGTATTGGTTGTAGACAAGGCCCTGCAAATACATGGGAAACAGCAATGGTGACATCTTGAGTGGTTTTATACTGCTTCATTGTTAATTCAAAAAGAAAGCCACTTGTCAAAGGACTGTGAAATTTCATTGATTTTTGTGGTAAACTTGGGTAATACAGAATTTCAGTTGAAGTGATTATAATGGTTTCACCTCCACTAGGTTCAAGTTGAAGAATTGACTGAGTGAAACATGGCCAGCTAGTTGTTGTGGAACTGCTAGGCTCACTTGGAGACTTTGGGGTAGTTGATGCAGAAACAGTAGGCACAACTGAAGTGTTGATGGACACAGGAAGCAAAAAGGTCACGACCAGTGCACAAGGACTGGGAGTACCTATAGTGGTTCACATTTACACTTGAGTTAGAGCAGACTGTGTAAAAGCAGGACTGCAGCTTGTAAAAGAATTAGCTGGGGTTACAAATTTAGGCATCAAAGAATCAGCAGTAGACACAATGGGGGCACTTGGGATCCAAAAAAATTCAATAACAATACAACAGTGTCTATAAAATGAGCACTAAATGCATTGAGAACTTCATTAAGAATATCACAAGTTTCATACTCTGAATTTCCAGGTGGGAGAGAAGGCTGGTGAAGAGGTGTGTTCTCCTAAGAAGTTTGTTGTGGAGGTGCAGAGGGCGGAGGGGTGAGATACTGAAACTGCATTTCCAAAGAAGTGATAGTGGTGATTAATCTTTTCTCCCTCTGCAAAGCTTCAGTTTCTTGTAGCCATAGTTCAGCTTGCAAAGAACCAATATGTTGCTCACAATTAGCTCACATCAAGGTTTGCTGAAAAAGATCTTCTTTGAGCAGTTTGATCTCAGCTGCTTGTGGATATAAGCATGGTGAGCTGGCATTGCTGAAAAGAAAAAGATTGGGTGGAACAGCAGTTGGGCTGAACATTTGCTGAGTAACAACTGGGGGTGTTTGAGTAAATTGAGAAGGCATAGAAACAGTAACTAATAATTCATCAGTGCAAGGGGTAGCATCCTGGCCACCACCACTTGCACTGGGGATGCTCCATGAGGGAGTCCCATTATGAGAAAAACTATCCATAATGACAAGAAAGAAAAAGAATCCAAAAAAGTTCAATAACAATACAACAAACAATTTGAGAGTGTACTCAAGAGAGTTAGAAGACAAAAACTAACCAGTAGACAGCATAGTAGGGTTCAGTAATAAATCCAAATGCTAGAAGAAAGAAACAGCAATAAGGTAACAACAAAAATGAGCTTAGAACATCATCAGAGCTTGGTGACACTAGATAATGTCAGTATCACTAGGTAGAATCACCTAAACTCTTTCCTGTGCACATACAGGTTTAATGACTGGAGTACATCTCCTAGCATTGCTTTGCCTGTAAACTGCAACAAGATTGCATCAGGTTAGAACATGTAGTTTGACTGACACTCTTATGAGCTCAAGATCATGTCAGGGTCACCATGTAGAATCACAGGGAGCTCAAACTACTCCAGTGGTACTAGGAAACTCAATGGTTTAGGCAGAAGGTTGCAAAGGCTACTATCACAGTGAGTGACCCACATTCTAACAGAACAATAAAGATATTTGTAATTAGCCATTCTAACAAAGTAACAAGAAAGATCCACCAAGGACTCACATCCAATAATGACTAACTCACATGGCATCACATTGAAGCAGTATCCACAAACAGAATTCCAAACTTGCCAAGGTGCTAACTTACCTGTAAAGTAAGAAAAGAGGGCCCCAAGTGACTCTACATTATCAAGAATGTGCATGGTGAAATTAATAGAAATTTTTTCCTACAAATTTCTATGTAATCAAAAATAGTTTATTTTCAATGAGGGAAGTGCTAAGTAAGACAAATTATAATATAATCATAACTTATTAAGAGTGTGGATTGCCTTAAATTTTCTCTAATGTTTCTTAAATTTCCCTTTTGCAAAGTGTGATGTAGTGACATTTTGGGTGCCTGGTTTCAATTTGAATTGTAAATGGAAACTAGCCTATACAGTTTTATGTCATCAACAGAATCAATACAGAATGTCTTCAAATGCAGCCATTGCTATAGACATGTAAGGATAGAAGATTTATCAACAGTTTATATTGCCTACATAAAAATAGTACAAATTTTCTGTTTCTGATATTGCGTCCAAGTACTGTATATTTTTTTTCCAAATTTTGTTATTTCTTGTGACATCATCCTCAAAACAGTTAAATATTAATCATTTATTAAAATTAATTTCATTTCAATTAAGAAAGTGTAACAAACAAAATTTATCTGCAAACATTTGACAAAGAGTTGCGGACAAAAAGAGTTTACTCTGTCCAGGAAGAAGATTTAAGCATACAAGGCACTCATTTACTGTAATGAAATTATTAAACAGGTTGGTTTCCATTTGAAATTTAAATTGAACATCCTTATTCATGTACTGAAATGAAAGCAGAAAGGAGGAAAAACAAGAAAAGAAAAGTACTGGAAAGTTGATTATTAAAAATCTCCCCATTGAAAATATTAAATTAGCTACTTTAACCTCTTAAGTTTTTCTGCTTAAATTGAATAGGTTACTTTTTATTATTCCTAAACTTATTCAGTATTCCACTTAGTCCAAGTTACTTGATTCTATTGTATATTGTATCTGATATTTAACCTCATGATTAATTACTTTTGTATGAGATAACATTTCTTCATAGTGTTTTGCTTAGTTATACAATTAGAATCAAGTATTATTTACATTATCTTCTTTTATCTTTGTAATATTAATTAAGATAGATGCAAGCTTAAGTAACTTTAATGATTAAATTATGGCAACAAGGCTATCATGCATCCTAGGGTAATTATAAGAGTTTTTATTGCTTGCACAATCCACATCCTTTATATATAATGATGTTAGTAAGAAAGTATATGAACACTAACTCCAAATATGTATATGTAATAGTAATCATTCATAGTGAATGCCTGGTTGTGATCAGTGAAATAATACTCAACAGAGAAATACACGATTGTTCTTTATTTTTTTGAATTACACTTTTTATATGCTTTACATTGGTATTTAATTTATTGAAGTTGTTATTAAATGTTAAGATTTTTTGTTAATTTTTTACTATTTTACTAAACAAGTAAATTTAAGCTTTTATTTCAAATGTTACCTCATATCTGTTAAATTAGAAAATGTTCATATATCAAGCAGAAAACTGTGATCTTAAAATGTCATTGATCTTGGTTGAGAGATCACATAAAAAAGTTTGTTTTCTTAATAAAAATTAGACTACAATAATTATCCTAAAGTACATTACAATGGTGTTGTCTAATTTAAGTATCATATTTTATCATTAAGTACAAACAATAATAAAAATTTTTACTAAATAATTAGTGTGAACAAAATAAATTTAATGCAATAAACTGTAATCAAAAACTAAAGTTGTTCAGCAACACAAACTTAAATGATGATGATGAGGTTACATTAGCACAAACTTACAACCATAATTCTGTGATGGGTTCTCAATCTGCTTTCTCCTCTCCTGGAGTAGCCATCTTTGTGAAACAATACTTTGCTGCAGAAGAAAGTGAAAATATCTAAATAGATAGTTTTGAGCAGAATTCACAAGGAAAGTCTAGAACTGAGCCATGATAATCCTAATGTTCACAATCCTATTTTTCTATTAATCAGTTAAGCAATGCTCTTTCATCCAATCACCCAAGAATCACCCAAAGCACCATGATCATATAAGGTTCAAAGGGAGTAGAAGCAATTTCATTATCTCCAAATGAATAAATCAACTTCATGAATAAGCAGCTTGGTGAGTTGCAGACTTTTGGATTATAACAATGCAGTCTGAGCTTATGATTTCAAATAAATCTGCACACAAATAACGAGTTACATAGCATACCTTTCCATCTTTGAATTAATTGATATGTTTTTATTGGCAAAGTATATTAAAATATTTCTCATTTACCAAAGCAAGCTTTTAAATGTCAATATTTAACCAGCAATGAAATTTATACTAGTTGATTTTAATCATCTTGTTTTTTGTTATTTTTATTTCTTAGTAATTTATATTCTGAATAGTATTCATCATGTTTCATTGCTGTTTAGAAAACTGAAATTGGTGGGGGAATGTGACTAATTTTGATAGCCAAATAAATGTTGTCATATGTATAATGAATAAATCAGCTACAATGCAGTCAATAATCTGGATAATGAGCTTGTGCATTATCATTTCCATGTTAGCTAGAAAAATATATAGCTGTATGTTGTAATACCCCATGTAAAGTTGGTAGATGTGCGAATGTGAAACTCAACACAACAAGTCATCCTGCCAAAAAAAGAATTCATATACAGTTATCAAACATGTTATGTTTCATATGTTTGTAATGCTTAAGTTTGGCAAAATATTTTTCCACTTTGTATTTGGAAAGCATGTATATATTAGTGAAAACCAAATAAAGTCATAGTTTGGAGTTATTACCCATTGTGGAAAATGTGCTTTTACATTTAGTAAAATTTATAATAAAGAAATAGTTTTTATTTGTGTCCTTTTGAATACTACATATTTGATTAATATTAATACATAAAAATATATCCGCCCATACAAATATACATGTTCCACTAAAAATATTGGGTTTTGCATATATAATAATAATAAGATTCAAAAGCAATTTATTGCTACAATAAATTAGTACAAAGAACTATAAACTACAAAACTACAAAATGCTATTTACAAATATAATAAATATATATAATATTAAAATGTGTGTGTGTATGTTGTGTGTGTGTGCATTTTATACAAAATTTTCAAATGAATGTAGTGCATTATTGTCACTAAGTAGGCATTTTCTACTTAAGAGGAATGTTCGCAAATTCTTTCTGAATTTTTTGTAATTTTTTTCAAATTTAATTTCTCTATTTAAGTTATTCCATAATTTAGTTGCTGTGTGGGGAAAACTATTAAAATATTTATCCAAGCATAAAAATGCTTGAGAACGTTCATTTAATTTAATATACTGTTTTAAAAAGGAAATTTCGGCCTTGCCAAATTTGAATTTAAATAATATTGATAACATATGCATTTGAATTTGTTAATAAGGGGATAATATTTTGTATTTTAATCGGTAATCGGAAGCATTTTTATGTTTTTGTGCAAAATTGAGTGTTTTAAGGGACCAATTGAAACTTTTAGACAGGAGGATGCGATGTTTTGAATTAATATTTGTAAAGAGGAGTGAGCAATATTGAAAGTGTGAAAGGCAGAGTGCATTTATTAATTGTTTCTGGTACATATTTGAAACATTTCTGAGATGGTAAAGATACCTAACTCCAGAAGCCATTTTCTTAATTTTAGCCATGAAGAATTGTTCGAAATTTAAATCATTGTCAATTTCAACACCTAAATTGTTAATAGATTTGCTTTGCTTTATTGGTACATTATTTCATTTAAGTTCTATGTTTTTGTAAGATTTCTGTTTGTCTTAGGGGAAAATATTATGAATTGTGTTTTTCAATATTTACTTTCAATTCATTAGACGAAATATTTTTGTAGTAAGATTTTCCTTGTCGATAGATGGCGCTTTAAAATGTGATTTATTAGCTATCTTAATACATTGATAAAATTTATTTTTGGCTTTAATGGGCAAGCAATATCATATAATGTTCCTTCACTCTCGGATTGTTGAAATTCGAAAGCTACTGATTCTATATAACTACTGAAATTTAGAAAAACTTCAAAAATTAATTGAGCAAAATTGCATTGAATTCACCCTTTCAAATCAAGGGAAATTCCATTAAAATTTTTGAATTTCATAGCACAGACATTCGAGAAGAAAAGGTATTAATGCTTCACTCTCGGAATCTGATAGACTGATATCTAAAGTCTATATTTATATTTAAACAGCTTTGATTTCACGTTTATTTGATTGAGCAAATTGTCAATTTATATTGACTACAAAGCATGTTTTGAGGAAAATCATAGTAAGGCGCTCATCTTTTTCTCTACTTTGCAACCATAGCAGTACAATGAAGTAATGAGTTAAATCATATTAGTTTATTATTTTATATATTGAAATATTTCATAATACCTGTAACAACGTTCTGTGA
>CABFPE010000705.1:139511-167800 GCA_900660155.1 Hofstenia miamia | reverse complement strand
TATATATATATATATATATAGAGAGAGAGAGAGAGAGAGAGAGAGACAGAAAATTAGAGGAAATATTTTTCCATTTAGGGGATGTAAAAATCTTTGGAATATTTTTGTTGTTTTTACCAATAGTAGCCTGTTGAGTATGTTATAGAAATCTTAGAGCCTCAGACTAATTCTTTTTGTATTATCCTAAGAAGTCTTCTTGTGTAGAATAAAAGAAAAACGAAGCAGAATTATGCATTTAAGTTGATTTCAAGTGAAAATATTATCAAAACACAATTGAATTCTAAGCGAAATGATAAACCCCTTAGTTGTTTGCTGCTTACTTATTAGATAATATAATGTGATGCGGAATTTTGTAATGAACAAATTTATTTAAGACTTATATTCATTCAAATACATCAATTTTTATGCATTTAAACTGGTTTGAATTTTATTGTGCAAATATTTTAAGATATTGCTTTAGAATTGGAATCCACTAATCAAGAAATCAATAAGAAATTTAAGGACAAAGTGTCTGAACTGGACGCACTTATTGTTAAGCTGGAGGCTGTTTCTGTAGAACTGGATGTTTCCAAGGATATGTTGTCGCAGCAGAATGGTTTGTTTATTCCTTTGTGATGACTTCATTAATGGTTTTAGTTTTGAAGGAAAGCTTCACAGAAGAGGTTTCTCGTCTGAAATTAAAATTAGACGCCCTTCGGCAACAGCATAATTCCGAGGTATTTTTTTTTACTAAATACAGTAGAATTTCGCAAAAAATATTCATTGATGATGCTATCTATAGATTGACAAATTTTTCTTATACTTTTTTAAGAGTGATTTGACATTTTTAGATTGAAATAAAAAGCTCTAACTGCAATGACATGAAATTGAAGTCGCTTTCTGATCAGTTAAAAAAATCACATGAAAGGGAATCATCGTTAAATGCCGAACTTTCAACTTTATTGGAGGAAATTCGTGTTTTAAAACAAAGCCAAGTTATTTCTAAACCGGTAATCCGATCATTTTTATAAACGTATATATTCCAACTTATATATATATATATATATATATATATATATATATTGAACTTATTTTTCATGTTTTAATATAAGTGTGTACTTTCATTTCCAAAAACCTTTTTAATCAACTGTGCAATTATATTAACCACAAGTACTCATATCGTATATATATTTTTTCTTCTTTTCCTGTGACTAACCATCGATTCTGAAATTTCTTCCCTAGCTGTTTATATTTATATGACAATGATTTATATTTACCATACATTTTAGATATTTACTAAATACATTTTATTTAGGTTTATGGTTATAGCTATGCTCCACCATAAACAAGTATTTAGAATCATGTTATAATTTAGATTCTAACTCAAGAACAAATGTCAGATAATGAATCAGCGTCTTCAGGAATCGAATCCATCATTAAGCTGCGACAAGATCTCGCTAATAGCAAAGAATATTCTTATGAAATGCGAAGCGATTTGTTCAGGAGTATCATCGCTCATAACACTCTTCCAAAATCACGAGCTCAGCAAAGTAACGAAGTGCAGGAGTTGAGTCTTTCGATGACTGATCAAACGGATCTATCTCAAGATGATGTACTTTCCAACGACCAAGGTCGGTCTCATTGTATTTTGTTAACATCATTTACTCGTGTATTTTAGCAGATTCCTTTGAAGAAAGAACATCGAGTATCATAAACAAAATGCAGGCAACAACTGGCAGGTAGTAATTCTGTTCGTTTTTTTTTGAGGGTGAATTATGTTCAAACTAATGAAAAACCCAATATTCCTTTTAAAAAGGGAAAAGCAAAGACTTTTGTTATAACTGATTCCCTAATATAATAGAAAGTAACTGCTTGCTCAAAACTTTATAGGCATTCATGCCGATGCAACAATTTGAACTTCACAATTTCAATTTTTTAGAGAATTTACTTCAGATGTGAGTTTGCATGAATAGCTTTATTTATAGTTTGAATCATTTACGTCATAGTTGAACAGAACTTAAGTATATACTCTGATAAATGCAATTATCCATTTTTATCAGCTGATAGATTGACAAGTGATGAAAATTGATCATCAGAGCAGACATTTAGCTGTGTCTACCCAGAGTGGACACGAGACATATTCAATACCAGTCAACAGTCAAAGTGATTTTAGAGTTTTTTATGCTGATTGCAAACATCTGTATATTTTTCTACCGCTTTGATTAATTTTAATGCGCATTTTATTTAAAAATTTAGTTATTAATTATTTGATGCAAAACTTTCTGAATCCATTTGAAAATGAAACTTTAAGCTTTGGTAGACTTAAAATTTAATTTACAAGAATTGTATAAAAATTGTAAACGTTCTGACAAGAAAAGTTTTTTACGTGAAAGTTGAAACGTGTGAATTATACTTTAGTATATTTCTGTACTTCCAAATTAAAGTGTCCAACGATAATATCCATCATATTTGAAATTTTTCCAGTGCATCTTTCTTTCTATAGCTAATTTCACCAAAAAGGAATTTGTGACCATCACATACATCGTTCTCGATTTTCGATTGAGAAATTGTTATTTGCGAACTTCTATTACTTTTCAAGTTTCTATGCAATCGGGGTTTGAGAATCTGACAATTGAAGTCCATTAGTTACCATTACAGAATTAGGTGATAACATGGTTTCCATACACTTAGATAAGATGTGGATTTAGGATTAAAATTTTATTGAAAATCAGTTGTTTTCGTCAATATAGTGTTTTTAATATTTATTCTTAAATTATTATATTGTACTCAATTTCTTCTATTCAATTATAAATTGTTGGTATGAAAAACATTTATAAAAATAATTGCAATCGTTGTATATCTTGAAAAAAGCTAGCATTTTACATTATGAATGAGTTCTTCTTTTACAGAAAATTGTATAGCTCTTCTTACTACAGTGTCGGTCAAGTTAATTGCTCACCCCTTGCAAAATTTGATTTTTTTTCAAATTTCAATGGAAATTTTGAACATTAAGTGGTCAAATTGGTTTCTTTTATGTAATTGAGCATGAAAAATCCAAATCTGTTTTCAGATTTTGGTAAATCATTCTTGGGTTTGCTCAACATGACCTTTTCATAATTTTAAAATTCTAAAGTTTTATCATATGGGGGCACCTAGTTAAGTAAATATTAATTAAATATCGTCAAAATAATTATAAATTGGATTCAAAATATTTGTTTCCCTAATATCAAAGAAAATTTTACTTTTGCATATCACAATTAGAAATTTGCTGAAGAATATTAAATATATATATATATATATATATATATAAATATATATATATACTCTTGCAACCTATTCTTAAACTAGATATTCAAAAATACCTACGGTTAAAATATAAATGCACTAGTTACTTAAGATGTTTCATTTTACCTCAACACACACTTGGTAACATAACAAAGAGTATTATTGTCTTTCAAGTCATTTAGTGGGCTTTCTAACCACCTTTAGCAGCAATGAAAGAAGCTATCAGACTTGGCATACTTTTATAAAGGCTGACACACATTTCTTTCAGTTCACGGTCATTATTTCAGATGTCATAAGCTGCATTGATGACGGTGTCTTTATTTGACGAAGATCTAAATGAAACTTTTTTCTTCAGTACAGACCATAAATTTTCTATCAAGTTCATATTTGGATTGTATGAGATGGCCAGTCAATAGTAGAAATATTGTTTTTTAGCATATAACTTTGCACGACGACTGATTTATGACATGGTGCATTTTCTTGTTGAAATAGAAATTTATTTACATGTGGCTAGAACAGGAAGAAGATATTCATTAACACACTTATGTAGCGATCAGAGTTTATCATTGCAGGAATTGCAACATGTTGACAAGGTCTTCTTTGTGTGATGCTGTCCCAGAACATTACTTTTTGATGAAACTGACGTCGAGCTATAGTATGCCCTGAAGTTATGGGTGCTCCTTTCCTACGACGTACATGCACAACATATGGCATGTCCACTGAAATTGCAGTTTTATCTGTGAACATGACTGAATGCCATTTTCTGATGCTGTTGAGTCTATTGCAGACGAACTTTCATTCTTTGACCATTGAGGCTTGGGGAAGCGAGAGGCATGTATGCGTAGATTTGATTCTTGTGAAGAACACGTTTGACAGTTTCAACATTAGCTTCATAATTGCTGATACCTGCTTGAAAGCGAATTTCACGTGAGGTAAGACGGGGATTTCACCTTGTTACGACATGAAGTATTACTCAAACGTTGAGGTCGACCACACCGCTCCTGTCGTCTAAATGCAAAAGATCCTGTTTTCAAATACTGATGTATAATTTTTCCCACTGTCCATCTTGTGCGTACCATGAAAGCAAGTTGAGTTTGATCATGGCCTTGATGATGTTGATAAATAATCAGATCCCACACTGTTTACTCAACGTCCATGAGTAAAGATAGAAATATACAAGTGTACTTCAAAGTTATTCATACTAATTATGAAAGGCCTGCACATGATTACAGCAGCTTCAAAACAAATGATTCATTCAAGAGGAATTCAATATATCCGTATTTATAAGCAACTTTTACAACAAACAGATTATCATTTTTATAATTTTTGAAAAAAAAAATTGAATGTTCTTCACCAAATTTCTAGTTGTGACATGCAGATTGCCAGCACATGTGGAAGTATTATCCCCACGAAAAGTATCTTTTGCAGATGGCATCAATTATAATCTCCTGATTTTTAATCTGGAATTTGTAAGATTTTGAAGAGATGCCTAAAACTGTGACAACAAGAAATGCGTCAAATGCTTTGCATTGAGATTGACGAATTATCTAGCCGAGAAAACGATCTAGACTGCTTCCGAGCTTCTGGCTAAAGTTGTCAAAAAGCTGCAGTCAGGATATTTGCGATGCAGACTTCTGCTTTCAACATTGCTGATCTATGACCTCTGTGCATTATGAAGAACAGGTGTCCAACAAGTTCAACAAATCTGTCTAGAACGAACGTACAAGTTAGGGAATTTGCAAAAAGTGACTCACTTTTTCCGTTACTTTCCTATATGTAATAATTGATTTAAATATATTCCGTTAATTGCCTAATTGATTTTTCCCTGAAAAATATTAAAAATGAGTTCAAATTAATTGTTCAATGGGCGTGTTTTGAAGTATTAATATATGAAGTAATTTTAACATACTATTTACATATACTAATCATCTGCTGCACTTCTTCACATTTACTTAATGTTATCCAATCGCTTACATCATGCATCATCATGGTACTAAGTACATTGACTACAAATGAATTAGAGTCCTAATTTAGAGCATTGGAAGAACTAAAGACGAGCTCTTCTTTTGCCTCCCCCATCGTCACAGAAGTCGATTGTACAAAACAGTCAAATTCACTGCCGAAAAATGATTGCGTCGAATTTTAATTGAAATTGCAAATTATTTATTCTTAAATAGTGTTTCTTTTAATGTTGTAAATATGTTGTAAAATATAGTGTACATTTTCTTTGCTTCTGTTTAGTTTATCAATTTATTTCTGCATCTCCATTACAAATATTTTCATTTAGCACCATTAAATTTTGAGAGGAATGATAAGATAAGAGATTCCTTAAATTTTTATAAATTAAATAAATGTTTTTAAAGGATTTCAATTTTCAATGCTTTTAATTTCTTTAGATAGCTCATTTCAGATTCGGTTCTCTACATTAATGAAGGGTTTCTTTAAAATTCTTTTTTAAGCTTTTCACCTGCAAAAAGTTTTAATTTCGTTAATTATCAGCTTATTCAAACAAAAACATTTCGACAATTTGTTGCAATTCAATTATATAGATTCTCAACTAGTTGCATTGGAATAAATTTTAATTAGTTTTGAATAGAATAGCATTTCTTACTAAGTGTAGTACATTGGCAAATTTAAACACCTCAGCAAAAGCTGCTAATACTACACTTAATGCGTCAATAATAACATGAATTACAAAAACAGTAAAACATAACAAAAACATGGATGCAGAATTTACAGTTTACCCAGTTTATTGCTAATTATTTTAACTAATGATATTTTTTGAAGAGCTGAAATACTTTCCATGACGGAAAACCGATTTTAAGGATATGTTGCATGCGAAGGTAGTCATTGATTTGACTTTTGAATTTCCTGCGATTTTTGATGCGCTTTATTTCAATTGGTAAGTTATTCCATAGTTAAATTGTTGAGTTTAAAAATGAATTTTTTAAACTTCACTTTGCTGAATTTAGAAGTCCTAAAAAGAAGAGGACCTAGAATAGTTCCTGAAGTACCCCCATTGTAAACCGCTAACCAGCCCAAAAAATATCATTTAATTCTTTGAAATCTTTGCAATTTATATCCAAAAATTTTAGTTTATGCGTTTAGATGCAACTGAATACAGCGCTGGTGATTTGGGAGATCTGCCAGTTTCATTTTAGCCACGAATTATGAACTAAATGTATCCACCGTGCAATCCATAGAATGTGTGAGATTTGTTCAAATTTCAAAGAAATTTATCAAAAAATTATATCACTTAAAGAACATTTTACAAAAAATTGATATTCCATTCGGTTCAAAGATCACAATATCAATTGAATTTTTAAGACCAACTTGAAATAAAAAAGATTATACTTCTAAGACAATTTCTTCATTAAATTTATAAAATAAATTACACCAAATTTAATTATCAAACTTAAACTTAACTGGACCAAATATACATTAATGTATAAAATTGATTTTTTATAGTGGTATTCATATAAATGTTACATAATAATTACATGGGTGTATTTTATTTCAAAATTTTTGTAATTTTCAATCTGATTAGACCTTGTGCCAAATATGTCATTCTGGTCTACTATAGTATAATTTTCTCAAAATGTAAAAATGTAGCTACAACTTTTTACAAATGGTACTTTGTAAAAATGATACAGACGTGAAAATAAAAATTAAAAAGGAAATTGATTAAAAACAACAGCCACAATAAAGAGATTGCTTAGACAGCGCACAATTTATATAAATTTTATTCAAACGAAGTTTATACACTCACACTTTAAACAATTTGTAATTAACAATTTCAGTGCTTTTAGTTATCGAATGGGGGTGATAGTATGCTTTTAAGAAGCGCGCCATATGTGGCACGCTGGTCCAGGGTTTTTGAGCACTCGGAATGTTAAGAACTCGAACTCGAATAAGCTCGCAAAACTCGATCGGAAAAACTCGGAAAAGAAATCATCAAAACTCGAGCTCGAACTCGTTCGAAAATGCCGTAAATATTAAATTTTTTTCAATATAAATTTTCTTACCAATCACAAAAACTATTTTTTAGCTTAGAATTATTGTAAAATAAACGTTTTTTACTATAAAAAACTCGGAATTAGAAAAAACTCGATTGAACTCGCAATTTCATTTAAAAAAATACTCGAATTCGAAAAGTGAAAACTCGAACTCGGTCCGAGTAACTCGAACTCGAACTCGACTCGAAAACCCTGCGCTGATCCAGTTAAGGTTAATGCGGCAAATTCTCTTACAATGCTAAATATTAGCGAAATATATTTGTAATGTTTTTTCAAACTATAACAATGTTTAATCCGCGCTTTACTACATTCATTGCATCTCGCCGATTACTGAATTGACTCATTTTGACCCATAGGCCATATAAATTGTAGCGCCCTTACTTGAGAAAATCACCCTTTTTACTTTTTGGGCTTCATCAATATCTTTAGTCATTTTCAGTCATGCTAAGCAACATTAAATATATTGTACTGTTGTCATAAGATATTCCCTAATTATTTTATTTAACAACTAGAAGACTTATTATCACTTGTCTGTTTTGAAAATATAGACTTAGTGCTTTCCGGGGATTGGAATCTAAATTATTTTAATGCTAATAACCAATGTAAACTGGATCTGTTTCTAAAAAAATTTAATTTGGTATTGGCCAATTAACATTGCCTACTAGAATGACATCATCGAGTAGAACACTAATTGACTACATTATACTAACTGAGAACAACAATCTATAATATGTGTATACTACTTCTGAATGCCCATTCTATGACCACTGTTTTACATCTATCAAATTTCAAAAGTCTCATTCAGGCCCAAAAATAACATGAAATGGATTAAAACTCGGGAAAATGTATTGAAAATATTAATAACTGTAAATCATCCCTCTCATCAGAAAATTGGTTTCCTGTATATTCTGCACCAAATTTAAATGAAATGCTGGAAAATTGTTGACATTTTTCAATTTTTTCTTAACTGATTTTTCCCTGAAAAAATGGTTAAAACCAGTACAAACTCCAAAGCTAGCAATAATTTTTCGAATAAACCTTGGATAACTGAAACTTACAAAGCATTGATTCGAGAAAACAAAGCGTATATAAATTTTATGAATTCTCGAACCATCAAAAAGGTTAGAAATGCATCGAATATTGAATCTCGTAAGGAATTCAACGAATTCATTAAAAATCAATATGCGCGCCTTCCAAGTGAACGTTCAAAATGGAAGCCAATACATGAAATCAAAAATTATAACCGATCAAAATCAAACTCAATTGATGTGATAAAAAATCAGAAAGGAAACAATCTTACTGACGATTTAGAAATATCTATTGCATTAAATATGACTTTTGTTAAACTAGGAATTTGTTATCAGTATTTCTATTTATTGTTAAAACAATTTCTGAATATAGATTTTTCTTATTCTTCTTCTTCTTCAATGGTCTCCTCGATAAGTACGCAAAAGGTTTCACGCAAAATTGACACAACTGAAATTTCGTTCCGCTTATCAACTTGTTGTGAAATTATTAAATCAATCCATAAGCCTATAAATCAACAAATCAAGCGTTCCCTCAAGCATTCCCTCATGGGCTTTTAAAATTACTGCAGACACAATTGCAAATCCCTTAAATTTTATCTTTAATGAATAAAGTCTATTTATTTTCCGGATAAACTGAAACTTGCTCACATTATTTATATCTTTAAGAACAACGATTCATCAACTTCCACTGATTAGCGGTCACTCTCAATTACTTCTCCAATAAGCAAAATTTTCGAAAGATTACTACATATTCAAATAACGGAACATTTAAATAAGTATAATTTATTACACGCAATTTTGATTTCGCTAAAATTTCTCAACAGCTGATGCATTATTAAATGCTATTGAAAAATGGAGGGGATCACTCGATTCTAATAAATATCTAGTTATAGCCTGCTTAAATCTCTTAAAGGCTTTTGAATCTATTCATCATAACATACTAATTGAAAATCTATCTCACTTAGAATTTTCTTGTAGCAGTAAGCAATTGATAACTAGTTACCTTAATCAAAGATTTCAGAGAGTGAAATTAAACGATATTTTTTCGGTAATGGTTACCGGTTTACAATGGGGTATCTCAAGGAACGATTCTAGGCCCTCTTCTTTTTACTATTTATGTAAATTACATGAATTCTATAACAAATTTCAATTTAATCCAATATGCTGATGACACATGCATTTTTAGCGATGATACATCAATGCACCTAGTAGTGAAGTCTATTGAATTGAATTGTAATAAATTGTCAAAATATTTTTGCAAGCATGAGTTGAATATTTATTAATCTAGAACGTAATTTTGTATTCTACAGCCAAATAAAATTAATTACGATGTTTCTGCAGTGACTTTGAATATTAATGTTGCTATTGTAGAATCTTTCAAGTACCTCTGAGTAATTATTGACTCAAAGTTAAAATTCAACTCTCACATCAATTGAATAGTTAGAAAATTAGCTATAAGTATAAAAACTATTAAATTAGTAGTCAGGCAATTACCACCTTCAATTTTTCCATGCCTTCATTATGAGTCACATTAATTACACAAACATTTTATTTACTGATCTAAACGATGTCCTTCCTCACGCTAATAAAAAACCTACCACCTATAATGTGATTAAAATGCCGGAATTTAATCATAATCAGAATTCAAGATCAAAACTTTGTATGCGTGTTAAATATAAGAAAAGTGATTTAAAGAAATCTTTCATTAATGTCGCCATTCGAACCTGGAATTCGTTACCAAAGAAATTGAAAACATTGAAAAATTAAAATCCTTTAAAAAGCATTTAAAATCTTTCTTAAGTAACCAATATATTTCTGGTAAATCATGGCTAGGATATAAATTTAATAACAATTACTATACTATAACTTGGTATTTAAATCGTACTGGTACTGTAGTAATTTATCCATCGCCTGGAAAATTTGTTTTTGTAATTTATGTCATTTGTATATATGTGCTATTCTGATAAATTATCAATTATTTTTTGTGAATATCTATGTGTACAATGAATTTCTTATCTTATCTTATCTTAGTTAGTTTAAGAAGATGCCACATAACTTTGATATATAAGTAAAAAAATATCAGAAGAAAAATTTACATGCTTTTCTGATCGAAATTTTCTCATACATATATATATAAATATTTATAATTGCTTTTTCTTAGTACACTCATTATTTCAGTACAAATTCTTTATCTTAGAAATTCATTTAAATTTTACCCCTCTGTAGGTAAGTAACTTGAAACACCATTCATAGATATACATTTAGAACCTGCCTTTTGTCACACAACTTCATACTCCGTTTCTTTAGGTCAAAATAACAATAAGAAAGTATAACAACTAAACGTTATGTTACGATGATTTTGGGTTATTTTGACCCAATTCGCTAAACGGGATCATAAAAACATATAAATGTTAATTAATCTGTAATTATATGAGTAATAAACTGATGAAGGAATTAATATATTGATTCTATACCAACTGAATATCTAACCATATATATTGTTAACTGTTGCAAAATTACAAAACAATGAAAAGTGGAAAATCCATTTAAAAGTCTACAAGCAAGTAAAAGCTACAAACTATATAAACTGAAAAAGTTGTAAAAGTCTACAAACGTGTAAAAGCCAAAAACTGTATAAACTGAAAAGAAGATAAAAGTCGGCATTCACGCAATAGAAGAACAATATATAAAGTCTACAACTATGTAAGACTAAAATCATAATAGTGTATGAAAAGCACATATATGTATAAATCTTACTAATAGAATCACATGCATAATTTTTTAGAAAATGAAGTGCGTCATTTTTGCATGTAAGTCTATATCTCTGTCTTTTATTTGAAAACGAAATGTATCATTTGCATATGCACTTTTAACATGTAAACCTTTACGAAAAATGAATAAATTACAGTCATTAAATAGATGGCTAAAACAATAAAAATTTGTGCAATTTTTTGTGAAAAGGAAAATTTGAACTGTTATTATTCATTTGCAAACACAACATGACTGAATTTTTTCCATATGCGAGTATACAATTATTTAAATTCATTCTAAAAATAATTTTTGCTTGGAAATATTTATTAAGTATGACTTTTAACCGAAAAAATTTAGCAATAAAATGTTTGCAAATCCAAACCGTGAAGAGAGAAGCTCTCTTGAAATTTTTGCATAGGATTTTGAAAATTGAGTATTTAACCATATAAACTGAAAAGGATGTAAAAGTCTACAAATGTGTAACAGCCAAAAACTGTATAAATTGAAAAGAAGATAAAAGTCGGCAGTCATGCAAAAGAAGACCAGTGCATAAAGTCTGCAACTACGTATGACTAATATGATAAAAAATTTACTACATTTTGAGCAATAGATTGGAAATAAATTTTGTTTGTCAACAAATATTAAAACAAAACAAAATATATTCCAATGAAGTCAGTGATCGACAACCCTACATCACCAGACGGTTAAAGTTCACAATTACAACATAATCATTCCAGATAAGCCCTCCAACTTAATAGAAATCAATGTGTGAGGGACTTCTACCTTGTATTACTACCACGGAATACATTTAGACAAGAGAATAAATTAGACGCAATAAAAAATTGAATTTCCAGGTAATTTGAAGTACTAAAGGCAGTTCAAAGCAGTAACTTTACATTTCCAGCAGTTCAAGGCAGTTCGAGATTTTCAGGCATTGCGGACACCCTGTGTATCTTTTAGACATTTTATGCCCATGATTAAAATTGTAATCCTAAATTGAGCTAGTGCATTTCTCTTTTTTGCATTTAAAAATACAATTTCACCTACTTCACATCAATACTGTCGTTTGCACAAATCTTCTGCCTGTTTATCTCTTTTTGAATTATTTCTAGGTACCTAAGTCAAGCAACTCTGAACAAGATAACTCTCCAAAAATTCAAGACACTTAAGAAATGGCTTTAATATAGCAGTCACAAATGTCAACTCAAACCTCAGCAACTTATATTAAGTGTTCAAGTCCTCGCATAATGTCATTGATAATTGTTGGATTTTTGACATTTGTTGTGTCAGCGAATATAAATAACTTTCAGTTTCAATGTGCTGAGCATTATATTTGAATCCTGGTAATATGACTTCCATCTTGTTTTGTTTGCTTGTCGGTCAGTTTCTGGATTTAGACCTTCATTGTTCAGGTGTTCTAGTACCGTGATTTTCAGTTGCTACTATTTTTAAAATAATTCTGACAAATTGAATTCAATTGAAGTCAATTATTTCTAATACACGGAGCAGGATTGAAAATCTTGCTTTCATAAAAGATGGGGTTGAGCCAGGTGCAATTGTAATTGAACGGGCTGTCAAATTTCTAATCATTTTTCAACTCTGGGAATGTGTCAATATGATTAGCAAATTTCACTAAGAAATAAATATATTATTAAGATAACAGCATAAAATCTCCAGGCTTTAATTAGAGTACAGTGCTTATTACATTAGCTTATGACAAATCATTTCAAATTTAATATTTGAAGTCAAATATATAGTAAATATTACTTTTAAGAATAAAATATATTTACTTGACATTGCTCTTCTGTGCTTCTTATGATCAACTACTTCAAGCTATTAATTGAAAGAATATCCAGTTATATTTTTTGACCAACCTGTTGCAGAAAATTATCTCCCGGATTTCCAATGTTTGGTGCCTCATAATTAATATAAAAATTATGTGAAAGGCTAATTGGATCAATTACCTAAATACTACACAATATAAAATGATTCGTGATTCTTAGACTCAGTGGCATTAAACCCTTAAAAATCAGGGGACATGAAGTTCGAAAAATTTTTTATGTGAATGTACGTAAAGAATTAGACATCTTAACAGCTTTGAAATTTCAAATTTTTTTTATGATTTATTGAAAAAAATTTTTGCACTCAAACTCAGCGTTCACGATAAGATATGGAGCGTCTCCTATCTCAATCATGGTCCCGACAAGGCGTGCTTTTGCTCGATTTCTTCAACCCCGATACTTTTGACTTCGATACCTCTAAACCTTAAAATTATCTCAATGTTAAGTATGAAGTGTATTTAAATGTTTTTTAAAAATCGAAATTTTCAACCGAAAATAGTTATTATTTTCAAGTAATTCAACCATAGTATATATTTTTGACAGTACGTTCGAGAACATTCATCAATAGATGTGTCCATGGGTTAAAATTTTCAAGTAGTCTTGGAGAAAATGCTTTGAAAATGTGTAAATTGACACCTGGTTATTTTAGATTAAATTACCCAGAAACTTTCTTAAAATCTGAGAAACGAACACAATAGGGAAGTGCCTCCTTTTTCATTTAAATCTTCAAATTATGCTCTGTCAAAGTCATTCCAGGTGCAATGATCTCTGACTTTGCGCAGGCGAAGCGAACCACAATAGGGCTTGAGCAGCTATGGAAAGATATATTTGGGGTTAGCTGCTATACCATGGGATTAAAAAATCATGACTATCTGAACCTTAATTATAGGAAAAAATTTAAATCAATTTTAAGAATCGGAATTTACATTATAAAATAATTTGTGTTTTTAAATACCCCAAGTACTACAATTTTGTGCAAATTTTCATAATTTCATAAGTGCACACTCACCAACAATTTGCTAATTTGGGAAAAACGGCTTGTCCTTTTAAAAAGTCCACATGCCATTATAATATTATCGACCAAAACATTCAGAAATCTCACAAAAACATTTAACCTAATCTATTAACTATTTAGGAGTTGATATCTACATGATTTGAATTTTTTATTATTTAATATTAAAAAATGAGTTTTGGTATTAAGTGTTTTTTCCATTTACGAAATATTTCAAATAAATATCACAAACAATTATTAAATTCACTCTACTTCTCACATTGAAAAAAGGCTTTATAAGAATAAATTCAAAATATCTCACCCTACTGGCTAAGACTTTATATTGATGGCTTAAATTACTCAATTTCGTGCACAAACTTGGCAATACAGCCGACAATCAACAAAAATGTAAATTTATTATCTTCTTATTACCAATATTGGCTGAAGTTCGGTCAATTTTCAGTTTCGTTTTTAAAACAATATGGTAAATTGATTGAACGTTCTCAAAATTTCTATGTTTAGATAAACATTCCATTAACTTAGGGTTCACAGCAACTATTATATAGAACAGTGTAGATCATGAAATTAAACGAAAAAAAAAATTAAAGAAAAATTGCGAACATTCCTTTTCATAGACATGCATACTTGGCGACAATAATTATCTAAGCTCTTTACGTGATTATTCCATGCAATACACCAGCAGTCTGGGCTATTTATGTCTCAGTTAGGTATATGTTTCAATATATATATTTCCAAGGCCTTTATAATATTACAGGGATTTAATAAATGTGAAATTAGAGTTAATTAAATCATGTATAAAACTTCGTATTTTGTTGATATTGAAGAGTAATTATTATAAATATTGGAATTCCCAATTTCTTACAAAAATATATTTGCTATTATAGCTAGAACTTGTTCTATTTAACACATTTATTTAGAATAATATATAGATATAAAGTGTTTTTTAATATAATTTACGTTTATTCATTTGGAGCGAAGTTTCCAACAGAATGCTGTTGCCTGCAAGATTGATCTATTGTAGTGTCTGCTGAATTGACAGTTTCGTTTCCCGATAGTACCTCTGATAAAATCTTAATGAAGGTCAAGTAACATCCTGGTAACTCGAAGCCAACATTGACTTCTCTATCTTGTTTATACTTCCAAATTTCAATTTTACTTCCCTCGTAAGTATCGTCAGTACTATCATACTCAAATTCCTGTGCCAAATTTTTCATATATACCTTTGCACCGGTTGTTTTGTAGCATACATCGCTATAAGAATATTTTGTATAAGTTGTGTTACCGTAGGTCCACGTCTTCACAACAATGCCACAATGTTGATATGTATCTTGTCGAAAAGCATAGTACTTGTAATTTTTATGGGTTCTGTAATATAATACATGAACGTTTTCGTCTGTAGTCAGATTATACCACACGTTGTTTTTAAATGCATAACATTGATTTGTTATACCATCCTCATCTTCGTACACATCTACAACTTGTTGGTTGTTGACAAAATCGATTACATAGAATAGCAAAAGAAGCTTTACGGTGAACATTCTCTTTTACTTGTGAATACTTCGACGATTTTTTGGGAATAATTATTTGTCGCAATTTCCAATAGTATCAGTAACAAATGTTGTGACTTCAGAGAATTTTAGGTCAAAATTCACGTCATATGACATTCCCTTATTATTTATTATTTTCTGTGAGAATCGAACTATCACTTATGATAAACATTCAATGTTATTTAAAATTGATAAATTGAAGTACATATGTTGTGAACAAAAACTCCAATGATTAATTTCCATGTAATTCCATTTGACCAGGACGAGTAACTAGTTAATTTCACTGATTGAGACACTAAAAATATACTGCTAAGCCTTGTAATATATATTTTTTGAAATTCTGGTAACCTTAATATCTCAAATTTTCTACAAATTCAGGTACAATGGATTAAATTTAGGAAAATGGTTTTTTCAAAAAGCTAATAGCAAACTAAACAAAAAGTTATACAGAGTTTTAATTTTGTGGGGTAAGTATATCCAAGAGTACAGATTCTAATGAATACGAAAAATAATGCTTGTGATATACTCTAATTTTTCCTGCCTCATAATATTCAATTTTCTGACAGATTTTGTGATAAAAATCTTCACAAAAACAACAAGCTATTTACATATTTAAAAAAAATCAGATTTGCAAGTGTGCCCATTCGGAATAAGGTGCATTTAATTCTTCGTAACGCAATAGTAATGACTATACAATTTATATCCTCTTAATTTATGCTCAGGGTCGAAAGTTTGATTGCAGTTTTAATAAATTATTGATATGTAGCATTGCTATAGGGTTCCCTTTTCTTTATCAGACCCCAAATTTCAATATTTCTAGTTACTAGATTCTATCATAAGTCCATAAAGTCAAAATTTTGAAATTTTTCTAGTTTTACATAGAAACTCGCAAAAATGTCATCATTGATATAACCATGATATACTACAAACTACAACTGCAAGAAATCATGTTTTTATTTTTGCCTTTAATTAAAGCTTTGTAGTGCTGAAATAAATACCTAAACAAAATTTAGACCCAAGCAATTTTAAATTTTGAGGTAAAAAGAATATGTGAAATATGGGTTTTAGAAAAATATTGTCAATTTTTGTAAGGTTAAAGTTTGTATTTTTAGATAAAAATTAACAGTCCTTCTAATTATAGTAAATCCTCATGAATAACCCACCACCATGTAGAAGACTTCCCCCTCCAAATATTGAGGGTTGTTGTTTTAGTTAAAGGTGTATAAGCCGCATCTGCAATGCGCAATCAATTTTGTCCTTCCTACATACGTTATCCATTCATTTAACAAGCCTAATTTAAGCACATATTGTTTTACGTAACATCGAGAAAGGAAAAGTTGTGGGTTTCTAGTGTTTTATTGTTGAAAAATTATTTTCAGCATTTGGGCATTCTAAAATATACATTAACCGAGCTTAATAAGAAGTGCCCTGTATATTCTAAAATAATTTCGCGATAACTTAAGAGTTGCTAATTCATTTTCGCAGTATATGCGATGCTTAAGGTGTGACAGATCCCTAATTCTCTCAACCTAACTTGTGTAGTTTTTAAATTGATTTATTCTGCTTTAGTAGTCTAAAATCTTAAATCACTCATCACGGTTTATTTAGATTGAGAGCAGTGGATGGAATACAGGGTCGAAACTCGGCGCTGTTCTATGCGCATCAAGAGACACCTTCATTGGTAACAGCTCCAGCTTTTACTTGATCTTCGCAGTGAACACCATTTGGTGAATCAGTGCGTGGATGAATTACTCGGTAGTGGTTTGTGGGTGATATGTTAATAATTTAGTGCATTGATTGTCCTTGTTATTATGACTATGTAAACAAAAAGAAATAATGGTGCTTTAGCTTGTTATTTTGCCTTACATGTAATAACCCTAAAGTTATATGACCTATTCCTTTATTAAATATGTTTACTGTTTTACCGGTACAATTTACATAACAAGCTTTATTTTGTTATGCAAAGTCCAACAGATTGAAACAGTTCATTAGAAAATATGTGTACGATGTTGCGAATGAAAAATCTTGCTACGATGCTGCACCATTTAGCTTACTTATGGAATTGAGTTTAATAAATTCTATTTGAAGTAAATTCCAATGTTTCACACCACCTGCTTTATTTTCAAATTTCATTGTTGACCAGTTTTATAATAATGGCGACTAATTGTTTTGAAATCACTGACCGCCTAAAACAATTATTTTTTAACAAGAAACGAATTTACTGGATCATCTAGTAGCTCTTGTAACAAATATATATAATGACAAAAAAAAATGAAGTTTATCCAATACAATCAATTCATCAATGAATCTAACAATCAACGTATATAAATTACATATTTAAGTAAATAATCAAACACCCGGCTAGTACCTGTTGATTGAAGCTTGTTTACAATTTTCCCTTCAAATATATTACCTATTAACGCTATTTCCACTAGAATTACTTTAAAGTAAATCATCGTTTTGTCCATCTTTTTAAGCAGTTTCGTCCAAGTCTGTTAAGATAAAAACTGCTTCAAACATTTTACAAATAAATAATCTATCATATCCATGTGTTTTACAGTTAATCAATATTACATTTTAGTCTTAGTTACTTCCATTCTTTCTATTACTTTTTCTTCGCGAACTAACTAAGAAGAGGAGACAATTCTCTATGTTGTGGTGTTTATCTTTATTAGTTCCTAAGTTATTAGCGTTTAAACATTTTTTACACAATTTGAAAAATTTATAGCAGAATTAGGGTTAACCCTTATCAGGACGTCTGTCAACATACAGAAGTCAAACAACGTGTTTTATTTCAGACGTCAAGAAATACAATCCCAATATAGTTACTTGTGAAATTTAAAAGTTTTTAGCCTTAATTTTCAGTATATTAATTGCCAATTTTAAATTGATGTTTTCTAAAAATTAAAGATGTCTTTTGTTTGTAGTTGAGAAATTATATGAAAATGTCATTGATATCTTGTGACGTTTATTAAATCTTTGTCTTCAAATTTTATTAACTTGCTCCAATCGCGTTTCGGATTGGAATGTATATCCACGTTCGATTACCTCTTCAATTGGTAAATAGTTTTGTATTTACATGAACATTTCTTCATTTTGATGTGTTTTTAAAAACGACTCACTTGAAAATCTCATTTCCATATAACTGGAATTTTCAAAATGTTTGAATTTTTAACGACATTATTTTACCGTTCTGTGCTTTTCCATTGATAAGCAGTTAAGAGATTCTATTGAATATACTTCTTTTTCCATATCGATATATATATATATATATATATATATATACCCAACATATAGTGATATCATTCGTTTGAATTATTCTTTGACAATATAGAAGTATTATTTAATGCCTTGTAATTTTCATAGTTTTTATTTATTGCTTGACTGTGTCTTACATGCTTTCTATTCATAGACTCAGAGAAATTTGAGTGGTGTCTCTCATTCTCTTGAAGAGAATCAGAGACAACTGGAGGGAAAGAAAAATGAAATATCAGAAAAGCAAGCAAAACTTGATGATATTCTTCCACGTTTAAAGCAGGCACAAAAGGTAATTGTAATTTTTGCGTATTTTCTACACTATACAGTTAATAGAAATATGAGATCCTATCTGTTTTACTTTGAAGTGCTCAATATTTGTACACCTACTATATTATCTAGTTTTCTTAATCTTTGCAGTTTAGGATTTGACGCATTTGAAAGCTGTTCATGACGATCTAAAGGAACATGTATCTTTAATGGAATCCGACAAAAGTAGAAAGATCAACCAGCTGCAATCGAATTTGGAGCAAAGTAAAGATGAGTTGCAAAAAGTTGTTCAACACTGCGCTGACCTCTCTCTCAAACACCAACTTGAAATGTCTCAGAAAAATGGTGAACTCGATCAATTTAAAGGTATTGCGTTCATCATTGTTATAAAAAAACATTGTGCAGTCTTACAATTCTTACATTTCATCATACAAATTTTCAAATTTATGCGGGTTTTCTTTAACATTTTATAAATTTGTACAATTAGAGAGACTGTTTAGGGTTGTTTAGTAGTATTAATTTTTCCATGATGACGAATTCATTCATTTTTTATAATTGCGAAATCGTTATGAATAAATTTAAGATTCCTTGCATTTGGCATTATACATTCAAATTTTGTTGTAGCAATCTTCAATGGTGAAAAATATAGCATATTTTTGTATTTCATAAATATTAATTATAACTCAATCAATCATTTATACATTTGCCATATACTGCAACTTTTAAGTGTTCTTTTTTCATATTATAATTGATATGTACTTTTACTTTAAATTTTGATTATAATTAATATGTATGCTTTCCATAATATAATCATGGCATTACAAATTTAGAATTGCTAAGGAAATTCGAGTTTGAGAAACTTTCACATGATCAAGAGCAAGTTGATCTTAAAAATAACAATTCCCACTTCCACCAGATGTTACAGAGCAGTGAACAGCGCGTGACTGAGTTGGAACTTTTAAAATCCGAAGCCGACGCTAAGGTATTTTAGTCATTATTTAGATTATGATGACTTTTGTACGCATTCAGCTCGAACATTTTCAAATCAATTTCATTTCTTCTCTTATATATTTATAATAGTTCTATCATTTGAAATCATACGTTCATATTTTAATTAATCACAATTTTCATTACTTTAAGGCAGAAGTGTTTCTGTTATATTAACCTGAACTCCATGTCTTAATGTATTATAATTGTAGGATTTTCCCTATTAGTAGTAATTTTGACCATACAAATATGTTTTTCTGTAAAATTTTCTTCATTTCTACAAGGCAACAAGATGCCTTTTCATGATGTTCGAATTTTATGCAGCGATCAATTTCGAATTGGTTTGTTTACATGTATTAGTGTGACCAACGCTGTTATTAGTAAAAATCTGTTACGTATGAATTTAAGTAAAAATTAATTGTCCAATTAATAATATGAACCAAGTTTTTTTGCTTATTAAGTTGGTTCCTACATTCGCTATTTTTACAGGTATGGCAAAACTCCAGTTAATGTTCACCAAATGAAAACAATTGATTCACGCAGTAAGCAATTCTGATTTGGCCATAATTTACATTGGTTTTAGCTCACAGTTTACAATTATCTTTGTAAATAAATTATATCATATCGTTTTTATCAAATACCGATTTTTAGTTATCGGAGCTGGAGACTGAACTTTTTAAAGAACGAGAAAATTATTCTATTTCTACCAGAGAATTGACTAATAAACTCAATCAATGTCACGAGGAGCTTGAGAGAAGACACGTTGACGTTCAAGAAGTAGAAAGAGCGCTGCTGTGTGTTATGTCAATGTTTACTATTGAATATTTTACTTAACTATATTTTACATCACACTTCACTTTGGAATAAAAACGTAAGCATGCAATTACGTAATATTTTATGCTCATACGTCATTATTTTGACATTCGTTTTTGTTCAAAGCTTATGCAAAAATGTCTAGCTTAAGAATATAGAAAGTGTGTAATGTTTATTAAAGCAAAGCGAAGTGTATATGGTAACCATTAGATTTTATTGTTCCAGATATTTCATTGCAATAGTTTCATAGCGTAATATTAATAATATATATTGTTATAATTATTTCAAACTAATTCTTCAAATTGGGAACTTTTTTTGAAATAATAAAGTTACTATTTACTTCCCAACTTGAAGTGCATTCCGTACAGAAAATACCTTGTTTTTGAATTCCAGTCAACTGAACTCCACTTTCATTTGTTTGCTTGCAATTTATAGAAACAAAAGAATTGTTTGAATGCAAAATCGCTTTTAGTGAGTTTTTATGATTTTTAGTTATTTTTCAGTTTTAGCATGCATTTCTGAAACCCAGTCCCCAAAATTCGTTTTTCATCCATCGTTCTTTACTTTTTGTCGTTAGATTACATTAAGTTCGGCCTGAAACCGCCTGAATTTTTATTATGTATTACTGGCATACATCCTCTCAGAATCGCCAAACTAAATATAGCGTTATATTGAATAGATATGTATGTTCCAAGTTTTTAGTTACTGACATATCTAAAATATATTTTCACAATGTTCTAAAATTTATCTATTCTATTTTCACCATATATATAACATTTTGAAACATTAGTCTACATCGCCTCTATTTTTTCATTGTCTGATATTCCAGTTTTTACACATTTATATCATTTCAATTGACTTTTTTTAGATCAAAGGAGTCCGCAATCAGTGATCTGTTTTCAAAGTGCAAAGAATTGGAAGATGAAAACTTTCAACTGAGAAAAGAGCTTGAACATAAACAATGTTCTGAGGACAATATAGCTTCAGACCTTCATTTGGCAGCTATCAACCAGCAAAAGCTTAGTTTACAACGTAAAGAATTTTTATGCTTCCCATGCTCTATCTTTTTAGTCATCATTTTGCAATTTTCTTACGAAATATTAGATTTGATTTGCTAAAACATATAAGTTTGAAATTCATTCAAATAGACTTCCAAATGCATTTCGTGACTGAAGTTGTTACAAATTTTTGAATATGTTTTTGGATTTCTTAGATTTTTTTTCTGCTTTTATTTTGAGAAATAAGCAGTCTTCGTCATCGAAAACTCCGTAAATTTCATAATTGAATTTCGTACTTACATCAATAAGGAAGGTTTCTTCTGCTTTCACAATGATAAATATATTTTCGTCTTTACAAAATACGCCCTGTACATTATTGGGAGATATTTTTGGCCTGAATGCTCCTGTAGAAGTCATGTCAAAATGTTGCCTTATCTTGATTTTTGCTTCATTTGGAAGGTTATAAAACTCTTTTGAGGATATATAGTCTTGAACCTCCGCAATTAGTTTTACTTTGTTTTTTTGATTCATTAAACTTCTTGTTTTCAATCCAGAGTTATTCGGTATGAATTTTTTATAGTAGGGCATTAAATTAGTTCTCTGATAAAACCTAATTTCAATTGGTATCATTGTAGTGTTCTCTATGCTTATGTTAGACCCCATGTGTGCTTAATATTTAATTTGGAGGTAAATTCTTTTGATTTTTCAATGACGTTAAAGCACTATCATGAACTTTTGTATCGACTAAGTTTGCTTCTTTTTATTTGGTATTTTTCGATGATTATCACAATATTTAGACTTTTGATAACTTTTTAAAAACAGTTCTGGCGTTATGGAAAATTTATTAACCACCTTCATCACGAGTAAATTATTGCAAAAAGGTTGTATTTTGTGGATTTGGTTTATTTGTTTGTGTTGACAACTTTACGGAAAAAGTTATGTACGAACATATTCATTTATGAGATAGAGGCGAAGTATATCTAATTCTTATAAATGTGATGAAAACGCTTTTACCAATATTCTGAAATAAAGATTAATTTGTTTGATACTAACGAATTCTTCCGTTTATGCAAAGCCTTTGCATCTAGTACATGATTGCATCCTTTTTATATTTATTTATATGCATATATAGTGATATAGTAGCCTTACTATATTGGCAGCAAATGATTCTGTAATTGAAATTTAACTAAGATTGCTTCTTTTATTAAAAAATGGAATGTGAGTATTTAATCCATTATTAATTAATTTACTGTTTTAAATCTAATTTATATCAGATTGAACACAATTAGGTGGAAAATTACTTTCAAATCATCAGAAGCCCTAAAATATTTAGAATAATTTAATGTTGCTTGATTTGTTCTTCTGGTACTCTATATGTACAATTTCATACCCAAAAATACATATATTTTGGTGCGTTGCAATCTATCTTCAAACTAAGAAATTAACAATTTTGCAAATGATGCGTCGAGGGCAGAGCTGTCCAGTTAAAATATTTAAACTATTTTTATACTATGTATGTTTGAAAAGTTGTTTAGCTATATAGTTTAACTCAAAAGTCTATAGAACCGCACATATGTAAGACTCATTAATATGCAAAATAATGTCCACAAAATATAACTAAAAACAAAAAAAGTGTTCAAGACGAGACAATTGGGTGTTGTTTCATGCCGCAGACAATACCATGATTGGTCTATCAATTACTCCTATATAGCAGTTGTGTATTTAATTAAGGTTAAATATTGAACAAATTTATCTATATGAATACCTGAACAGCGCTGATCAGGGGTATTATTATATTATTTTGTTACTCTGTGACATGATCATGTCCATACCAGAAGTTATTGGAGTTTTGTAGTTGTCGATCGGGAGAAACTAATATCAGTGTTAAAGGAAGATTTTGATTCTGATCAAAATCAGATTTCACATCTGCAAAAACAACTCAGTGATTTGGAACACAAATGCAGCAGATTGCAAAATGAGAATCACCATTCAAAGCGTCAGATTGCATCAAAAGAAGAGGCATTCGACAATTTGAAATTATTGGCAGAGTAAGCTTTTACTTATTTCAATATGAGAATTTAAGTTTTTCATTTTAAAGATGTGCCTGTATTATGCCAATTTCCATTTTTAAAATTTTTCAAAAGAAAAACAAAAATTGAAAAGTGAAAAACGAAAATGAAAAATGAAACATTCCGTTTTTGTTTTTTAATTTTCGTTTTGGTTGTTATCATTCTTATGTAATTGCTATGTAGTTGTTTTTGAACTACTATAGCTTCTCTCAATAATAAGAACGGTTCTTTACCTAATATGGGCATCAATTTCTTTCAATTGCATTTGCGGTTACTGTTTATTGATTAAACAACCAATGGATAGCAATTATTAAGAATGATAACCAAAACGAAAATCAAAAAACGGAATTGAAATGTTTCATTTATCATTTTCGTTTTCATTTTTCGTTTTTCACTTTTCATTTTTCAATTTTTTTTGAAAAATTTTAAAAATGGTAATTGGCAAAATAAAATTTGAAAAGCGAAAATGAAAAATGGTTATTTCCGTTTTTCAATTTCAATGTTCATTTAATCTTTCCAAATGATCAAAATGAAAAATGAAAAACGGAATTGAAATGTTTCATTTATCATTTTCGTTTTCATTTTTCGTTTTTCACTTTTCATTTTTCAATTTTTTTTGAAAAATTTTAAAAATGGTAATTGGCAAAATAAAATTTGAAAAGCGAAAATGAAAAATGGTTATTTCCGTTTTTCAATTTCAATGTTCATTTAATCTTTCCAAATGATCAAAATGAAAAATGAAAAACGGAATTGAAATGTTTCATTTATCATTTTCGTTTTCATTTTTCGTTTTTCACTTTTCATTTTTCAATTTTTTTTGAAAAATTTTAAAAATGGTAATTGGCAAAATAAAATTTGAAAAGCGAAAATGAAAAATGGTTATTTCCGTTTTTCAATTTCAATGTTCATTTAATCTTTCCAAATGATCAAAATGAAAAATGAAAAACGGAATTGAAATGTTTCATTTATCATTTTCGTTTTCATTTTTCGTTTTTCACTTTTCATTTTTCAATTTTTTTTGAAAAATTTTAAAAATGGTAATTGGCAAAATAAAATTTGAAAAGCGAAAATGAAAAATGGTTATTTCCGTTTTTCAATTTCAATGTTCATTTAATCTTTCCAAATGATCAAAATGAAAAATGAAAAACGGAATTGAAATGTTTCATTTATCATTTTCGTTTTCATTTTTCGTTTTTCACTTTTCATTTTTCAATTTTTTTTGAAAAATTTTAAAAATGGTAATTGGCAAAATAAAATTTGAAAAGCGAAAATGAAAAATGGTTATTTCCGTTTTTCAATTTCAATGTTCATTTAATCTTTCCAAATGATCAAAATGAAAAATGAAAAACGGAATTGAAATGTTTCATTTATCATTTTCGTTTTCATTTTTCGTTTTTCACTTTTCATTTTTCAATTTTTTTTGAAAAATTTTAAAAATGGTAATTGGCAAAATAAAATTTGAAAAGCGAAAATGAAAAATGGTTATTTCCGTTTTTCAATTTCAATGTTCATTTAATCTTTCCAAATGATCAAAATGAAAAATGAAAAACGGAATTGAATTGCCCACCTGGTACCTGCATACTGTATTTCTACTTTTCATTTCACAAAACGAATAGGTTTGAACCATTTAGTGAACTTTTTTACTTATATTTTTTATTGAGCTGCATGTGATTCTTGTCCAAATAATATTAGTACATAGCAGCTAAATTAATTTTTTACAATTCTGGTATATTCGAGCATTGCCCAATGAATTTAAATGAATTGATCCATTCATATTTTTATCCCAATTTCATTGTAATTTACTCTGCCTTTGACTTTGTTCAATTTCAACGTTTTTATATTCAATCTTGATTTAGTGAGATGAAGAGAACACTTTTGTCCCGAGAAGAAGAACTCAATTCACTTCGAACCAGCTATAACGAAATCAAGATGGAATTAGCAAAAAACTTGCAACAGGTTTACATTTACATTTTGTTAGAATTTGTGTATACTTAAAAATGCCTTCAATTTTCAGTCTTAATTTTTTTGTTTTTTATTCAATATTGCGTACGTCCTCTTATTACTTAAAATATATTATCGACATTGTCCCATTTTATGAGGTTCTTTTAAAACGTAATATTTAGAAAAGTGATTTGGAAACTCAACAAGAAGATCTCACCTTCCGTCTTACACAGTTGAATAGTCAGTTACAAAAATGTGAAAGTGATCTCACCTCCACTCGCACAGCTGTAAGTTTGTCGAACAAATTTCGGATTCACTATTTTCCAAGTTTTCCATTATTTTTTTATTTTAGAATTCATTCTGTTTTCCATCCTTTAATGTTTATTTTGTATTTTTATTACATTTTCTATTACTCACTTGAACAGTGTTGCTAAAATTTAATAAACGGATTAATTTGTCAGGTGCTCGTTTCGATTAATATTTGGAATTAAGGAACTGTCAATCGCCGGACCAAGTAGCGCTGGTCTGTAGCTCATGCGAGGGCTTAGATGAGTGCGTGTTTGTGTTCTGATAGATTAATAGATGTGGATTGGGGGTTAGGACGCTAGCTTTCACGCTGGTAGTTCTTGTGGCTTAAGGTGGATCGCTCTCAATTTGAGCCCAGTGCACAAATGGGCGATTGTAATGCGGAATTCCTTCTTGATGGGTCACAATAACTGCTATGTGTAGAGTCCACTTCAGCACACCGACACCAGCTCATCTTTTGTATCTTCTATCATTTGAACATTTTAAATATATTTTAGTATATTTTCATTTATTTTGGTTTTATTGGAATTCTTTAAAAACAAAAGTGTTTGGTTATTAAAAATATCAATGCTGCAAATTTAACAATGCTTTTAGTTGGCAAGTAAAGAAAATTGTTTGACAAATGCCTCCATGAGTATGAATGAGAAGGAAGAGAAAATCGCTTCTCTTACAGAACAGTTCATCACACTAAACACCCAGCACGGTATCCTTGAAGACAACTATCATACCTCCAAAATTGTATGTTATGGTTTTGAATGGTTTCTCAGTTTTATTAAATGTTTTTTTATTATAAACATGGAGTAAAATATAAGATGTCTGTTTTTGAGTAATCCTTGTATCCTATTGATTGAATGTTTTCGGTTGTTTTCTCAAAGTATTTAGTGTGAACTAACATCTGTATTTTTTTTTAGTATATAATGATTTATTTTGAATCAACTTTACAATATAAGCTTAGTTTCAAATGAACTTTACAATAATTACATCTTAGTTGCAAAATCAACATTGGACCTTAGTTAAGATAACAATTGAGGTTTAATATAGAACAATGGGGCATCTGGAATTGCTGAGTCTGGATGTTGATATTTAAATAATTTTTCAGAATATCTTTTAAAAATGTAAAGAGTTCATTTCAAATGAATTAAATAAAAAATACGGCTTCGAGTTCACAGTCCTCCACAACGGTACCCAACACACAGGCAGCATTGCCCATCTGGATGGCGATCGAGATGCGCTGCCTCAAAAAAGCGGAAGCTCTTGGTTCATTGGTTTCCTCGACGAGTCGCTTTCCAAGCGTTTTAAGGAATTGCATTGTTGATGGTCCACAGTTTCCTTGTGTGCCAAAAGCGATCGGTTGAAACATGTAGCCCCTTTCCACAAGTTGAGAATATTTGGATGATTTTCTCATTTCCGCTCGCTCTAGTGGGTCATCCATTGTCAAATTTGTGGGCGCGAGGGTATCAATGATAGTTGCATCCCACAGTAATGACATCTGTATTGACTGTCTGTAGAGTCTTTCATTTATACGTATTTCAAATTAGTAAACAATGCAACCATATATATTGGTTGATACTGATCGTTAGGCTTTGATATACTAGTTGGATGATATAATAAGTTTTAATAAGTGGGAGATAGAATATCGTGTATTTCTATATTTATGTACATGTACATTAGCAATTGTGAAGTAAAATTTTAAAAATATATTGCTAATTTTTGTGGTAACCATTAAATTTTTATTGTAGACTAATCATCGATTGATTGATGAAGCTGATAAACTCAGGCACGAGAATATGGAGTTAAGTGGTGAACTAAAAACGTTGCAGATGCTTTTAGAGAAATCTCACAATAATATTGCAGGTAATTTTAGAAGTTAATTATAAACTTCAACTGCAATTACAGACTTCTCTTATATTTGAATTCTCAACTGAAATTTCTAAGAACTGCGTATAAGTTAATTATTTTAAATTCAACCATTTCCAAATACCCCTCTTCCGAGGACAATATTTGTGGTATTGGAATTTTTGTAGTGCAGTTACATTTGTCGTACATTATAATTTGTGCAAATTATTTGATTTTAAAAAAATTACTTTGTTTAGATGGTATTCTTGGAAATTTCATATTTTAGGTAAATTTCATGCCATTCATAAGTCAATATTTTGTTTACTTCTTAATATATATAAATATATATATATAA
>CABFPE010000705.1:101122-121430 GCA_900660155.1 Hofstenia miamia | reverse complement strand
TATATATATATATATATTTTTAGCATAGACGCTATGAAAAAGATAGACCGGTTTCGTTTGTATAAAACATCATCAGTACAAATATGTGGTAAAAAACTAAATATATTTACAATAGACTACACTTTATATATTTTAATATTGCATGCTCTTAAAATAAGTTCAATGATATCATGCTTAGTTGTTTATTCAATAATTGATCTTTGTTTGATTGTTTAATTATTAATGCTTCTCCTATTTTATGATGTTCTGATTTTCTTCTCTTAGTTGATGTTTGTGCATAAAAATTTCAGATTTTAGGTGCCCATTCATATGTTCCTTAATTCTTTTACCCAGATGTCGCTTTGTTTCCCCGACGTATGATTTTTCACAATCATCACATTTATATATATAAACTAAGGAGGAAACTAAATTTTTTGGGATTTGATCATTATTTAGAAACATATCTTTTGTTTTATATGATGTCAATATTGGAATGATCTTTGTTCTTTTTATTTTTGTATTCATTATTCTATTTTTTTCTTTAAATTTTTTACTTGGTTTTCTATATAGGGAAGCTTTAAATAAAGATCAGTCTTGGCTTCATCAATGCTTTTTTCGGAAATGTGCATAGTGGTGTCATTTGAAAATAATGCAATAGAATATTTCTCGATCAATTTGTGAGGGTAACCGTTTCTTTCTAAAATGTTAAAAATTTTGTTAGCTGCAGATGTTAGATGTTGGTAATTTGAAGATATCATTTTTACTCTATTAAATAAGGCCTTGATTGTATTGATTTTGTAAATATATTTAGTTTTTTTACCGCATATTTGTACTGATGATGTTTTATATAAACAAAACCGGTCTATCCTTTTCATAGCGTCTATGCTAAAAATGAATATGAAGAAGCTCAGTATAATCACTATATATATATATATATATATCAAACACGCCATGCGCAATTCGCGGTAGATTCAAATGCCATTTTTCAATACGAATTTATAACGAATCAATCATAGTTAAGCCCATTGTTACCTTAAAGTAACAAACCGCTTGTGTCTACACTTTTCTCCAAGCTTATTAAAGGAAATTTAGAATTCCTGGGATTTGGAGACTTCTATGGGTAAAATGTTCTTCTCTGTTTAGGTGGAAATATGATATGGAAAAATATTCTTGTGTTTGAAGTACAAGAGAATTATTGACTTTCAAATTCTTCATATACCCAGTGATCAAATAATAGGGCAAACCCTACAAAAATATAAAAACAAGTCAAGTTTTACGGCAGCGAGGACAGTCACAGGAGATAAAGTAGGAGCAGATAGAAGAGTAAGCGAAGTTGGAGAAGGGCTCAGCAAAGAGGAAAGACATGAAAGATTTCTTGAAGCTCGGGGCGGGGAAAGAAATCAATAGCTGTTGGAGGGTTGAGAGTCAAAATGTAATTATGGCAATACATGCACTACGAATTGAGAAAGTGACAAAATCATCAGAGCGAGTGGAGCGGGAATTAGAGAACATTATTTATGAAATCAAAAGGATCAAGGTCCAATTTTGCGAGTGAGTAAGCGATTGAACAGAAGGAAATCACAGGTATGGAAGTAGAGTGACAGCGGAAGAGTAGAGAATTTGAGAAGATCGTCTTTGTATGGCAAGGGAGAGATCCATTTGAAAGCACGCTTTTGGAACCCGTTCCATGGAGTAGAACAAGGCACGAGAAGGCCACCAACAGGGAGAAGCGTAAAGAAGAATGGCGCGAGGAATGTACTTGAACAAAGAGAGTTTCAAATGTATTTTTAAGGCTTTTAATTCCTGTCTATGTATTCAGTGTAGCTTTTAATCTTGGTTAGTTTTGCACAAACAGCATTTCCTGAAATTAATTTACTACATGTAAGAAGTCCATTACTATATAATTTGCATGAGTGACTTTGTCATTTTGTCAAGAATTGGGGCGAAGCGTGGAGAAGAATGGCGCAAGAAATGGACTTGAATAAAGAGAGTTTCACACAGCAACCGTGGAATTGAAGGGAACATTGCGGAAGAGGGCAAAGCGTGAGGAGTTTGTATACCACCGACGGTCTGTTACACCCCAATTAAGGATTAAAATGAAAAACGATTCTTGATCCAGTTTTGTAAAAATGCCTGGGTTATTTATGATTACGCTCGTTAGCAACAGCTTGACGCACTACAGTAATTAACTGTGGTGGCTGAGATTGTAATTTTAAACAGTCTAATCGCTGAAATTACCTGAAATTAAAACTATTTGTAATTGTACTCTTAAATTTAAGGCATATCTTACAGATAAACTGGTACATTTACTTAAAAATATAAAGTACAGATTTCACAAAAAAACCAACGAAAAATATCCTTAATATTCGGTATAATGAAAAGTTTATTTTAGGTGTAATATTGATACCACAAAGATCATCTACTTTATTTGCAACGTTCAGCTTTGGTAATGGTATTATGTCTGATCTTTTATAGCAATTTGGGAATTCACCAGTTTTAATGGACAGATTCCAACACGCATGATAAATTGGAGCAAGTGTCGTCCAGTGATTTCTGAAGACTCAATGGGGTAGACCATTTCTTCTACAAGATGTTCTTTTGCATGTTCGTAATAGATGAGAAACAATGTTTAATGGAATTTCTGGTGGAGCATAAATAAAACAATAAACAATAAACATTTAATATGCACGAACTAAACACAAGTTGTGCAAAAACCAAACAAAAATTATATAAGAAAAAATCTTACAATAAGACAATAAAAAATTCGTTTTTGTTTACAGGAACTGTATAGAGGAACTGAGAAGTTTCTTCAAGAACTATGGAACTATAATGACTTGTTGCAATTGCATTAAATGTTATTTAGCAAAGCTAAGTGTATAGTTAGATCATATGTTTAAGTAAGCATGATTTGTTTAGAAATTGGTTAACACACGAACAATGAAGCTTTTTCTAAATGCTTCGGCTTTAACAAATTCTTGGTTGATCTAGTAGTTGTGGCTTTTGATGTTGCATAATATATATAATAGAGGATGATGATGGTTCTTTTCAATTCGAGATAATGTCTTCTGATCTTCAACTTTTAATAACTCAAAGATGTTAAATTTCATATTTGTATCTTTTTTCTCGTAGCAGTTTAATAAACAATGATTTAGTTTTGACAATAAAACGGAATCAGAACCATAAAAAGCTAGAAAATATCTGATTTGACTAATTGCCAATGCTTCAAATACATGGTTTCTTCAGTAATTAGGTCTTTGAAAATAAATTTTAATCTTCTTAGTTGCTTTAACAAATATTCACCATGTATAATAAATCTCATATCTGATTAAAAATATATTCCCAGAATTTTCTGATCTTGCTTTTCTTTCTATATTGAATCATAGTTACAATTGCAGTTGTTCTTACTTAGGGAGAAAACGTAAAAGAAAAGTCTTTTTCTTATTGATTGATAAATTAAACTTTGAAGACCATTCATTGATATTTTCTAATTCGCTGTAAATGCATTCTTCTCTTCAAAATTTGATCTTGACTTACAAGGGCACCCCAACAGTAGTATCATCAGAATATTTAGTATAATTGCTGATTTATTTTCTTTTAAGGAGTCGCTGGCAATATTGTATATATTGGGACCACCAACAGTGCCTTGAGATGAACCCAAATTTATCTCTTGATAAGGAAGAGCAGTGTGTTGCCATATTAATCTTTGGTATCGTTCTGTGCAGAAGTTGTAGAGCCATTTGCAAACATACGGTGAATCTATAAAAGCTGAGTAAAATCGTGCAGCTGCATCTTGATCAAGTTTATCAAATGCTTTGCTGAAATCAATGAAGCAGCAGTGAAAGCTATTAACATCATTTCGATCAAGTTGAGAGAGAATGGCGTGAGCAGTACTAAGGAGTATACATTTTACTCTTATATGCCAATTGGAAAGGATCACCAATCTCCTTAATATTCGGTATAATGAAAAGTTTATTTTAGGTGTAATATTGATACCACAAAGATCATCTACTTTATTTGCAACGTTCAGCTTTGGTAATGGTATTATGTCTGATCTTTTATAGCAATTTGGGAATTCACCAGTTTTAATGGACAGATTCCAACACGCATGATAAATTGGAGCAAGTGTCGTCCAGTGATTTCTGAAGACTCAATGGGGTAGACCATTTCTTCTACAAGATGTTCTTTTGCATGTTCGTAATAGATGAGAAACAATGTTTAATGGAATTTCTGGTGGATTTTTATCAATTGTATCAAAAAATGGTATATTCCTTATTGATTTTGGTGATATTCATGATCTATTTGCAAACGAGTTCCAGTCTATCCTATTTGAGTTGCATCTTCTTTGAGATATTTCGTCAATGTTCTTCGACCAATTATGACTACTGATATTTTTGATGNGCATGTGAGGTGCTGAAGAATGTAGGCATGGGTATGAAAAACAAAAGACGACAAGAAGATAAGAGAGACAGAAAGCCAGCATGGGAGAAAGAATTGAGAATAAAGTGGCAAGGATTAGGCAGCAAATAGGAAAGATCAGGACAAGTGCAGGGTAGGTAAGGGCAAGACTATAGAAACTGCAAGAGAAGAACTTAAGCAGAGATTAGATACAGAAGCTGAGAAACTGAGAAGGTATAGGGCAAGGGCAAAGCAAGCAAGAGAGAATATGAAGTTTGAGACCCAAGAAGGAAGATTCTACAAAGAACTAGAGGCAGGAGAAAAGGCTACAGCTAGAGCAGGTGAGGACGCAGTAAGGTTCTGGGCGAATATATGGGGAAGTGCGCGGGACCAGAGATAGAGAGTGAGCAGATGCAGAAGGAATTCAGGAAAGAAGAAGAAGCAATCACAACTGCAAGGCTGAAGGAGGCTCTAAAGAAGATGAAGAACTGGAAGGCGCTAGGCAGAGATGAGGTACATGGGTATTGGCTGAAGAAGTTCACAAGTGTTCATGAGAGACTAGCAGTAGCATTGGAGGAGTGTGTGGTGAGTGGGTGTCCAGAGTGTATGGTAGTGGGGAGGACATTCCTGATACAGAAGGACCCAAAGAAAGGTAGTGAGGCAATCAACTTCAGGCCAATCACATGTCTGCCAACAACTTGGAAATTGCTAACTTCAGTTATTTCAAGTAGGCTGGCATGTTATTTAGAACAGAAAAGGTTGATACCAGAGGAGCAGAAGGGATGTAGAACAAAGACGAGAGGGTGCAAAGATCAGTTGTTAATAGACCAGGCAGTGGTGGAGAAGGAAGACAAACTTAGCAATGGCATGGATAGACTACAGGAAGGCAAATGACAGCATATCATATAGGTGGGTATTGAAGCCGCTAGAGGCCAATGGACTTTCACGGAAATGGGTTGAGTTTCTAGAGAGGGAGATGGGAAAGTGGCAGACTGAGATAGATGGGCATAGGTTGAGGTTTAGGCGAGGCATATTCCAGGGAGACAGCTTAGCACCACTACTGTTTGTAGTTAGCTTAATCCCTATCACAGAAAAGTTAAAGGAGACAGGCATAGGGTATAAGCTGGAGAAGAATGGTAGAGCACTGAGTCACCTATGGTACATGGATGACCTGAAGATGTATGCTAGTTCAAGGAAGATGTTGCAGAAGCAAGTGGAGACATTGGAGAAGGCAAACAGAGATTCAGGGTTGGAGTTTGGATTAGGAAAGTGTGCAGCAGTGACAATGACTAGAGGCAAGTGTATGGATGGGGATGGTTTGAGGACGAGCAGTGGGGATAAGATTGAGGAAGTCAAGGAGGGGTATAAGTACTTAGGAGTAATAGAGAAGGACAGAACAGATCACGAGGAAATGAAGATGAGGCTAAGGAAAGAATCCAAGAGGAGAGTAAGGAAGGTACTACAGAAGTCAGCATTGAATGGGCAGAATAGTATAAAAGCAATTAATACATGGGCGATACCAGTGTTGAGATATTCGGCAGGAATAGTTAGATGGAACAAGAATGAACTTACATCTGGTGTCCCTCAAGGGAGTGAGCTTGGCCCTCTCTTATTTCTCCTCTATATTAATGATCTCTCTGAATACGTCCATTTTTCTGAACATTTTTTCATTGCCGATGACCTGAAAATCTACAGTAATGTTCAATTGACTCTTTATGTCCCTGTTCAGTCATCAAATGATTAGATTTCCATCCAGATAAGATTAAAATTCTCCTTCTAAACTGTAGTGGCATCTCCTTATATCTTATGGAAAATCCTATTGAAAGCGTTAGTCTTATTATGTCTGTATGTCCAAAATGGTTTGAAATGGGACGAACATTAATATCAAACTTGCTAAATCCAACGGTCTTTTTAACTACATTAAACGCAATGTTCCCTTCTATACAGAAAATCTTCGTGAAAAAGAATCTATAAAATTCGTGTATTCTTCCTGTTTTACTTTACGCTTCTCCTTGCTTGCGTCCTAATCACTTTGGCTTTCACAATCTTGATATCTTTGAACTTAGAGCTTTGAAATGAATGACTGGATCCTCGGAATATTCTAGTAACTTACTTCGAATGAATATGTTGCCGATATGCTATCTTTTCATTATTACTGATCTGGTACCCTTCTGGAAGATTGTTAACCTAAAAACTTATATTGATCCAAACACTTATTTATCTTATGCAAGAACTAATCTTTTGACCAGACGATCCAGCTTCCGTATATTTAATGTTAGGAAGACGAAGAAGTTCGCCAGCAACGAAAACTTTTTTGTCAGGCAAATGTCGCGGGCTAGACTTCGCCTGGACTTACTCAAATTTAAGAGGAGCATCATTTCATCCTTACGTGGGGAAATAACAGGGACATTTTCATTGGACAACTGTTGTACTTTTTATTTAAAATGCCGTTGCCCGTCATATTGGTGCTGAACCATTTATTTCATTCATTATAACCTTTAATTCATTTCGCATTTAAGTCTTTTACTAATACCACTACTACTACTACTATTATTATTATTATTATTTGCTTTATTTGCAACTATAAACTACAAAAAGATGTATGAACAGAGAGGTTCTAATTTTATTTTTGCATATTTTACGTCACATAAAAATTTGCGGAATATTCCTTCCTAGTTTTGTCAGATTGAAAAAAGTATTGTTGCATATTGTGTTTAGAAACAGTTGAAGTTCTTAGCTCATTTGGAAGAGAATTGAATATATTTGCAGCTTTAGATAAGAAGGAATCCGCACCAAAACTATTGTTTAACTGAAACAACTTTATGTATTTATGTTGACGATGATTTAATTTTAGCTTTCTGTAGAACATATCAGATAGAAACTTTTTCTTCCCTGATATGATTGCCATAAAATAGATGTGAGATAAATGACATATTTGGTTGGCTTCAGAATTTTGAACTCTATAAAAGCAGGTTATGTGAGAGAATCTTGGAGCACTGGCTATTGTCTCGATTATTCTATTAGACATTGTCTCAATTTTTTCCACTTTAATGTGTATTAGCCAGTATTGAGAAGAAATCCATAGCGGAGAATCCCATATATCTCAGACCGAGCATAATTAATGAGAAACTGATGAGGTACATTGTTTTTTATTAGGTTTAATTGTAGCTCTAAGAACTGCAAGCTTACGGATTTTACAATTTAAAAATTCAGTAAAATCTAGATTGTTGGTAAAAGTTACCCCAAGGTAAGTAGCTTTAGAAGAATTATATAGCGTTGTACTATCTACTACGATGTTATACTTATTGATTAATTCAGCTTTGTAATCTTTCCAAAATAATGAATTGTGTTTTGTTAATATTGAGTGTGAGTTTGCTTGTTTGAAGCCAAAGTATAAGTTGAGCAAAATCTTGTGATAATATTTTTGAACAGGTGAATTTGTTATCATGACTAAGATAAATACATGTGTCATCCGCGTATTGGATGGACTTTCAATGGGAGAGACAATCAGATAAATCATTAATGAATATGTTAAATAGCAAAGGCCCTAAGATGGACCCTTGTGGAACTCTACGTATAATTTTTTGGTATGCTGAATGGTATAACCCGATTTTAACGGACTGAAATCGATCAGTACTAGTAGTAGTAGTCAGTGCGACTACTACTACTACTATTTAAATCTAGTGAGATTACTACTACTCTTTAAATAATTTATTTAAAAGTAATTTTATAAACTAAAGTAGGTGTTTACAAATGAAACGATCAAGATTTGCAGCAGAATAGTTAAGAAACGTGAACATTTTGCGAATATTCTTTTCTTGTGTAACTTAAGTCAAAAAAGTAGTTTTGAATGTCTTTTTTTGACCTTGCAGTTTCCCTAAATTCGTATGGCAAACAATTAAAAATATCTGATGCTTGTATTAAAAAGGAATTGGAAGCATAGGTGTTTTTAATTTGCTAAAATTTAATGTACTTTTTTGTCTTGTGTTGTACTTAAGTTTATCATTGGTTCCATTAGGAAAAGCAACACTTTTACCAGAGGTTACCAAAATAAAATATAAATATGCTAAGTATAATACATATTTGGTAAACATGTGAAAACTTTGGAACATTTGCAATAATTCCAATTGCCCAGTTAGACATTGTGTCAATTTTCTTCCATTTCATAGAGTATTTACCTAGTGTTAGAAAGGCGCCATAATTGATAATACCGTATAGGTGGGCTCTACAAAAATTTATTACAATTGATTTTGGTATGCAGTTTCTTAACAAAGTTAAGGTTACATTAAAAACAGCTAGTTTTCTAATTTGGGTATTGAGGAATTCTGAAAAATCAAGTTTTTCGTTGAAAGTAACACCGAGATAGGTGGCTTTTCTGGTGTTAGTGAGTTCGTGATCATGAGAGGTATGCAACATTAAAAATTGCGATTTGCTGACATTTAAATGAAGTTGGTTTCTATGAAATCAGTTTTTCATTTCAATGAGATCAGCAGTTAAAAATTTTATGCACATGAGCTTATTGAGGCAACTAGAATAGATGCAAGTATCATCTGTATATTGTATTATGTTACAATGTGAACGAGTGACAAGTCATTTACGTATATGTTAAAAAGTAGTGGACCGATAATTGATCCCTGAGGCACTCCTGGTTTACTATTCATATAACAGGATTGGTAATTAGCAACTTTTACAGCCTGGTGTCGGTCACGTAAAAAACTTTCAATTAGAAGTATTGCTTCAGGGCAAAGTCCATATTTTGCCAGTTTTTGTGGCAAGATAGCATGGCACATGCTATCAAAAGCCTTTGAGAGATCAATAAATGCAGCAGCTACATACTTAGACTTATTTAGACTATCCCGCCATTGTTCAATGCCATATAATAAGGCATCCTGTGATGACCTACTTTTTCTGAAGCCAAATTGATGGGGAACAATCAAATTGTTGTCATTGAAATAGGTTTGCAGTTGCGAGTTTAAACTTGTTTCAAAAATGTTTGACATCATGTGGGTCACCAATATAGGTCGGTATTTGCAGGGATTGCTTGGGACATTTTTCTTATAAATTGGCGTTAAAATTGCCAATTTCAAAAGGTTAGGGTAATAAGAATGGCGAATGCAGAGACTTAGTATGTATGCTAGAATTTGGATAGTGTTGGTGAATGCCAACTTTAATAGAAAATTTGGTAGGTTACATGGACCTTTCGATTTAAAGTTGCTCATTGCTAGAACATTCTTAAGGACTTCTTCACTAACGAAATGAAAACTGAAAGTTGACTGTTTTGGTTTAATTTTATCATAATAATCAGTAGCATTTCCTCTAAACCTACCAATGTTGATAAAGAAATCGTTCAAGCAATTGGCTATTTCCAATTGATCTCTTAAAATTTTATTACCTGATTTTATAAATGAAATGCTTTGTCGCCTATTGGATGTTTTCTTTGAAATTGTGCTTAAGTAATCCCATTGATCTTTATTTGCAGTGAGTTTTTCAAAATGTAGCAAACAATTTTTTCAAAATTAGTCTTTTCAAGTAATTTAATGGATCTTTTCTTAGCCCTATACAAGGCGTAGTCCCTAGAAGTATTTCAATTTTTCCAGTTGTTGAAAAGCTCTAGAAGTTTGGACTTTTCAGATTTTAAATTTGCGTCAAAATTTGAATTGAATTGTTTGGGAAATATCTTGAAATTAAGTAATGGTGCATGTTTATCAACTATATGTTCAATGGTTGACAAATAAGTGTTGAGAACATCATCGATATTGGCTATTTGATAAATTAAATTCCAGTTGATTGAGTACAAATCGCGAATAAATTCCTCTGAGTTAAACAACTTTAAAGACCGTTTAATAATTTCAATTCGTTTGCAGCTATTTACATGCATTTGATTATCAACAAGTAATAAGTTGTGGTCACTAAAATTGCATGTAAAACATATCTAACTGGTATATTAGTAATTATGTAGTCAATCAAAGTGCGGCTTCTGTGGGTACAACGAGTTGGCGTGGAGCTATTACTATTATGTAATCCAAACTCATTTAAGAAGTTTTTCACAAGGTAGGATTGTTTGGTATCCTAGAGGTTTATGTTGAAGTCACCCGTAATAATTAATCTGTCAAAGGAAGGTAGATTTAACAACGCGCATTTCTTGAATTCTATGAAGTCGTTTTGGTACTGCTTATGAGGAGAATAGGTGACATTAAGAAAAAACTTTTCTCCGTAATTCGACTCCAACNTTGAATTGAATTGTTTGGGAAATATCTTGAACTTACGTAATGGTGCATGTTTATCAACTATATGTTCAATGGTTGACAAATAAGTGTTGAGAACATCATCGATATTGGCTATTTGATAAATTAAATTCCAGTTGATTGAGTACAAATCGCGAATAAATTCCTCTGAGTTAAACAACTTTAAAGACCGTTTAATAATTTCAATTCGTTTGCAGCTATTTACATGCATTTGATTATCAACAACAAGTAATAAGTTGTGGTCACTAAAATTGCATGTAAAACAATGACATGTATATCTAACTGGTGTATTAGTAATTATGTAGTCAATCAAAGTGCGGCTTGTGTGGGTACAACGAGTTGGCGTGGTGCTATTACTATTATGTAATCCAAACTCATTCAAGAAGTTTTTCACAAGGTACGATTGTTTGGTATCATAGAGGTTTATGTTGAAGTCACCCGTAATAATTAATCTGTCAAAGGAAGGTAGATTTAACAACTCGCATTTCTTGAATTCTATGAAGTCGTTTTGGTACTGCTTATGAGGAGAATAGGTGACATTAAGAAAAAACTTTTCTCCGTAATTCGACTCCAACCACATGCTTTCATATTTTCATGGTTAATTTCTAAGTCACGATTTCTTTGAAATTCAAAATATTTAGGAGCTAAAACTAACAGTCCACCGCCAACATGGATTCGTGTTTTAACTGAAAATATCAAGTGTACTTCTGTGTGGATTCCATAGATTAAGGTCGACATTATCTTTGAACCAAGTCTCGGTCATACAAAAAATTGTGTTATCACCAATCCTGTTACATAAATTTTGAAAACTAACATACGAATTTCTTAAATCATGTGCATTTAAAAATGCTATTTTTAGTTTTTTGATAGAAGATGCTAACACCTCTGAAATTTCACCCTCCTCAAATAGTTTAGGCCCATGATTTTGATGGATGTCATTACTTAAAAAATTAGTCTGATATGTATGTTAAACTCAACTAGACTGCTGCTATTTACACAGTTATATTTTTTAAGCACCTCTTGTAATAAATTAACAAGCTTACCAATTTCTTTTTCATTTTTAAAGTCTACTACTACTACTACTACTACTACTACTACTACTACTAGTCAAAAGCTTCATTAGCTACTATAAACTACAAAAAGAGAACAAAAAATATGTAACAAATATATCGCAAACAAAATATGGCAAATATATCGCTATGCATTTATGAAACCCGAAAATTACTAGTAGTAGTAGTAGAGAACAAAAAATATGTGACAAATAAATTGGCAAATATATTGCTATGCATTTATGAACCACGAAATTTATGGAAGTACTTCTTTGATGGACCAGTAATTGCTAAGATTTACTCTTTTAAATCCTGCCTCTTAACCTGGAAATCCCTTAACACCAATGGCAAATTATTATAAAATTCACATTTAGCATTTAAAAACATTTGTGCACCATATTTGTTATTAATTCTTGAAATTTTGATAAAGGAACTACATCTTTTATTATACCGTAATTTATTATTTATGCAGTTTATTGGAAAAATTACATTTTTCCATATTATTATTCCTAGGAAGTACAGCAAAGAAAGGTACTTGACATAACTTCTAGCTTTCATTATTCTATGCTCAGTGTAATACTGTGATAAATGTGAAAATCTAAGTACATCAGCAGTAATTTCAATGCTCCAATGAACAATTTTGTCCAGTTTATTCCAATAAATGAATTGTTGCATAAAATAGATGCATATCCAACTACTTCATATATGTGACTTAGGACAAATTTTATTAGAAAGTTTTTTGGAATGCAGTTCTTCACAAATGTTAATTTTTGATTAAATGATGCTAACTTTATTTAGACATTACAAAACGCACAATCATGAATTGATTTAATAATTTTTAAACTAATTATAAAACACTCATATAGCAATTAAAAAAATAAACATGCTATAAATTGCTTTTCATAAATATCTAAATACTAGTAGCAAACTTAGAATGCTGAGATATTTAATAACTCGGCTACTTGCTGTACAGTGTTGCTATATTTTGATTGGATCGCCTTGTGGAAATATCAGTTGGTACTTTTTTCGTTGGCACATAATCAAAATGAATTACTTAAAATCGACACTAATAAATTTGTATACGAGCAAGAATGAGACATGAAGAGCAATAAACCTAAAAATAAGGTCAATGCTTTATTCTTTGTTAAAAGCATTTGCTTATTAAGTTGTAAACTAGGCTGAATGATAAAATATAAATAATATTCAAAAAAATTCACAAGTTACCTGAACTTAATATTTTTAGTTAGATAAAAATGTCCAATGCTTCCTTAAATAACTAGAAAATAGAAACTCAGTGTGTCTAAACTTTCTAGAAAGCAGCTTCCACTCAACAGTTCCTGGGTAGCACAAATATTTGAGGAGTGTATCACTATCCACATATCTACATTTGACATTAAACAACATAGTAGAAGAAGGTGCTGCCAATGGCTTTTCTGACAATGGGGCAATAATAGTAATGAAAACTGTCTACTAAGTATTTTGGTAGATGTGGTGGCACTGTGAAAGCACTGTTGGCAAGACTGCTCACTGGCACACAGCATGACAGTATCCTATGGGGCAATAATGTGATAGCTAATTTTTCTGACCAATAAAAGTACTCAAAGAGCAGCATTTGATTTGTATTTTGTGAGGCAGCTTTGCTGTGTCACATTGACTTGTTTGCAGCAGAGGCTTAATAAGTTACCACTCTTTTTGGCCTTGGTTGATACAACATTATCAACTGAAGATCATCCCTCAGTTTCACTGTGTAAATCAGACTCAACACAGATCAGTTCTCTGGGAATCTGAGGTTTCCAATTATTTCTAATACTTAAACCAGCATTACTAGACACATTTTTGCTCTAAGCCCAGATCATGAACCACCCACTGGTTTGTCTGTCAACTTGTACAGTAACAACAACAAAAATACCTTTTTGCATCTGCCTCACTACATGAATTGGATCAAACTTGAATTAAGATTTGTATACAATTTTTATGAAGATTTAAATAAATATTTTTTATAATAATGTTCTTAGATGAATTCACATCAATTACTTGGTAATTTAGACATACTGGATTACTGTAGAATCTCTGCCAAGCCAAATCCTACCTGTTTATGTAAATTATTTAGGATGATTTTGGCTCAGTTTTAGACTTGCTTTGCCCATGCTACTCTAAACTAATTATTTAGGTTCGTCCCTTTTCATCTGTGGCAACATATTGTTTCATGAAGATGACCACTGCTAGAGAAGAGGAGACAGAGTTGTGTAGTTGATGTATTTTAGTGTAAACTCATTATCAGTTGGTTTCCTTACTACTCAGCAACCTTAGTATATTGCATTTATTTAACTTTGCTAATACCAATTATTCTGTGAATGGCTTTGTTATTTGGTGTACATAACAATAGAAGTGATTTGTAAATTAGAAAACACATTTGTAGTGTATATTAGGATATATACTGTTCCAGTTTATTAATATAAGTAATGATTTTTATATGGTCTTTTTGCCAGGATCAACAACAGTTTAAGATCATACTTTTTACTACATGAATGAGTGTTTACAAATTCAACTAAAATGCATTAGCAGCATAAGTAAAAGCTTAAATTTACTCATTTAGCAAAAGAGTGAATATTGAACAAGGAACTTAATGTTTAGTAACAACTTTGATTACTTTAATACCAATGTTAAAGGATATTAAACATATAATTTAATAAAGATAAAGAATATTTATTTATTCAGTAATCACAAGGCATTCAATGGAAATGATTACAATTACATATAAATATATACAATTCAATTTAAGATGAATGATGGCCTATTTGGCAACATTAATCATGATGCTGGGAATTTAGCTGAAAGATATCAGTAATCCCAATTGTCTAAATTACTTAAGCTTGCATCTATCTAACAAAAATAAAATAAATTAAAATAGAATAACTGAAAATTGATTCTACTTGCTTTACTAAACAAAAGAATTAGGGAGTAATGAAATACTCATTCAAAAGTAATTATGTGAAAGCATAAATATCAAATAAAATTGTAGCATAATCCAAAACATAATGCTGCTAAGAAGAGAAGATTAGATAATTAGTCAGAATTAAGATTGAATTATAATTTATTGATTAAAAACAATTTAAATTTATTTATCATCATTATGTTTGTAATATGCAAATAAGAAACAATATAGCAAATTAGTACTTGACAATGAATATTTTGACAAAACGAAGGGGGCGAAAATGCTTCCATTACTGTTTGCCATTTTGGCAGACAAACAAAATCAAATTTTGAATGACAGGTACCTTTTGAATTTAACTATAAATAGAGTGAAAATCAATTTGGAAACTGTTGAAATAAATTCTTTGAAAATCTTATCTTTAGATTTCATTTAGTTTGCTTACTTCTAAATCATGTCAAACTAATTAATAGATACAGTAGTAGTGGCTTGGGCACACATTGGGAGCAATTTGAGGGTCCTTGATCAAAGCCATGAGCCTGCATTTACATTAGGGGTACAAATAGGAGTTTTTCTCTGTTTAGCTGACTATTGATTCATTCATTTGCATGTATCAAATAATTTATTTTCAGAGATAAGGCTAGTTAGCCTATCATAGGTTATATCTATATTACATTATCTTGACTATGTAGGTGACCTATAAATAAACCAATAAATAGACCAAGAATGTATTGTTATCTAAATGTAAGTTAGGAAGCTGCAAGTAATTATCTAGTTTATTAATTACATTAATTAAAGCCAATAGTTTTTGGTAATGGCTGAAGTAATATTTATTAAGCAGCTAGTGACATTGCCAGGTTGCAAAGTACAAAATTACACATTACAAATTGGGTTTAAGTCAGTTACATCCAGCCTTGAGAGATGCACTGAGTTAGGATAGGGAACACATAAGTTACTTCATTGAGTTGAGACTTCGAACTACTTGATAAACAACAGAGGCACATGATTGTGGATTGATTCAGAGATCAGAGTCAGCCAGACTCCATCGTGAAATCATGGAGAGGAACTGCAATGACATCATACCTAAATAGTATTGGGTTACTTGGAATTAGTACAAGTTAATAACTATGTATCTCATGTCAGAGTAAAGAATTAATATCAGTACATCCCTACCTGCATCTAACAAGAAATAATAATTTAAAAGAATGATTAGCTCTTTGTTAAAGCCTGGTAGCAGATGCTACAAAATACATACAATGGAATCATGTAACTAGTAACAAGTAGAATACCAAATGAGTTTTGATGAATAGTTAAAGGTACACCATTCAATTTGCAAGGACAAAGGGTTAAAATAGCTAATATAATATCAACAATTTTAGAGCTTTTTAAAATCCAACTTCCTAGTATATTTTCCTTACTTGTTTTTTCTTTCTGCTTTTGTTATATGCTTTGGCACTTTTTCCAAGTACATGAATCAGGTTTGTTCAATTTAAATTTCAAATTGAAATAAACTGTTTTTGTTTTGGCAAACAGGTAGCTTGTGCATTTAAATCTTCTGCCAGGACAGAACTAAACTCATGTTGTCCTTGACTATTCATCAAGAGATTAAAAGATTAATTTTTTCTGTTAGAATTCGTTAGTGAAATAAATCTAATTTTACATATAAATATATTTAAGCATTTTATGAATGATATCACAGGCCCCTCTTTTAGTTCAGTAACAATGAAAGTAAATGTGCATGCCTACTGTACACCAGCTAGTCCATGTTCTGGATGAGTTCTTCTGCCTCTTCAGAGTTCCAGTTTATCTCTGAGTATTCCTTAGTTTTAGTTAGCTTTAGCACTGCTTCTTTTTCAGTGGATACATTTCTTGCATAACAAAGGAAGTTGAGCTTCTCCAGTGAATGGTGTATAACTATGCTGCACTTTAGTTCATTAATGAATTTCTGAAAGTAGTTATACAATATTTTATATAGCCTAAGTCCCTTTATCACTACCATTAGAGTCATAATTGTGTCAGCCTCAGAAGTTTGAACTCTAATACTGTGAATGAGGTGATTCAATTAAAAGAATTCAAATATGTTAAAGAGTGACTGAGGTGCTCCTAGATAATTGTAAAAGAAGCTTGCATTCTATAATACTTCATCTCAGGATCATTATTTCAAGGCTCAAGGGGCCTTTGAGTCATTACGGGACAGTTGGATGTTTACAATATCTAATTGGGAAAAAGGCACACACTCTAAATGCTCCTCTTGCTCATGCAAAGAATGTTGTCTCCTTGCATAGTTGCTTGAGGTCCACTCCTGTGGAGGATGTTGTCTCCCAACATAGTCACAAGTACTGCATCTGGTGTCCTAATCATGATGTTTCCCTCTCTTGGCAGTGCTGCTCTCTTCAGCTCATCAATTCTGGGGTTAAGTCATCTGCGAACTCATCTCCAGGCCAGTGGTTGATTTTTGTGGTGTTTCATCTATTGAGTCTTCATTACAAAACATAGAGATAAGATTAAGGTCCCAATCATGGGTATTTAAATGATCTAAGTCAGTTCTCTCTCTTGTCCTATGTTTAGATAAAACTCAGGTAGCAGTAGTGTTGCTACTATTAATTATGTTGCGATCAAAATCAACTTCAGCAAGGTCATCCTCCTCACATTCAGTTAAGTTATCATAAGTCTCATATTCATTTATACCATTGGCAATTAGCATAAATTTGCTATTGGCATCAATGATCACATTTTCAATATCTTGGATGGCTGTTTTCAGCCTTTGGAAATGGGCAATTCTCCCATTGCTCAATAAGTATTTATTGTGGTCAAGCACCTTGATAACAGTGAGGGGTCCTTGCCAATTTGTGGTGAGCTTTCATACTTGATTTATGTTGGTAACTTGGCAAGGGAAGTATGCAAAGACTTTATCACCTTGCTTGTGAGGTTCACCATACAGTTTGCAATTGAAATTTTGCTTCTGGCATATAACAGATTGGTTGGTGTTGCAGCAGATGGTGAGATGAACTTTTTGCAGCTTGTGCAGCATATGGTTGACAAAATTCTCTAAGGTGGGCTCATGGTACCCTGGGTACATTATCAATAGAGGCGTACTTGCCTCATGTCCAAATATCACCTTGAATGGGCTCACCTTTGTAGTAGAGTGGACAGTGGTATTACAAAAAATTCTCTACTGCTTCTATCACTCATTTCCAATTTTGACTTTCAGCTCTGGAGAGGGCAACCTGAATTAACTTGATGACAGTATGGTTGACTCACTCTGCAACACTGTTCAAATCAGGTGGTACACAGTCATAAACTCATGCTGGATCTCTAATTCCTTGGTAAGTGTTTCCATCAACTGATTGGCAAATTGGGAGCCATGATCATAAGCCCAAGCTTGAGTGTCCATTCCTTTACTATTTTTTCCCCAACAACTTTGGTGGTGGTACTATCCAGAGGGATTAATCAGGTGTATTTAGTGAAATGATAAATGAGCACTAGCAGATACTCATAGCCCTCATTGTCATGGGACAATTTCTCCAGGTCCATATGGATGACTTTGTTAGTCCTCTCTGCTACACAACTCTTTAGCTCAGCTCTCTGCTCTGGGAAGTGTCTTATTCCTTGTAAAAAGCAGGTCTCACACTTGTTGATGACATCTAAAACTGTGGCATGGAGCCAACTGTGATGTAGCATGTGTTGAACATCCACTTGGTTTGGATGATACCTAAATAGCCTCATTCATGGATCCTTTTGACCAGATCACAACTGAAATAATCTGGGATGGCCAGGCAGTTGTTTCAGCTTCTAGTGTATAATAAGCCCTTTTCATTCTGTTTCCAGATGTACCTCTTGAAGAAGCAATCAGCAACTGGACTAGGAGGGTAGTTGGAATTCTTCACTCTCTTCATGATCTCAGAGAGTACCTTATCATGCTGCTGGTGTGTTATGATTTCTTCTTCTGTGATTACCTCCTTTATGAGGATGGGCAAGATGGCTTTGCCATGGTGATCAGTGCTAATCTCCAGGAGGAGTTTGTATTCATTCAAGGGTATGAGCCTGAAAGGCATCTTCTTGCCATTAGGCTTTCATAAATTGCGTTCATAGCTAGGGAGAGTGGTCCAATAGTTTGCATTAAGGTGGAGTCTCCCAGGGTGGTGCTGTATGGTAAAGGAGAAATCATTAAGATACTTGATCCACTGTGCCACAATGTTGGATTTGTCTCCAGAGAACTTCTTTAACCATGTGAGAACAGAGTTGTTGGTTCACACAATGAAATTGCATCCTAGAATAAAATAGCATAACTTCTTCAGACTTTCTACTAAAGCTAACATCTCAGGCTTAGTGGCACCATAGTTTTACTATACAGGGCTCTCAACACCCTCAATCACTTGGCTTAGCACACCACTAAGGGCAACCAAACTGGCATCACAGTCAACAATAAATTCTCTAGAATAGTCAGGTGTGTTTAGACTTTGGATCTTTCTGAGTTCTGACTTAAGGGTGTTGAGCTCTTCCTGCTCAGACCAAGTCCACTTAAATTCAACACTTCATCTCAGTAGGTTTGAAATATGTTTGGTCTTGTTTGCCAACTCAGGTATAAAGGCACCATAGTAGTTTAGGAAGCACATAAGCCTCTGTATGTCTTTACAGGATCACAGTGTTTCTATTTGATCCAGGTGGTCTTTTGCATCCTTCTTAATTGAAATTTGGCTTGGCTTGATGACTCTTCCTAAGAAGGTGACTCACAGTTGGATGTGGGCATGGCATATGGACAATTGCTGTTTTGTATAATTCCACTCTCAATTAGATCACTGAGGATCATTTCATATCCTTTTTTTGCAGATTTTCTGGCACTTGCCATACTGGCAGATAGATGGGTCAATTGTTCTTAGTTTCTATTGAGTGCTGCTCACCTATAGCCTGACCCACACTAATGGATCCATAGGTAAACATCTCATTCTGCTTCTGGAGCAGTTGAATGAGGGATTCTTGTTCCTTGAGGCTGAGGTGTGGATGTGTCTTGTCCAACACAGTGGGGATCCTAACAGAATCAGAAGGCTCTTGCAGATCATGTATTGCTGTAAAGATTGGCAGACATGCAGTGGTTTGTTGCTCCAACTGAACAGGAGTAGGAATAATTGTTAATTTAGATGGGTCCATTCAGACCAAGGAGGTTGAACTGTTCAGGACAGTGATGTAAGTCTTGCCACCCAAGATGTGGCAGAGATTGGGGAAGAAGTTGACGCCTCTAAAATCCTTCCCCTTTTGCCCAGAACTTATAATGTCACCATTGTAATCAGAATCAGTGAAAATGGTGACTCTTTGCCAATGTCACAGCTTGACAACCATGGTATCAGTAAATTTTAACAAAACTTCTTCTTTAGCAGCAGTGGTCAATTCTTGTTGAAGCTCATTTTTGTGAATGGAGATGGTATTCTCTCTGTAATCAATCATACAGGAATTTCTTTCCAGAAAATCATTACCCAAAATGATGTCATAGGGTAGAGGCTGATTGTGTATATTGATAACAACTAAATCTATGCGAAACAACTCCTGGGGAATGCATAATGTGGGGGCTCCCAATGCAGTCCTAAATTTAGAGCTGGATGGTACCGACCAGTTCTGGTCCTGAAGCCCTAGGAATCGAGTAACAAAGAGCGCCATAGTTTATACTCTTGCGGAACTACAGACCGGCCCCTCCAACGCCCCCAGATTGGTGG
>CABFPE010000705.1:58458-73050 GCA_900660155.1 Hofstenia miamia | reverse complement strand
TGTTCATCATACACATGCACACATGCACAATTGCACACGCGCTCGTACACACTTAAATAACAGTGTCTTGCCTGCTTCGTTGATTGGTTACTGTCTTTTGTTTTGCTTCGATCCGCAGCGCTTGCCTGGATGTGAGTCAACCTGTTTAGTGTGCGTTTTCATTTCCCCCAACGATTTTTGGTTGTTCGGCTATCTCAAGGATGTGGTCTATCGTAACGGCGTGCCCGCTTCATTGAATGACCTGAAGGCAAGAATCGAGGTCGCGGTCAGCAGCATAACTCCTGATGTCTTGCAAAGAGTGATTGTGAGTTTTGATGAACGCATAGACGCTTGCTTAGCAATGAATGGGGCACATTTTTCCCATGTTCTCGGAAAGTAATGTTTGCTTTATGTCCTGTGTTCTCGTCGTAAAATAAAAATTACATTGTTCAAATTTGATTTTCTTAGTGAAATTTTTGGGACTCACGTTTATTTGCCTTAAAATACTACTTGTTTGTAAGAAATAATGTTTATAACATTAACACCCATTTTAATCGAATTTTAATTGCATAAAAGCAAAATCGCACATTTTAAAGCATCTAAAAAGTTATGCACGCATGACTTATGTTCAAAATGTAAAAAAAAAGTTTCGTAAAAAATCGCCGGTTTATTAATGAACACCCTGTATATACAAAGATCTTTATCAAGTGTTGAAAAAAGTTTTCTATTCTAAGAAATTTTCTTAATAATAAGAACATTGTAGACCATAAGTGTGAAAATGATGTCTTGGTTTTCAGTATAAAAGTAACATAGAATGCAAAAAACAGTCTAGTATAATGATATATTAATTCATTTACTATTTTTAAGTAAAAATGATGTGTCAAAATTGTAATTTTTCGGTACGGAATGTCAAATTTTTAATCTAACCAGTTCCGGTTTTTTAAGGACTTTAAAAACCCCAAATGGAGCACATAGCGTTTCACCTCTAAACTTTTGTTAAGATTGAGCTATTAGAATAAAATTTTGGAACGAGATATCATATTTTATCTTAGTAAGAATTTGGAAAAAATCCAAAACTTTTTTGTTGTCGTGTGATGACGTCATGAAATATGTCCACATTTATCTGAAATCAAAAAAGTAACTAATGACAAATGGGCAGCTGCTGAGGAAACATACCAGTGATCAAATTTTTTAGTAGTTTTCAATGCAATATGAAATTTGACAAAAACTCATAAAACCATACCAATTCGTTTATGTGCACCGGTAAAAAAAACAGACTAGTAGGGTTAAGGTCAAATTAAATTTGCGAGGTTGTTAAAATATCAGCTGTAGTCATTATCAAATAAAGTTAAAAATAGATCGTGGAAAAATGGATTTTTTAAAGATTTACGAACAAGATAGAGTAAAAAATAATCTATAGAACATATGCTACATCATTAACACATTTCTGAATGATTTTCTAGAAACTAACAAATGTGACTGTACCCGGAAACATAATTGTTTAATTACCTATGATTTTGGAATATAACGCATATTTTTATTCGAATCTAAGAACAAATGTCATAATAGATTAACATATCAAATGAACGTTAACGTTGGGAAACAATCGCAAAAGCAGTTAATAACTTTTTAGATAGAAGTGAGCACAAGTCTCCTCAAGATAATTTTGAAGAACAAAAATGAGTGAGAATTGCTAATAGTGTTAAACTTAAATTGACTGTAACGCTTAAGAGTGGGCGAATCATTTATTAGTAAACAAAAGAAATCATCTATAACAAGAAAAATAATTTATTACAACTAAGTAATTACTCTAAGATAGTATATAGAAATGTTTCTAAGACAAAACCGGTAGGTTATGCAGTTAATAAACAATCGAATTTAGAGAAATACGATTTATATCTGCAGTCCAAATCAAAATCTAAATTATTTCAGTTCGACTAGATGAGGCGTGAAAAAAGATTTCGCGCTGCAAGGAACACAAACTGTAAATTGTAGTAAAGATTTAATAAAAATACATTGCTATATTGTCATCTACTTTTTCCACATAGTTTATTTATCTGCGTGATGATTTGAGTGAATTTGGTTTGTCTTTGAAATTTTCATATTCTTATATAAAGCAAAAAATAGTGGATTGTTTTGCAATCAATCATGACGATTTGTATTGAAATGAGCTTTCCTTGATGTTCAATGAATACTTTATCAGGCGATGGAACAATTGGATTGGACATAATCATTCACTTTAGTTCCGTTAATAAAAATAGTAGGAAACTGAAATTAATATACACAAGTGCAAGGTAAAATCTAAACCCAGACATGATTATAAAAATTCTTCAAAAGTCAAAATACATTAACACATTTATCGTTCGAAATTAGACAGTGTGATCATTGGACAATTTATAGGAAAAGCAGGTGGCAATAAATGCGTCAGTAGTCACACGATTAAATTGAGCCACATTCCAATGAAAATGTGAAAATTAACGAGAAAAAAAGGAGAAGCTCTGGTTTTAAGTTATTTTTGCGACATGAGCACTTAGTGGTGGCATAGAAAGTAATTTGTACTTAAAACGGCCTCAAGGACGCGGACGAGACACAAAAGCGTTTAATTTAAACACATTTTATTTTGGAAAAGCAGATATTTAAAAATTAACAGTGCAAACAAAATGAAATCTCAATGTATTACGCAAACACTACAATGGAGTTAAAAATCATATTCTTTATGAAAAAATATGCAATACTCTGAATAGAAAATGGAAACAAAATACAAAAGCAAATTGCTTCAACTTTTAACAACAATGAACAATAAAAATGCAAATTCTCTCTAATATTTTGCACAATAAATGCAAAATAAAACTGACTGATTGAAATCTCCCAACTCAAGCACCGAAAGGTCCCACAAACATCAGGGAAATGCGGTAGCTCTCATGTAATCTTTGAAGAAAGCAGTTTTATGAAACATTATTATTGATGTTGCAGACCATTTCCAAAGACCGCGCACACATGTGTCCTACCTTAAGGGTTTTCGAAAAAATGGCGTTAACAACGCTAAAGTTCAATTTTTCAAGTAAGCAGAAACAAGTTGTTTATCGATAATGAACCATTTACAATTTACAAATTTTACAACTTGTCGTATGTACTATGTTATCAACTTTTTTAGTTTGTTCCGGCGTGTTATGAATTTCATCAGAAAGACTGACGCGTAAAAAAGTTGAATAAGTGTTGCATTGCTACATATACATAGCTTTAAGAAATTATTATTGCACCTTTTACGAACTGACTTAACCTTACGCGCCTTTGACTTATGATTCACACATGTTCTCAAGGGTTGTCGTGGGAAGTGGGACGGGATGGAACAAGGAAAGCTGCCCCACTTATTCCATGGGACCAGGCGTGGGACTAAATTTTGCCGAAATGTCCTCTCCGAGTGTATGTTACCTGGTTACCTGAAAAAAACACATGTTTTAAACAGCTGTTTTTTCATTGTTAGTCAACATTTTTTTTCAAAATATTTTGGCAGCATTGTATCAAATGCTATCACCCTAAAATAAAATTGAGAAATTCACATTTATATGTTTCCTATCTTTAAAAATAAAGATAATGTGCTATAAATTAAATATCGGCATCTAATAGGGCTGTCGTATGACGTGGGATGAGATGGGACAAAAAAAGCTGTCCCACGACAAGCCTGGTGTCGAGACGTTTGGGAAAAGATGTGAAATTGCACGACAATATGATGAAAGTGTGAAACATTGATTTATGATAAAAAGTTTCAAATTGAAGACATTTGAAACGTATTGTGAAATTCAAACTACAACATATTTCAATACTTCAAAAGGCGTAATTAGAAAAGTTTTTTCCGCGGCCATTTCCATTTCCCAACGGTTTTAATATTCCCCTTACTTCCCGTCTCGTTTCCAACACTTGCATCAATTAAAGTCAAATACATTTCTAAAAATTACTTCTACAAAACCAAATGAAAAACTAGTTTTGCCATATTCATTGTTTACAGCATGTTAAGTTTTTTGGAAAAAATTTCTTTTCATATTTTAATATAATACTGTATATGCATGTATAAAGGGTTTCACAGAAATATATACATTTAAAAAAACAATTACTAGAACCCAATACCAAATTATTTTGGTTACTTTGCCCATTTAATCCCAGGCCACAAAAACAACTAGAAAAATGATTTGCTGAAAGTTACTTTATAATTAAAAGCACATTCAGAAATTAAGATATGAGCAGCAGAAAGTACCTTCAACGCAACTTATTGATAATAGAATCAGAGACACGCTTGAAGAAACCATTTAGAATGTTCTAGTGCTTTACGTTCTAAACAGTGAAAATATATACAAAAACATTTATGCAACATTTGCACACATAAGGCTGGGAAATTGCTGAGGTAACATGAGCATAAGATTTAAGTTTGGGAAAATTAAAATTTTGAAGGCTTTTTAAACAATTGAAATTTTTATTGAAAAATTGTTAATGCTTTCGAAATAATACTTTTTTACAATTTTTTTACCATTATATACAAATTTATATATATAATATACATATATATATATATATATATATATATATATAATGTATACCAATACATGTCAATATTCTATAGTTGAAAAACGCTTTGTAGTTCCTATAAAATCATTCTGAGCATCTTAGGGTGAAAAAGGCATATAAAAAATATAGTATAGACCACTATAAATAAATAATTCAATTCAATTTGTTAAGACATGTTTGTAGATAACCTCACAAAAGCCTTAAACAGAAATCATTGAGACAATCCCAAATATATTAGCAAATTGTGATACTTTTTGGATCATGACAAAACAATAAAAGTGAGTTTCAAAGATTACAAAGTGTATTAATAATGCTTAGCATGTAGTAGCTGATCAATTGGTAGACATTGTATGAAAGAGCTATTGAATGAATTCCACAAACCATTGCTGTCATTAACACCAAACACAATAGATTTGCGGGCAATTGGATACTTTCACAAGTGCACTGAGGATGTATACGGTTCTCAGATACACATAATATTTGCGGCGAACATTGAGCTCTAACTTTGTCCAATCTAAAAATTAAGCTGCTCAAATTGTAGAGTTTGAGTCGACTTATTTGCACCATATAACCCACTGTTAACAGTGCCTTTCAAATATATTTTGAGTACATGTGTACATTGTATACAGCGACATGCAGTTGAAAGTCGCGATAAATGAAACTCAGGAGTTGAACTAGCTTTCCAAAGGTAGCCAATTTGGAGGACTTATTCATACGAGCAATCTGTATAGAACTTATCAATAATAGAACCCACAGTGCTCTTTGGAACGTTGAGTTATGTTTACGGGAATTAAAGCGAATATACATACGTACATACATACATGCATATATATTTGGTAGGGTTATTACAATTTACTTTATAGAAGGCTGACTTCAATATAATACCCACTTCATCATTGAAACAAAATACAAGTTTAAAGACATATAAACAATTTCCCAGAGATTTTTTTGAAATATTATTAAGAAAAAAGCATTTTTTCAAAAATGCTTCTACAACATTGGCAACGCAAATTACCTTATGTGGCATACATATACGAGAAGCAAATAATGTTCAGCTGATTATAAATTTCAACGTAAGAATTCAGTTGGTTTATCTGTAAGTAAAGGATTCATTTTGCTGGAAAGCAAAACAAGAAACTAGAATCAAACGGGCATTAATAACCAACATGACTACTTAGTGGCAGTGGTTCAAATCGGATCAAAATTTTAAGATGCAACCGCGAATGAATTCAAAACTATAACATCTGATCTGAAGTTTAGAAAACTTGCCGTGACCAAGTCGAAATATACTGTAAGCTGTGGGAGTTTGTGGCAGATTTTTAGTGTATAGTCTATGCAATGAGAAAGTTATGTTTAAAAAATTATTGAGTCTATGTTTAATAGAGGACTTTCTCTAGAGGTCAATGTTGCTCCCTACAGAGTTATTGTAATCCCACCCACATGTTGCAGATCACTGAAGATTGAATTTGATTTCTAAGATTTTAGAAATAGCTTTTTTGTACTTCTCATAGAAAACAGCAGTTTAGGAATGAGTAAATTTTATACTTGATCGTTCCAGTTACCCAAAAATTGGAGTACATTTATGGTATGAACGGATGCATTACACATTGTTAACAACTAGTAATGTACATTACTAGCACGGTTACTCCAATCTCATTTGACATTGCCGGATATTTTCATAAACACAATTTCGTAAACATAATTTGACTCCGATTATTTTGGAAATATCAATGCAGGGGTATGTTATGACAAAATTTATTTCCTGAGAATGAAAGCTTCAATTAAAATTGCAAGAAATTTCACATTTACATTAAAAGCAAATTTTAAGGAACAGTTCACTTTGTATTATCTCTGCACGGGGGGCATCACACGAAGAAACCCAGTTAAATAATGTTTGATCATGAGTGAATCGGTGAGTGTTTCTAATATAAATGAGCGTAGTAAATAACATCTGTCGTTCTTGTTCACAAAAAGTAAACACAACATCCACTAGTTTCTCACACAAAGCGGTAAATTAATTCATCTCATATCATTCTAATATATTCTTGACGTCAATATAATCTCAAAACATTCCACCAGGTAACGTTACCTTGGAATTCTCGCATAATTAGACTAGATTTAACATTAAACAAACTATTAAATGTTGCGTGTAAAAGCTTAAAATAGAGTTGGATGGAAATGTTAGCATCGTTTGAAAACAGTATTAAATAAACTAAATCGTTAGTTTTGGGAAATGAAGATATTGTCACTAGCTGGAAAACAGCGTTGTATATTTTTTGTGATCGTAACTTCCCGCAAGCGGTCACTTGAGGTTGTGGCCGAAGGTGAATGCTTTTTTGGAAAATTATAGCCCAAACGCCTGGAAAAGCACTAATAGTGAATGTTTTAATATTTTTTTTGAATATATCAGCGACGATTTCATTTCTTTTCGCACTGAAAGTCAAGATAACATTGGAGGCGTCTCTTTCTGAGTGAGCACTTCAGAGTTGGGACACAAAATATCTCTTAAAAGTTTTGAATGTTTTGAACGCTTTGTTTGTTTCTTCCAAAATTCTATTAAAATAATTGAATTCAAAATTAAAGCCTGGGTAATAGTCATAGTCTTGTATGTTTCAAACGTATATGTTGAAAAGACCTGAGCTCTATAAACATCTTTTAGTATTAATGACACTACAACATATTACGTTCAGTGCATTGATGTGTATTACCGATATACGATATTACACACGAAATTTTCAGTGACGATACACGAAAAAAGCTGAATTATATACGAAAAATCGTGCATTTCAAAAATGTGTAACGTTTATTGTAGAATTATCCGTCATTCATTGTCATTTAATTAATTGCATAGTAAGTTTAAGCATAAATATGCGATAACTTATGTTATTACCCGTAATTTTGTTGAAAATAACCCAGGCATTTATCATTGAAAGGTCCAGCAAATTGTAAAATGCAGCTATTGGTCATCTTCTTGATGCTGCTTTTGTAGACATACACTTCACCACATTCCATCCAAACTATCCACACCACCTTTATTTTAGTTGTAAAAACAAAACAATTTCCGGTTTCTTCCTTGGATTACAATTATTAGGTACCACAGCACCACGATCTTGGGTGGACAATAAAAATACTGGCTTATTTTTCTTATTCTGATATTTTACTAGCATTAGCTTGCCGGATTTGAAAGATTCAGAATCTAACAAATTTAAAGATTTGAAAGTGGACTCTTCGACCATTAAAAATGTATTCGATTCACAAACTTGTTTGAATTTTTTGAAGATTGACAGCCCGAATGGCAGCTTTGAAAAATGCAATGTACATGACCACCGGTAAGAACTGGCATCGCCCACTCAACACTGCTGGGAAGCTGATGGAATTAAATCCATAAATTTGTTAATGTTCATGTTTAGCTTGCTGGTAGCAACTCTTTTCAAAATGCAGAGCATGCATTTTCATTTTAAGAAAATCTCAAGATAAGCTGGAGTCTAAGGAACACTTCATTACATTTCAACCTTCTTTAAATTAAACGAGTGATTGCTAAATATATAATATACTTAATAAATTTTTGCAATATCCATTAAATATAAAACAAGGAATATACATTACTGTAATTTGCATAAACATGATTTGCATTAATCATTCTACACGTAATGCCATGATTTTTCCAATTTATGTCAAATTTGTGTAAAACATGCATTTGTATAAGAAATTCTTTATACTAGAAATATTACTGGATTTACCCAAATTTAAGTCTTTACATCGCATTACGCCCAAAAAATGCTGACATTGAATATATTTCGGAGCAGCATCGCATAGATAAAACCACTTTTCACTTATTAATTCTCGTCAGATTCCAATCAAATTTGATTCTACGATCAGATTGAATTTAGTGTCTTACTTCATATGAGGTCAATTCTGTAGAAATGTGAAACCACTCCAGTGGAAGCGTACTTCGTATTGCAAAAATTTAACCGATTCATTCAACAGAAACTAGAAATATATATTTAGCCGATGTGCTTAAAACATTCCTTACAAAATTTTCTTGAATAAAAGAAAAAGTAGAAAATGGTACTTTATATTGCTAAGATTCTTGTACGAATGGCATCGCAAACTAGATGGTTTTCCTATTCTTGAAAAAAATTATACTTTTTTTAAAAATTCGTTCAGCATTAGCGGGTGAGTGTAAAGGAAAAAGTCAAATTTGTGTCACTTCACTATCGAAAAAACTGGTATATTATAGTAAAGAAAATTTAAGAACTCTAAAAGCTGAAAGTCTAGAATATCTAAGAAACTCCAGTACTTGCTCAATCCCTAGTATCTTATATAATCAACAATAAATAGCGCGCAAACCGTTCAAACTTGGTTACATTTAATTTATACGTCGATGAGTCCGTCGTGCATATATATCAGTCATGGATATGCACAGGATTTTTCAAAGAAAGCAATCGAAATACCCGCATCTTGTTGGTTGATTGCAAAGAGTAATAAAAAATTAACAGATTATATACAAAGTTCATGCAAATATCATTTCTAAGATTTTGACTTCATATTAGCTCAACCGCTTAATTAATGATAGCTTCTTTAATAACTTTTCGAAAACAGTGTGACAATAAGAAATACGTCGTTACAACGCCTTTATATATCGAAGACAAGGAATACTCTAGAGTAGTCCTTGATTAAAGAGAAAACCCAATGTGTTAATATAGTGAAATAAATATATGTAGATTCATAAAAATGGAAGTTTTTCATTTTTTCAAAAGTTCAACTCTAAAAGCGTTCCGGGGAATGAAAATTCAACATTAGCAAAATTCTTAAAATTGGGTTATAATTTGTATTGTGCAGGAAACGAGACAACAGGTGGAAACAGCCGATGATTTCTTCTTCATTTTACTAAACAGAATGAATCGCAAACATAATAGAAACAATGACATCAAATTTGCATGAAAACAGTTTTGAACCTGAAAACAACTTATCTATTTCACAATGAGATCTAAATAATGCAAAGATATTCACCAATGCATAATAAAACAGGTAAAATAAGAAATTACAAAATATATATTGAATAACATACGAATAAATAACAATATATAATTTATTGTGCAATACAAAGCGGATGAATTTCTAAAGTCTTTAAAAAATATATAGGAAATTTCCTCAAAGTTGATGAATTAAATAAGTTCTACACGATCCGGTTTGTGTGAAGTTGACCTTTTAGTAAGTCTTAGATTACCAGTTTAAAATTTCCATTGCATAAACTGAAAAATAAGTTATCTATCAATATCTAACTATAGTGCAACTACACAAGTGTTTTGTGACTTAAAAAAAATTCAAAAGAAAAAATCCAATCAGACAATATGTGTAATTATTAAAAAAAGTCATGACCATATACACTTCTCACTTAAAAGAAGTATGATCATTATTGAAGAACACATTTTGAATGAAACATGAACAGTAATTTAAAAATCAATAAGTGAGCAAAAGAATGCATTAACACACTTCTCCAAATAATTGGATTAATTAACTTCAATTGTCCAGTCGTAGACTTAAACATTCCTTTTGGGAATAACAGACTTCAGAAAAAAGTGCCTACGTAAATAGCATTTCATCCACACAGATAAAAAATGTATTTGTCATCGCAGAAGAATTTCGATTGCATGATCTAGCCAACACTGTTCAATAATTTTTAAGGCGTGTATGAAAACGGGAAAGTTTTCAATGAATGATAGAAAGTGATTTAAAGGTCACTTCAGAAAATGGGATAAATTCAGTTCTCCTAATTAAATTAAAACTAATTCCTTAAAAGATAGTTTATCGATTAACATTATTACCAGTGCAAATTTCACGACGTATTCCACTCAGCATCTGCATTTCTGAAAGGGAAGTGAGAACACCTTGTAATGTACCAAACATTGAACCAAAGCCTAAAGACATCAACATCGAAAAGAACAGAATGGAAAATAATGGAGAAAAAGTCCCAAAGTTATTGATCGCCTCAGTAAAAGTAATGAAGGCCATGCCGGTTCCGGATACCGTCTAAAGAGAGTGATAATTTCCAGTATTTGTTCAACTAAAGACAAGCATAGGTTAACTACAATCATGAAAATTCATTATTTTATATTATAAGCATAGCTATTGCATTCCCATTTGTCAAAAAGTGATATACAAAATGCTTATTTCGACAAAAGCCGATATATCCATGGTGACTAAAAGGTATTTAACATACATAATTCTAAATGGTTACCGTTCAAGCATTCATAGTTGAATTTAACAATTGCTATAATTAATATTGCTCTTCAAAATGCAATAAAAGCTATAAACAGAAAGAGAAAGATAACATGAATATTTAAAGCGAATTGTTCATCAACTGTTACTAAAAACTCTGATGATTTACAATGCAGCTCTAACAATTGACGTTTTTAACGATCATTCTATCCACTGGTATAAGTTGACAGTAGAACCAGTACAAACAGCTGACCAAATGCGAAATGATAATTTAGGAATATATTGAACCATTACAATGCCAATAATCACAAAACTTAATTTCAATGACAAATAGCTCCTATTTTCAAAAATGGAATATTAGAAATGAACTAAGACTTTTAACTCTAATCCCCACAACCTTTTTTTTATGTAAGTTGGTTTCACGAAGGGGGGGGGTAAAAATATCTCCCAAATTTATTTTTGGTATATTAATGCTATTGTCATAAAATTTGGCACAAAGGCACCATGGAATAAAAAGTTTAAAAACCTTCCAAAAAACATTTTATCCAGACATTTTTGCTGAGGTCCGCATTTATTGCCAAAAATTTGGTAAAAATGCTAAGTAAGTAAGAAAGAAAGTAAGTAGGTAGTGTTTATTCTAAAAATCAAATAACATTTACAATTAAATACATTAACCAGTTAATAATTTACCGAATCAGCCCATTAATATATTCAGTGAAGTATGGAAAGAATTGGTCCTGTCTTCTCTTTGTCTTCTTTCTTTGAGAAACATATTTACAGGAATACTAGTGTCTTTTAGGACAAAGATAATTGAAANGGTAAAAATATCTCCCAAATTTATTTTTGGTATATTAATGCTATTGTCATAAAATTTGGCACAAAGGCACCATGGAATAAAAAGTTTAAAAACCTTCCAAAAAACATTTTATCCAGACATTTTTGCTGAGGTCCGCATTTATTGCCAAAAATTTGGTAAAAATGCTAAGTAAGTAAGAAAGAAAGTAAGTAGGTAGTGTTTATTCTAAAAATCAAATAACATTTACAATTAAATACATTAACCAGTTAATAATTTACCGAATCAGCCCATTAATATATTCAGTGAAGTATGGAAAGAATTGGTCCTGTCTTCTCTTTGTCTTCTTTCTTTGAGAAACATATTTACAGGAATACTAGTGTCTTTTAGGACAAAGATAATTGAAAATGTGTTTAGGATTAAATGTTTTCTTAAAAAGATTATCAGCAAGATGAATTCTTCTCTATACTAAATTTTGATTGCTCCTTCACATGTCTGAAGTCAAAATGGTTATTTTTTTGGGCAACTTTTAATCTTTTCTATTTAAAACACAAATTATAAGATCTAGTAATAACTTAAGGCATATTAATTTGTTCTCAGCATTTTTTGTAGCCAGCGGAGTTTTCTATATTAAAATAGATATCAATCACCGTTGACAAAATAATAATAGTTCCTTGCTTTCGCTCAAAAATTTTCACAGAATGTGTAAAACTAAATTTAATGCAGTGAAAGTTCAGCCAACCTTTCAAATTTGATATAAAAATGTTAATAACAATTCACATGGGGGATAAATTTACCCCGCCTCCCCAGTGCGAAGAATAGTGTTAAGTATCCCTCTTATGTCCCATGCAGATATAATGCAAATTCGACAAAATAAAAAAATATTGAAATGTCGCATACACAGGAATTTATGCAAACACTTGTAATTTACCGAAATGAATTTTAGAAAAACACTTCCAAATTGACATACGATCATTAATTAGTAAATGAGAAATGAACACTTCCCTCATTGCTGTGATGCAGAAAACTTAAACATTCAGTCTAAAGCAGTGTTTAGGAGTAGAAACAGATCGAAAAATATTGACAAAACTATCTGCAATTATGCAAATCGCCTTCATCAGATAAAGGAAGCAGACGTAATTCAAATAAAGAACAAAGGCAGAACGCTTGAAGCAAATTTAATTCAGTAAGAGAGGCATTAAGGCTTAAATCCGTTATTAAACCACAGTGCCTCATTAATTACACTTTCAACGGGAGTCAATACGAGGAAGTATTTTAATAAAATACAAACAAAACTGCGCCGTTCCCTCTTTATAAACAAATCATCTAAAACAGTGTTTTTAACCGCTGTGTCATGATACATGGCAAACTAGTGTGCAGTGAGTGATCGTCAGATGTGCCTTGGACAATTATACAATTGCACCTAAGTGCACTAGTACGTGCGGCTTTCGCTGCCGTTGTGGTTTAGCCCCTTACGGCGTGGAAGGCCACGGCTTCAATTTTCAAGTCACGATTTTTTGCAGGCATAAGTTTAACTTTTGTTTTGCCTTTCAGACTGAACAGGGTTTTTACAATGAATAATGAGTTTTATTCAAAGGGAATGTCAGCCCGATAAATTATGAGAAATTTGGTGAATAATATACCGTAGAACAATTTTACTTAGGCAGGTAGGTTAACTTAGGCAGGTAGGTATTCCGTTTTCTTTCCTCTAGGCAGACTAGGTAGGNTAAAGTTTAATGAGACAAGAGATTTGGATTGGATTCAATGTCTACAATGCAATAAATGGATTTGTGGAAATTGTGCTGAATATGATCCAGAATTCGTTTGTGTAATCTGTGAGCATGGACAATGAACTTTAAAATCTCTTAATTGACTTTATTCATCATTAAAACATGATAGTAAGTAAGTATAGTACTGTTATTTTATAAATTCATTTTTTTAAATAATTAAATAAATTGCCTGCCTAAGTTCACCAATGTTTCCTGGTGTGACCATGTCTTACATATTCTCTTCTCTAGGGAGCGTTTTCAATATCATTTGTGTTTAAAAGGTTTTAAATTATAAAAGAGACATAGATTGCAGTTCATAGAGAGTATCAGAACACAGAAATCATTACAAAAATTTTACTAGCTAAAAATACTTAAAAACATGCCTAAGTTCGCCTGTTTTACGGTATATAATAAAAATTTTACGGCCGGAAACGGCATCAATGTCTGCGCCCTTGGCAGACTGGCTTATAAAATAACGGGTGCCAAAAAGCTGAAGTCGCAAAGCACTAAATTGCACTAAGAATTTCGAAAACTAATTTTCTGCTGTTATCGAGTGTCTGACTGCAGCGTAATCATGTAAAGATTCCTTAAACGGCCACATTTCAGAGTGCCCTGTCCGTTATCAATGGACTGATAATGGCTATATTGTTAACATAGATGCAACATGGTATATGTTTAAAATTTTTGGTTAGTGCTGTGCTCTTTGCTTTTTCAGTTAACTATTGTACCTTGTATGAAAAAGGTTGAAGGGCATTGATCTAACATACTGAAAGCATGCCAATTTAGTTTAAAAAGCTGAAAATTCAAGAATAAAGTTTGAAAGAAGCTTACGTTTTTTAAGAAATCCTCCAATACACAAGTTTCATTTAATCCACTTTCTGTACAAGCCGTATATTTTGTGTGCGCCATGTGACCTAAAATGTCTGTAGATAGTTGTTTTAAAAGCATTACTCATTATGCACAAGAATTAACCACGACAAAATTGATTAAGCTTAAATTATCAGGAACATGAACAATCCGATTTAAGGTGACCAGACTATTCTGTAAGCAATCCATTTCAGGTCAAAGGAATATTTAGCAAGATTTTTAATAAGAATAGGGTAAACTGGTTTGAATTAGACACTATTACACAGTCAACATTTATTAGATGGCTTGAATACAGTTTGGGCCCAATTCAGTTTGATTTACAAGGGATTAGTCAACTATACGTTTCCAAACTCCTCGTTAATCATTGCATGGTATATATATATATATATATATATATATATA
>CABFPE010000705.1:28014-47187 GCA_900660155.1 Hofstenia miamia | reverse complement strand
AATATATATATATATATATATATATATATATAAGCAAATGCTTACATCTGGTTTAAACATATAGATGATCCCTTCATAGAAATGAGGTAAAGTTATTCCACGGAAGAAAAATATGATAAGCACAACGTATGGAAAAAGTGCTGTAAAGTAGATCACTTTCCCGCTACTTTTGATTCCCTTGACCATGCTTAAAAACACTATGATCCATGCAACCAAAATACTTAGCGCTATATGCCAAACGAATCCTGGTGTTGCATCGATGCTAGGTGATATTTCCAATGTTTTTCTATACCAAAAGTATGTTGTTGGTCCTTGCGACTAAATAACTTGATTTTATTAAAAGGAGCCTTTTGACATTAATTAACGTTGTTATTAATCAGTTAGTTATAGATAACTCACTTGACATGAAGGAGTAACAGTTTCATTGTTCGATGGGCAAGAAGACCAAGGCAAAGGATATTTAAAGGACTTAAAAAAATAGTACAGACACCAACTAACAACAGTGTTGTAATAGCAGCCACAAAGAAAAGAAACCACAAAGCTAGATACGCCAATTCCATATAAACAAGGATTTATTTCAGCCCAAATATGCAAAGGACCCTTTCTCAATCTTTGTCCAATGGCCAATTCAAGTGCAAAAAGAGGAATTCCTTCAATTAAGAGCATTATGCCATAGGGCACCAAAAACACGCCTAGAACAGATCAAAATTAGCAAAGAATATTCCACAATTAGTTTGCTGCTCAAGTACATTGATTGTGAATTTCAAAGACAAAATGGCTTTTGAGAAAGTTTTTTTCGGATGTTTATATTGCATTTGATACTATGTTAAAAATGGTATGTAATAACGCATACAATGACCTACAAAAAGTAGTAGACTATACGCATACATATCATTCTGGACGAATACAAACGGAAATACAAATTTAATTTGTACATGATTAAAATTAAATTTCGATTGAACTTTGACCATTTGAAGAAAATAAAATTTAATATTTTAGATAATCCTATGCACAAATGAGATTTCTATTTGTCAAATGCGCAAAAATACTCAGATAAATCTAGCAATGAAGGAGACATCTATAGCTAGCAAAATAGAATAAATTACCTAAAAATGGTATGAATACAATAATTGCACGAAATTCATTGAAAGAAAAACGGTTGCATATAAAACGTAACTATTGTGGACATTTTGAGGATGTAATTAGTGTCTGGTTGAGAATATAATAGTATTAAACTCCATCTGCAATTACAAATGTGCATGTAAATTAATAATTCTTTAATGCTTAAATATTTGGTTCTACAACAAACGCAAAACCCCATGACAATACAAAGTATATAACTGAAGCAATAAAAAAACATTGTGAAATATTTTTACTGTAAGAATGGCAATATTACTAAAATTATTAGGTGTATTGAATTTGCATTATAAGTTGAAATTTCACTTGCAATCCATATCTAGCCTTAATAACTTAATATCTACTATAAAATGAAGTCATCATTCAAATTCATTGAATTTAACGCACAAAAAAGAAAAACGCATTTTGAAATTTAACGGAAAATATGACACAGTTTAATAATGGAATTCCTTAAGTAGTTTTAATGGATATAAGACACATGAAACTTATAAACACAATTAATAAGTATCATATAATTGCAAATACCATGACGAAATGATATGCAAATAATAGATGCTATGTATAACTTAATATATTTCATTCGTTACTTCGCAATTATTATAATCTAACCAACACTGTAAGTTTTAAAGTTGAAAATACGAACCGCCACCATTTTTTTGACAAAGAAAAGGAAAACGCCAGAGATTTCCCAGGCCAACTGCAAATGCAACACAAGCCAGAATATACTGCACTTTGTTATCCCACTGTTGCCGTGAGGGTTCAACAACGGCCTCTTTTTCAACATTTTTCTTCTTCAACAGACCACTATAAAATTAGCTAAAAAGAACCATAGAATTAATAGTGTACCTGACATCATCTGTAGTTGGAGATGGTGAAAAGTTTGCAATCGACGCATCCTCACCATTGTACACAGGAAGACGACTATCAAAAGATGTTGTGGTGTTTTCATCAGGAGTAACCTTTTTATACTCCATTCTAAACAATTTAAGCTAAGCACAGACATGCCTAAAACTTCATTTCAAACATTAAAAATACATCAGTACTAATAAATTTGTCGCAAAAAACAAAGACATTAAAATATAACATATATATAAGGAGCATAGTATTGTAAATGATAATCTATCTTCACATATATATCTTGGTTGAATTTATATCATTTACACATGTTGCAATTCAAGAAGTGTTGGCATGTTTTAAAGAAGGACCTGTTTAAAGGATGTTTTAAACAGTGTTTAAAACAACTGCTTTTTGCAGTGTTTTAAATATTTTTTTTCCAAAGTTATATAGGAAAGTTTGGAAAATAATTTTTTGGATTGTCCATTCGGATTTTTATAACCGATTTCTACTGGAAAAATAGCAAAACTTGTTTTGTTTACTTATATGGAACGAAAAATGAATGTTTAGCAATTTTTTTTAACTTGAGCTGGTCTAAAAGCAAAAAAACATTGTTTTAAACGTCTAAAAGAGTTTTTTTTGTAAAAAAATACCCTTTTTGCCAACTCCGAATGTAAATAAATAATGCTCGTTATTGCACTAAAATAATGTTAAAATTGACTGATCCTAGAAGTAATTCATATATAATTCCAGATTAATGAGCGTTTTTGACAAATGCTACCTTCTAGACATTTATCAATATAAGTTATACAGAGATACGAATTACTGTAATCAAATTGAATGTCAATACCAGGTTTATCAGAGCTAAATGAAAACCGAAAACATCACATTTGCATTCTACCAAATTGCAGCATAGTAGAAAGAATTTTTTTCTACATTACTAAGCAGCGCTGTAATTAATATTTGGTTTTTAATCGCATTAAACATTGCCGTCTTGCGACCGTTTTGTCCGTCTTGAAGTTTGCAGAGAATTTGAAATAAAGATTAGTTTTTTAATCATTTAGCCTAATTTTAAATATATTAATCATCCGTCTTCACTTTCGCCCATTTATAGATAGTCACGAAATATTAAAATACCTACTAATTTATGCTGCAATGTAAAAACCTCATTGATCATTAACATCAAACAATTTAGAAATATTGAACAGTTGGTTACCATATTAAAATTTCATTCCAATTATTTCAAAAAGAAACTATAGAAGTATTCAAGGCCAACTATACTACACATTAGCAAACTAAACATAAAGCATAGTTCAATCATTACTAAAAATAGCCAAAATATTTAAAGCTTCTTAAAGTACACGTCATTTAGTTGCTTAAGATAGAAAAGCTGAAATTTAAGTTTTTGCAAAAAAGAATTTTGGAAAGTAGCCAAAATATAAGCAAACAAATACATGCATACTTATGCTATCTATATTTAAATTCAAATCATTAATATAATGAATGTTGTGAATAGAAATAGCTTATTTATTATAGAATATTAAGAACGCAAAATAAATTTCCAATTGAAATAATACTTTTTCAAATAAAACTCACTCAAAATAGTCCGCTGCTATTGACTATTGAATTGAAACATTATTAAATATTTTACAACTTTGTCATTAGATGGCGCTTGGCGCCTGGTATTTTTATAAACTATTTGACAGTAGGTCTATCTGCCAAATCTTAGCCAAGAAATATTGGCTTTGTTGATGGAAATATTGTTAAACCGACACACGATTAGGAGAATGATGATACTCATAAGTTGGTCAAGGTTATTGATTAGCTAAATTCAATTATTTTTAAGCTTAAGTGTTCAAATTTTAAGCCTGAGCTCAAATATTGTTGATTGAATTCTTTCATTATATTGAAAGCCAGCTTTTAAGTTTAGTAAATATTTTTACAAAATTTGTTAAAGATAGGCATGAATGAGTTACAAGTATCAAATACATCAAAGGTATATCAAAATTTAGTCCTTGGCTTAAAAAGAAGTTGTTTATTAAGTTGTAAAAAGTACCAATATTGATCTGGACAAGATTTGACGAGTGTTCTGAAGACCAAAGTAGTAAGTATGACGTCATCTCCCAAGCAATTACAAATTATTTTTGTTAATTTTTATCTTAATAAAACACCTTATTTATGTAAACAAAACTTACCTGGAATACATTGGGCATCACTTTGAGAACAAAATGAAACTAGTTTTGTCCTGACAGCAATTCGAATGTGCAACACCTGTTCTAGTGATGACATAAAAATAATCCAGACTGTTTTTTATTTAAATTTTGAATCTAAGGAAATCAGGAAAGCACATTGTAAGCTGAAGTACACAAAAGTGACTACATCATACTTTGAAAAAAGCAAACTTTTAGAAGTGTTAGAGAAAAGTTGGATTACTTCATACACTTATTAATTTGCATTTTTATATTAATTTGATCTAATTTTCTTTTCCCTTAAAAAGAAGTAATATATTTTTGATTTGCTGAAACATATTTGTACTATACATTTTTAGCTAATTATTTTGTAGAAACTTTGCATCATTTCTTCAGTGTTTGTCATTAGTGATACATGTTTTAATCAATTTTTGTTACCCATTAAATCTTGTTTTCAATTAATTAATCTTAGACTAAGACAATAACTAGGAAACCTACATTCTAGTGTCATTCAAGGATGCTTCCAACTCAGCTGTTGATTGTTTCTTTGGGTAAAATTTTTATATATAGCAGTTTTTTCCAAAAAATGTAGGTTTGAAATTGATTCATTTTTACATGTAGCTGACTTATTATTAAGTTACAAGTTTTTTTATGATGCTGTGACATCACCCTCAAAATAGTTAAAAATGAGTTATTTGCTAAAATTAAAATAATTTTGATTAAGAAAGTTTAACAAGCAAAACTAATCTGTTATCCTTATATGAATAGTTGAGAATAAGAAAGGTTTCATTCTGTCCTGGTAGAAGATTTGAATGTGCAAACTACTTCTGTAATAATAGCATTAAACAAGTTGGTTTCTGTTTGAAATTTAAATGAAATATACCTGATTCTTGTACTTGGATAAGTGCCAAATGTTATGATTAGTAATTCAAAATTAAATTATTCTTTTTAACCTGCTACTTTTTCTGCTTGTAATGAATAGCTTATTTTTAGCTATTTCACTTGATCCAAGTAACATGATTCTGTGACCAAATGCAAGTATATAGGCATTCTTGTCAGCCTCAAAGGAGGTTGAAGGATGCAAACATAATGTAGCATCTGCTACCAAGCATCAAGTTTGTTAAATGGTTCTTTTAAACTATTGTCTCACTTCAACTGCAGGTAGGGATGTACTCACATTAGATATTTCATGTATATATTTCTGCTATCCTTCATATAACAAAAATAAATGAATACTATTTAGGTACTCCAACATAATAGGTCTGCTCTGTAGATGATGTTCCTGTGGCCTCTGGCTGACTCTGATCTCTGCATCTTTTCATTTGTGTTTCCACAGCTGATCTAGGTGGCTTTGAAACTCAGCTCAACAAAGTTCTTATGTGTTCTCTATCCTAGCTCAGTGTAGTTCTCAATGTAAATTGTAACTGACTTAAACTCAATTTGTATCATGTACTTAATTCACTTCACAACCTTGCAATGTCACTAGCTGCTTAATAATTATCACTTTAGCCATTACCAAAAACTATTGGCTTTAATTAAGTTAAAATAATTAAGTTACTTAATAACTTGCAGGTCCTACCCTACATATAAATAACATAATACATGCTCAGTTGCTTTATCAGTCTATTATAGGTCACCTAAGTTTATTATATAAAATATGTATAACCTACATTGGGCTATCCAACCCTTTCTTACCAATGATGATTATTGATTGATAGCCAGCTAAACAGAGAAAAACTCCTATTTGTACACCTAATGTAAATGCAGGTTCATTGTTTGGATCAAGGACCCTCAAGTTGCTCCTGATATGTTTCCAAACCACTACTACTGCATTTACCATTTAGCTTGACATTCTGTATTAAATAATCAAACCAATATAAAATCTAAGAATAAGATTGATAAAGAATTTACTTCAATAATTTCCAAATTGATTTACACTCTATTTATAGTTAACTTGAAACAGTACCTGTTGTTCAAAATTCAAATTTAATTCATCTGCCAAAATGGCTGAAAATAGTGGAAGAGAAATCGCCCCTTCTTTTTGTAAAATTTGATGACAAGTTCCAATTTGCCATGTTATTACTTATTTGCATTTTTACAAAGATAATTTCTGATAATTAAACTTAAATTGTTTTTCTAAATAATCATTCAATCTTAGTTTTGAGTAATCGTTTGTTCTTCTTTCTTCCTTAGCAGCAATTTCTTTGGATTACACTACACACCCTCCTCAGGTTGCATTATTTTCAGCACTGCATGTTCTCCGTGGACTAACTCATCTGCCTTTTTGATTAATGTTTCTGCTTGGGGATCACTCTGCCTTGTTGTTACAAATTCTGGTTGTTTCGTAATTTTTAGCACCACTTCTCTCTCTGTTATTACTGTGCTGTGATATTGCTGTTATTTCTCTAAGCTTGTTCACTTTTTCTGAAAAGATTTCATAGAATTTCTTATATAGGTGAATCCCCTTTATTGGTATCATTAATGTCATTTGCACATCTGCTCTACTTGTGTGTGCCATTTCTTCTCATACTGTTGTGTTTGGANCGAGAACTTCAGGGTGTCCCAATGGGGCCTCCTTGCCTTGATCTTAACTACTGCCATTTCTTCTCATACTGTTGTGTTTGGATAGAATAATGTAAACACTTTCCTGAGGCTTCTTGTGTTTACCACATCTTTGTAAAAGAAGCTTATGTTATCTTTTAATTCTTCTTTAGTTATGGCTGTTGGATCATTCTTTTTCAGCCTCATCATGGTCACTATCTCCACCCTTTTCATGACATCATAGAAGCAGTATTCTTTATTCCTAAAGTCCAACCACACCACTTCATTTACTCCTGAAAATAACATGATTGCCTTAGTTGTGCATTTGTCTATATCTTCTCTCAGTTCTTTTAGCTGTTTGTGAATTGGTTTCCCTTGTGTGTATAGTTTATAAGGAGTTATCTCTCCTTCAACATATACTCTTTCCTTGATTTGATTGTTAAGTAATATCTGTTTTGTCTTTTTGTAGTCAGCTTATTCAACTATTGCTTTCACATCTTCTTTTGTGTTCACATATGTCTTATATTTGTGCAGGAAAGTCTTGGCAATCTTTAAGTTCTTTGGTATCCTCCATTGTGGGAGCACCATTGGGATCAACACAGTTTTTGGTGGAGTGCATATGAGGATTTTTGTTCTTATCTGTTGTTCTATTTCTTTGTAATCTTGTGACGTTATCAGTGGCATTGCTAGTCTGATTGTGGCTGGATAGTTCATTTTGCTTTCTTTTAGTGTCTCCCAGAATATCTGTGTTAGTCCTCTTCTACTCATTTTCATCTGTATGCTGTCATTTAGTTTTAATTTCAATGTGATGCATTCCACATCAACCACTAGTTGGTTGTATGGTTTCAGCATCTCCTCCAATTCTGTCTCTGTGAATGCTTCTGTGAACATCAATTTCATTGATGCTACTGTCTGTTCTTCCTTCACATATTGGTAGTTTCTCAAGCAAATCTTTTCTTTTTCCTTTGTTATTTTTATCTGGACTAGGAATCTCTCCTCATCTATATTGATCCATTCCATTGTGTGTTCTGGCGTGGAGGCTCCCCATTTGTCTATGTTGATTCTATCTATTTGTTGTTCTGTTTTCAGCAATAATATAAGTTGTGTCAACATTAGGAGTTCTTCTTCTTCTAGCATTTCTTTTTGCGTTTTCATTGTCATTTCGCAAACTTCCACTGGTTCTGTTATTCCTCCCCTCTGCATCATTTCCATGCTCTTAATGATGTTTACAAATGTGCAGTGAGGGCTCTCCTTTTCATATCTTTTCATGTCTGTCTCTAACATTTGCTGAATTTCTTTGTTCCCTATCATCTAAACAATTTCTTTTGTGTCTAACATTTTTCGTTTGATTATCTTCCTCATTGTTATAAATGGTTCTTTTTCGACTGATCTTAATCGTGTTTCAGATGTGGCACCCACATGTATTTTCTCATGGGTTCATCAAATATAGTGACCTCTTCCAGTGTGATTCCTGTTCTTTTTGCTATATCCACCATTGACATTCTGCCTAACTGACTCTTGTTAATGATTAATCTGCTGATGAACCTTTCAACCTCCTGCATCAGTTTCTTGTTCTTGTCAGGAGATGTCAATTTCTTCATGTGCCCTTTTAATAACCAATTCTTCATCTGCATATTTATTGGGGACAACCCTATCACATATCTCTTAGCTTTTGCTAATCTATGGCGTCCTGCTCTGGAAATTGGCAGCCTCAGTTCTTGTTCTTGCACCATAAAAATTGCTAGAATCCAAGCTGTGGTTCTAGATCTTATTTCTGGGGCATTCTTCTCTTCAAATATTATGTTTTTAAAATCTTTTGTTGAGTTTAATTCATATGCTTGGTTAATCTCTGACAGTGCCATTTCAACCATTTTATGGTATTTCTTTGACAAGGCCTCAATAAGTATCTCTGGCCACTTTTCTTCTGTTTTCTTTTGTAGCTTCATCTCTTTCCATATTTCTTGTATCCTTTTTATGTGTTCCTGTCTTTGCGTGAGGCTACACTTGATGAATAGTGTATTTGCCTTTTCCATGCCTTCTGCATGCATTGTCATTTCTATCATTTTCACTTGTTTGAATAAGTTGATGGAAATACATGGATCCAACATCAGCCAATATTCAATCTGTAGGTCTAAGCAAATTAATTCTCTGATTTTTTCTTTCATTTTTATTTTCTCAATTAAGAACACGTTTTCTACCAGCATCTCTAGTTCTGTTAAGAATGGTGGTAATTCCTTGACTGTTGTTCTTCTGATGATGACTACTCTTACGCCTTGTACTCTAGCCATTCTTAACGTTTGGTCTAACTGCTTCTCCAAATTTTTGTTGTATTCTTTTTCCTTTAGAATGTGAATGATCATAAGGTTATCTTTATCAATATTGATTTCTGGTATTTTCACAATCTGTACGCCATGATCACTTGGGCTGTTTCCAGTGTGAAATTGTCATCAAAAGTGACATGAACCATGCTATGCATGTATGGTCTTTCCACTGTTTCATCTAATTCTCTCTGATAGCTTATAATTGTGTTGACCATCAGTCTCATTTGAGTGTTGAGTACTATCAGTAGATTATTGCTCTCTGTCTTTGCTATTTTTCATATGTGACTTTTCATTTCTGGTGATAGTTTTTGATATGCATTATTTCTCATTTTCATTGTTCCCATGAAGTATGGGTGCAGGGTTTCACTGTCTATTTTCAACATTCATTTCTCTCTATCTTTTGAATGCACTGTTCTCTCAGATGTGCTATTGGAGGGGGCATGTAGCTGTGTAATCTGTAATGGTCTACTGGTGCTCAGCTCACCATCAAGTGAGTCCATGCTGATCATTTTGACAGAGTCGCCCTCAAATCAGCTCACAGTTTGCACTTTCAGCAATTGACCAGCTGTGGGTTCCATCAATACATCAGCCTCAAATTGCTTTTGTATATGCATGGTTCTTCACCCACTTTCACCTTCCCCTGGAACTCCAATTGTCACACTGCTCTTGAATCAGCAAGGTGGACTGGAGGGAAAGTTGTGCTGCTTTTTGCCAGTTCTCTGCATGCCCTCAAATCAGCGGTGCAGATCTCTGGGATGTTCACTGGTTCTTTGTTTGCCCTTGAATTGGAGGTGCAGATCTCCAGTGGGAGAGGCATTGTGTCTTTTGGTCTCTCTGCTTGATAGTCGGCCTTGGGGACTACTAGGACGCCTTCTCACTCTGCACCTTTCATTAGTCATTGGCTGATTCTCATCCCTTCTGTCTTCCATTGGACGTCCAGTTTGAGACTGTCTTCATATTCTTCTCTTTGGGGTTGATGTTGTCATCTCCTCAGTTCTTCAGGTTGGTGCACTCTCTTCCTTAAGGGCTGTTGCATTGTTTTTTGATTTTCCTAAATTCAGATAATAAGTTTACTTCCCATATTTCAGGGTCATATACATGCTTATCTCTTGCTGCACGTTTTGGCAGCACTCTTCTCTGTATATCCTCATTGCTGATGTTTGCTTTGAATTCTTCATCAAAGCCTTCCTCTGGCAGACTATCTAAGTCATTCATATCATATATAACCTTCTTATTTTAAACTCAGCATTTTCATTTAATATTAATTTTTCAATATCTGCCATTGCCTGTTTCAAGTTTTGGAAGTGCAGTAATCTGCCATTATTTAACATGTACTTGTTATTTGGTAATACTTGCGTTATTTTATATGGACCTGACCATATCATTTTTAACTTTCAGACCTGGTTTGTATCAGTTAATTTCATGGGTGTAAATGCATAAACTGTGTCGCCTAGTTTATGTGCGTGACTGTAAATTTTTTTATTGTAGTTGCACTGTTGTCTCACAGCTGATTTCTTTGTGTTATGACACATCATCTCATGTATTGCTGTTATCCGATTCCTCAGTTGATCCACATATTGGTTGTCTAATTTTCCGCTATAGGTGAAGCACTGCATTGATAATGGTGTTGCTGCCTCCCTTCTAAACATTGCTTTAAACAGTGTTATCCCAGTTGTTGAGTGTATGAACGTATTATAGAAATACTCGATCATTTCAATTACTTCCCTCCATTTGTATCCTCCTACTCTTGAGGTTGTGACCCTAATCAATTTTATCAAAGTTCTATTCAATCTCTCCACTGCCCTGTTTGCTTGTGGATGATATGCTGTTGTTCTTTTGCTTATGACTTCCAGTAGATGTGCCATTTCTTGGAACAGGTTGCTCTTGAATTGTGGCCCCTTGTCCATAATTATTGTCTCCAATGGTCTGAACTTCAGAATCCATTCTTTCATTACTATGTCAGCAGTTGTTTCAGCTGTTGTGTTCTTCATCAGGACTAGCTTCATGTATTTGGTGAAATTGTCCACCATCACTAAGAGGTACTGGTACCCCTCCTCATCTTTCAACAACATTTCCAAATCTATATGTATGATCTTATTCGGTTTCATGGCTATAATCTTTTCTAGTGGTGCCCTCTGTGTTGGAAAATGCTGTTTATTGTGGAGTAGACATTCCATACATTTGTTGATGATTTCTTCTGTGACCTTTCATATTGCAATTGTAAAAAATCTTGCGTTAAATGTCCTTTCTGTCTGTGTGATGCCCAGATGGCCTTTCTTGTGGATTTTCCTTACTAGCTCACATTTATAGTATTCTGGTATTGCAATTCTCTTGGTTTGTGTTTCTATATATAGGAGTCCATTCTTATTCCTTTTCCATCTGTACCTCTCATAGTAACTCGTGGTTAGCTTTGATAGTTTCATATTTGGCTCTTGTAATTTTCTTATGATTTTGCTTAGTATCACGTCATCCTTCTGTTTTTCTACAATCTCAAATTCTGATATTTCTTCTTTTATCACAATTAGTAACACTGCTTGTCCCTTTTTATCAACATTCATCTCTAGAAGTCTCTTGTACTCTGCATGTGGTAGGAATTGGAACTGCTTTCTCTCTCTGTCTTCCTTGGTTGCATCTCTCTGATACTCAGGAAGTGAGGTCAAAAAGTCAGCTTTCATGTGCAATGTCCCTCTTCAGTGTTCAATCATGAAGGTAAATTCGTTTAATTATTCAATCCATCTCAAAACTATTCCCAATTTATCACCTGAAAACTTCTTGAGCCATGCCAATCTGCTGTTATCAGTGAGCACTCTAAATTGTCGTCCTATTAGGAAGTGCATCTAAACTTTTTTATTCTCTCAATCAGTGCAGCATCTCCAATTTTGTTGACCCATAGTTCTCCTGGCTTGGTTTCAACTTGCAACTAAAGAATTGTATGGGCACCTCCTTGTCATCTTTTATTTGTCCCAGTTTCTCTATTCTCCTGATCATGTCTCTTGCATTATCTTTCATGCATATTCGCCCCTTTTCAATGACTCGTCCTAAGAATATGATTTTTTCCTTTAAGATGTTGCACTTGTTTCCATTGATTCTCAGGCCAGCTTTTTGGAGGATTAATAATGTTTGTTCCAGTTTCTGTAGGTGTTCCTCAATCGTGTTGCTCATCAAAATGATGTCATCAATGTATGCATTCACTCCATCTTCCATCTTGTGTTTCTTGTTTTTCAATACTTTCATTATGTATCTTTGAAATGTTGCAGGGCTGTTGCAGAGGCCAAACGCCATATATATCCATTCATATAGACTGTAGGGAGTTATGAACGCCGTTTTTTCTATGTCTTCCTCCTCCATTCTCACCTGCCAATATGCTTTGCATAAGTCTATTGAAGTGAAGTACTTGTGTTTGCTCACTTTGTATAGCATGTCCTCTATCCTTGGCAGAGGATATGAATCTTTCTTTGTTACTTCATTCAACTTCCTGAAGTCTATGCATAGCCTGTGTTTGTCTCCCTGTTTCACAAATACTGTAGGTGCGGCATATGGGCTTTCACTGGGTCGTATTATTTTGTTATCAATCAATTCATTGAGTATCCTGTTGTATTCATCCTTCATCTGCTCTGGCACTCGCCTTACTGGCAGTTTTATCAGTTTGTTTGTTGTTGTGATGATCTTGTGTGTTTTGCCAATTGCCTGTCCTACACTTATTTCTCTGTAATTGAATATTCATTTGTGTTTCTCTAGCACCTCTCAAAGTTGTTGTAATTGTGCCACGCTTAGGTGTTGGTATTCCTCTTCCACTAATTCAGGTATTTTATACTGGTCTTCTACTTTGGCTTTTGTCCCTCTGCCCTTGAGTCAGCTGTGGGGAGTACTCGCAACATTGATGGTTTTCATCCACTAGCCCTCAAGTCAGTAGTGTGGAGTACCTCCTGTTTTCCTTTGTAAGTCCTCAAGTTGACCATACAACTACTCTGCTCATTGGTGTCCTCCATTGCTCTCCAAATAGCTTTGATGCTAGATCTAACATATTGTCTGATTATTCGTACATTTGTTCTCTTCACATTGATGTTCTGATTCATTGCATTGAGTATCAGGACTTTTCCTCTGCCATTTTTTATTTCACATATGCTTGATGGAGTATCAACATTCTTTCTATCAAATTTAATCCCTTTGTTGTTGTAGATCATTATATCTGCTGTTATTGGATCCTCTGTTTTCACTCCATGCATGCTCCATTGATATGGTTGCAATTTTATGTCTTCTTCCAGTTTGAAGACTATCCTTGGTGGCTTTCCTTCTTCTTCTTTGATTTCTATTTCCTCTTCCCGTACTTTGATCATTCTGTCAGCGTAATTTATTACACATCCGTTTTTTGTCAGGAAATCGTCACCTAATATTACCTCATAGGGCAGTAAGTTATTGTGGGTATCTATTACCACTAATGTTTGCTCAAAGGTTGTGTTCACTATCCTCATCTGTACTGCCTCAATCTTGCCTTTCATATCTATATACTCTCTGGATGCATTTATTAATCTTTTGTTTGAGCACTGTAAGTCATCTGGTTTAAATCCCATTTTCATTGTGCACTCATCTGTTATTATTGATGTTGCTGCTCCCATATCAATTGTTGCTTTTGTTAAAATCCCATTTATTATTATCATTATCATATTTATGTTATCCAGATTCATAATGATCATTATTGGTGCTTGGTTTTTTTGAGATGGTACTCTGACTAGTTTTCTGATTCTTCCTCTGTCTGGGGATCCTTCCACCAATTCTGATTCAGATTCAATTATGTCTTACTTGTCGTAATATGCTTCTTCTTCTCTGATCATATTGATTTGTTTTTTGCATTCATCCTTCCTGTGACCCTTTTGTCCACAAGTGTAGCATTTTATGTCTCTTTCTCTACCTTTTTAGATTTCATCCTTGTTCTTTATCAATTATGAAGATGGTAAATTCAAGGAGTATGCATAGTGCCCTATCTGCATTTTGTAGTTGTTTCTCCATTCTCATGGCTTTTCATTATTCTATATTGCCTTTTCATAGATTCGAGCATTATTCTCTATTGTTGTCTGCATGTCTATGGCTTTCCTGATCATTTTCTCCAGTTTATTGTCTATGTCACACTTAATCTTGAATTGCGTATGAATGTTCTCTGGCATACCTTTGCAGATATGAGAAAAAAGGTCATACTTGGAATATGTACTTTCCCTTCAACTGAGTGTCAATAATCATTCTATCTGTTGGATATAATTTTGGATATTGTCCATCTTCCACATTTTTGTATATTTTAGTATGATTTGATATTGGTTTTTAAAGCTTTCATTTTGGTAGAGGTCTACAAAGGCTCTGATTAGTAGTTTGTAATTTCGTTTCATATCTGTGTCAAGGAGTAAGTAGTGTTGAGAGGCTGCCTCTGTTAAATATAGTGGGATCCTTGCAGCTGCTGCCCTTTGGTTCACTTTCCTCTCCACCATCATAATCTTGAACATTTGTAGCCATTCCAGAAATGTCAGATTGTAGCTGTCCACTTTCCCATTAAATTTTGGCAGAGTTGCCTTACATGGTATTGTATCACTATGACTATTTTCCAGTAGAATTGAGTCTTCATACATCAGTTTCTTTTGTCTAGTCATTTGTTCACTATTTGTGAGTTGACTTGTCACCACTCTCATTATCTTGTTGATGATTTTCGTTTTCCTTTTATTTCTTCTTCTTCTTCTTCTTCTTCTTCTTCTTCTTCTATTTCTCTGAAATATTTTTTGAAATTTGTGGGTGATGCTTGTAAGCTCCTTTCCTCTCTCTGTTTGATTGTTCTTTCATATCTTGCTGTCCCTTTCAGATTTTCGTATTCATTTTCTCATAGTTTTTTCAGCTTCCATCTCAGATCCTCTATCTCTCTCTTCTGATTTTCATGGTCTTCATCTCTGTCCAACTCTGTTGATCTAAGTTTGTCTTTAAGCTGTTTGATCTCTTGAGCTTGAATATCATTATCAAGGATTAATTGCCTATTTGCATCTTCCAACTGCTGGCATATCTTCTCCCATTTCTGGTTCTGTTCTTGAAAAGCTTTGTTTGACTGTGCCAGCTGATTTGTTAATGCCTTAATCTCTCTCTGGAAATTGTTGCTTTGGTTATCCAAATGATTGTCCATTTTGATTCTCAATTCACTTAGTGCATTCTCATTCTCTTGCTCTAGTGTCGACATTCTTTCTATTAATTGTTGTATCTCAGTTCTCAATAACGTTTCAGTTTCATTTGTTTGGCATAGGATATTTAGGACTTCATTAGATCCTGTTTCTGGTGACATTTGTAGGGTTTCCAATTCTATGGGGGATGCTCTCTGAATGTGCTCTCCTTGGAGTGGGGGTTGTTTTGTTTGTGCCTGTTTTGGTGCTACCATTTTTTCCTTGTGTGTTTGGCATCTTTGATTACAAGTAGTAGTGGCTGGTAGCTTGGTGTGACTTGTTGTCTTTCCCCTGCTCTACATTAGGTATAATTGTAGTTGTTGACTCATTGCTGGCTGTATGTTACATCTGCTTCCTTGCATGTTTTCTGCTATTTGGTTGCTCTGATTCTCACTTGACTTTAAGTTCCTAGTTAGGGTGTTGAACTGATTGTTCTTCTTCTGTTGTTCTTTATCTGTCATGGTCGCCATGTAGCATCTGCTACCAAGCATCAAGGTGGGTTAAATGGTTCTTTTAATTTGTCTGCCAAAATGGTTGAAAATAGTGGAAGTGAAATCACGCCCTTTGTTTTGTCAAATTTGACAACAAGTACTAATTTGCTATGTTATTACTTGGTTGCATTTTTACAAAGATAATTTCTGATAATTAAACTTAAATTGTTTTTCTAAATAATCATTCAATCTTAGTTTTGACTAATCATTTGTTCTTCTTTCTTCATTAGCAGCAATTTCTTTGGATTATGCTACAATAAAGGCATTCCTTCAAAACCAAGAAAATCCATATTTTATCAAATTTATTTTAGTTGAATATTTTGTGATTTTTAGTTATAATTTTTGTAGAAAATTTTGTTGATTACAGGTTGCCAAAAATATATGATAAAATTCAATTCAGCTCAAAATTAAATGCTTGGCTTTTGACTGAACTGAAATAATTTGAATTAACTGTGATTGTCTGATTGAACAGAAATACAGCATTAAACAAAGTTCTACTAGTATACAAGTAAAACTTTATTGAAGATTAACTCTGTGAAAACAAATTAGTATCAACAAATTCTTATCAGAATCCATTTGACTTTATTATCTTATATTTGAAAATGAAATATTATATTATAATCATGTCTAGCTAATTTTTCTTTTGATAATGGTGGTAGTGTTTCATCAATCAGTATCTAGGGTGCTTATTGAACCAAATCAGAAATTAATGGATAATTGTTTACTGGCACTGGTTGTTTGTGCATTTCATGCTCTCAACATGTAACTTCTAATGATGAATTATCTTGTTTAATGTCTAAAGCTTTCTTGTATTACACTTGCATGTGTATAATGAAATCAGCATTCCTCTCCTTGATGAAACTTTTAGATAAGCCTGATGATAATGGAAGTATTGATTGGGTTTGTAAGATGAAGGTTGTTGTGTCACCTGTAGGCAAAAACCTTAATGTGAGTCTATCAAAAATTCAATCCACTCTGGATGACAACACTGTACTGATGATAAAATTTGAGAACATTTTATCTTCTCTGAATGGGAGAACATTGGTGGATAGCCAACAAACAATAGACTACTATTTTAGATTTAGTGGTATACCTGAGATTTCAGATACTATGGTAAGTGATAGATTAGGTCTAGAAATAATGGCAGTTAGTGAAATCATTAACTATGTTGGTTTGGCTACTGCTGAATTTAATGATGTACAAAAGATTGGGAAAAAGCAAATGGTACTGTTGAAGCTCAAATCTATATGGGAATTGAAAAAACTTTTGGCTAGTGCCTACAAGTTCAAAGAATATTCTGAAAGAATATATATATATATATATATATATATATATATATATATATAAAGCTTTATCAGTGGAACAACTTGGAATTGAAAAGCAACTTCTCAGGAGGAGATGGGAGTTGGTGTCTAGTGGTCAATATAAAAATGGTGATTTAAAGATCAGGAATCAGACCTTGACATTCCAGGGTAAAACTATTTTTTCTAACTTGAATGATAATGCACTTCAAAAATGACTAATAAAACATTTTTATTCTGGAGCATTATTAAATGGTTGGTCTGTTAATCATAAGGCATCTTATGTTTGTGAATTAATACTTGAGAATGAAATTGACTTTTGTTTTCTAGTAGAGACCTGGCTTATGCAAAATGAGGATTATATTTCTCATGCATTATGCCTACCAGTGTCTAATTGATTTAATAGTCCTTGGAAAATTGGTAAGGGAGGTGGAATCACTGTCATTTTTAAAGAAAACATTGATTTTAGACTCATGAATGTGAATAAGTTCAATTTGTTTGTGTCTATGCAATGTGACCTAATGATTAAACATGGCTGTTTTAAATATACAGTCATGTAGTGCATTCTATCACTTAGTATACATGATTTCATGGAGAATATTAATGAATATTTTTGATCATATTATTTTTTGGAATGATTTTAACATACACTTCAGAAGCAAAGACAAGTCAGCATGAGACCTAAATTATGCATTGGATAAACATTCCATAAAGGGATTAATTGATGTAGCAACTCATAGACAAGGACACACATTTGATCAAATCTTGGTTAGTGAAGATGATGTTTTTCTTCACAACATTTAATATCTACAGACTATGAATTCTTACTAGATCACTATACAATTTTTTTTTCAAATAAATATCTTGAAATATGCAAAGGTTGCACCACAAAGGGACATGCTGACACATGTGATATCAAATTTAATTTAATTCATCTTATATGAATGATCCAATTTGGTTAGACCATTAGTTCTATCAAAATTCGATTTTATGAATGGTTGTATGTATGTTCTCACATCTAGATTACTCCTTAAGTTACAATATGTACAAAATCAATGTGTGAGATTTGTGTTTATGTTAGAGAAATACAATCACAATAGTCAGGATCTATATCATCTTCACTGGATAAAGGTTCTATTTTGCATAAAGTACAAATTATGCTTAATGGTTAAAAATGCATTAATGGCCTTACTCCCTCATATTAGTTCTCCTCCTTTGGAGGATCATTCTAATGTAGAATCAGGGGGGGGGAGCTCTGGCTACTCTAGTGGTACTGGGATGCTCAAATGTTAAGATCAAAGGTTGCAAAGATTACCATAGCAGAGACTGACCCGCATTCCAACAAAAGAAAGAAACATTGGTCGTTCACTGATTTGCTTAATAAACACAGTAATTCCATAAAGAACTCCAGCAGTGATTAATTCACATGGCATCATGCTGAAGCCATATCCACAAAGCCATCCTTACTTGCCAAGATGCTAATTGTGTGTCTCAAGTTGTAATTTCTAGCTCAATAAACAATTTATCTCAGAGTTCTGTTATCTCAGCTCATGTAAATTATTAATAAACAAAAGGCACCTAATTGCTGTGCACTCACGTTCACCAACAGCATAGTATATTTGCAGTGTGTTAATATTATGTGCATGTATGAATTGATCAAATAAACATTGTTATTCCCTACACATAATTGTAACCTAAAGTGTTCACAATTCAGGCTGTCACCATTAAGAGCTATTTGGCACTCCAGACCCAGTGCAGTCTCCTCCTGAGTTGTTGCTGGATCTTAAGCAATAGTTATCATAACCAAATCTTTGATGATAAATCTAAAGGGGGTTACTAGATAAAAAAAGCAAAAAAGATCAAATGCAGTTGATCAGTTGTTTATTAATTAGAATTGATTGTAAAATTTAGTTAATGATCTTAGTTATTTTTGTAAGATGCAACTAAGCTTTAATATTGTTCAAATTAAGAAAACTTGTTAGCCGATCAAGAAACATTTGACAAATTAAATTGAGCGAAATAACGCTTACGTAGGAACAGCCATATTGGCAAACGAATCATTTGAAATTTAAAATCAGCAGGTGCTTTTTGGAAAATTTTATAAATAGTGTTGAACTAATCAGAATGTTGATGAACAATAAATTCTTCGGAGTTTATTTTATTTTCATTCT
>CABFPE010000705.1:0-14038 GCA_900660155.1 Hofstenia miamia | reverse complement strand
AATTCAAATGATTCATCTGCCAATATGGCTGTTCATACGTAAGCGTTAGTTTGCTCAATTTAATTTGTCAATTACCTCTTGATCAGCTAACAAGTTTCTTATTTTGACCAATATTAAATCTTAGTTGCATTTTACAAAAATAAACTAAAGTTCATTAACTAAATTTTTTACAATTAATTTCAATTGATAATCATTCAACGTTATTCAGCTTTTAGTTGCCTTTTTTGGATGATGCTACAGTTCCTCCAGGTTGGCGCTTCCCTATGCCAAGCTGCCTTTTTGTTTATTCTCGCGTTATTCTTGATTGTCGCTTGTATATCCACTGCTTTTCTGATCATCTTTTCCAATTTATCGTCTACGTTGCACTTAATTTCGAATTGTGCTCTTATGTTATCAGGCATCCCCTTGCAAATATGCAAAAAGAGATCATACTTTGAATATTTGCTCTCCCTTGAGCTGAGTGTAACTAGTCTTTCAACCTGCTGTATGTAATTGCGGATGTCATCCATCTTTTTCATTTTCGTTCCGTTTAGAATTATCTGGTATTGGTTCTTAAAACTTTCGTTCCCGTAGTATTCTATGAAGTCGCTGATTAACAATTTGTAGTCCATTTTTGTTTCAGGATCTAACAGCAAGTAGTGCTGTGCTGCCACTCCTGTTAAGTACAGGGGGAATCTTGCTGCTGCTGAGTGTTGGCTCACCTTCCTTTCTGCCATTGTCAATTCGAACATTTGGAGCCATTCCCCGAATGTTGGGTTATATCCATCTACTCTGCCGTTAAATTTTGGTGGCGTAGCTTTACAGGGGATCATGTCATTTCCCACCTCCTGGTTTAATATTGAATTGTTGTACTTTGGTTTCATGTTTCTTGATGTCACTTCTTCTTTCCGTAATTGCGCGGTTATTGCTTCTTTGATTTCCTCAACAAATTTCTTCTTCTCTGCCTCATTCTCGTCTTCCAAAGAGTTCTCTGATATGTTGTCATGGAGTGGTGAAGCTCGTAGCTCTCATTCTTTCCTACCTATGAACTGAAAATTGTGGGATTGTATTTTATCTTGTTCGTCGTTATTCAGCTGCAATAACCTCACCTTGTCCTTTAGTTGGGCTATTTCTTCTTGTCTTAGATCTTTGTCTTTGACTAATCGCCTATTTTCTATTTCCAGCAAGTCATGTTGTAAATGTGCTGATTGTTCATTTCTGTTTGTTTCAAGTCGAGTTATTTTACTTTTAAGTTGTGATATCTCTGCGGCTTGTATATCATTATCTTGTATCAGCTGCTGGTTTGTTCTTTCTAATACATTATTCTTGTCTTGCAGAAGCTGATTTTGTTCCAGAAATCTGTTGTTTGATTCTGTTAACTGTTTAGTAAGTGCCTTGATCTCATTTTGGAACACTTTGCTTTGTTCAATTAATCTGGTATCCATATCAATTTGGATATTCCTGATTGTTTCCACACTTGCTAGTTCAATATCTTCTATTCTTTTTGTTAACAGACCGATTTCTTCTCGTAATAATTTCTCCGTCTTGTTATTCTTTCTCAAGATTTCCATAATTTCTGGGGTTCCTGGTTCGGAAGAAGATTCTTGTCGTATCGATTCTGGGGTTTGGGTTGCTTCCGAATTCCTTGGGTAGGATGACGATCGTGTCGCCATAGGGGTAGTGGTTTTCGGTATTGCCTTCTTTGCACTTCCTCTTTTACTTTTATTGTTTGTCATTCTTTCTTGATGTCGTAGTGGCTTTCCGATTCAGTTACGATTCTAGAGTCCAGTTTGCACCTGTTGCGATTGAAGTTTTCTGCGTTTGCTGACTTTGTCTATCTGCTCACTGCTCTGTTGCTTCCTTTTCACTTTTCCCTTTGAGTTGTTTCAGTTGTCTTTGAAAGAGTATCGCTGCTCTGTTTCCTCTCCATTGACGTTGTTCTTATTTGTCACGGTCGCCATGTAACATCCTCCACCTGGCATGTTTCCACCATGTATTATTAATGGTAGTTATCTCTTGGTAAACTGCGGGTGAGGGGTTACAACGTTATCGAATCATCAGACTTTTCCTCTTTAACTAACTAACTAACTAACTATGTTAATTAAATAACTGAGTATTAACTATCACTGTTTAGGTGATCAAGCCGTGTGACATTTCCTCTTCTTCTCTTCTAATGGGCCACTGCCTGAAGCCGATCTCCACAAAGCAGTTCCTCTCCTTCAGAAGTGATGATCGAATCCACAGTACCATCTCAGCTCAACTGGGATTAATTATGTGTACCTTACCTTAACTCAGTGCGTGTACTCAATTCATGTTGTAACTGACTTAAACTCAATTTTGTGAATGTTTGTTGTTTTGATTTAATAAAGCAACCAGGCATTGACACTAACTGCATTTACATACTATTAAAGAAGCCATTACCATAAAACTATCGGCTTAATAATTTCAATAAGAAGAATATTGCAGTTTCCTACACCTACATTTAATAGAACTACATGTAAGGCCATTTATCAAGTCAATTATAGTCAAGTCTCCTACTATTAAGAATATATGTATATATCCCTAGGTGTTGACTATCCAGTCATTTTAAGCATTGATTATTTTATACATGTATGAATCGATAGTCAGACTAGGCAAGAATCGAAAAACTCCTAACCGTAACATAAGTGCGGTTTCGTGACTGGCACAAGGACCCTTCGAATCGATCCCATGATGGAATCCAGCCACTATATTAAATAATCAAACCAGATAATAGAAGAATGAAAATAAAATAAACTCCGAAGAATTTATTGCTCATCAAATTTCTGTTTAGTTCAAAGCTATTTATAAAAATTTTCCAAAAGTACCTGCCGATTTTAAATTTTAAATGATTCGTCTGCCAATATGGCTGTTCCTTCGTAAGCGTAATTTTGCTCAATATAATTTGTCAAATGTTACTTGATCAGCTAACAAGTTTTTCTTAATTTGAACAATATTATGGCTTAGTTGCATTGTACAAAGTAACTAAGATAATTAACTAAATTTTACAATCAATTCTAATTATTATCAATCATTTGACGTTATTCCTCGCTTGCAGCTTAGTTGCTTTGGATGATGCTACATAATCAACTGCATGGTTAGATAGCATGGTGCATAAATCTACATGATAAATATTTTGTATTAATTATTAACAAAACATTTACAAAAAAATTTGAGAGCTAGAAATTTTGTAAAACACATACAAAGCAATAATATATCTACTGACAAAACAAAAGTCAACATGTAATTTATAGTTTCAGGAAACTACTAGTTATAATTCAATTAAATTCCTGTATTTGTGCATAAACAGAATTCAAGATATAAATATTTTACATGTGTTAAGTATAAGAAAAAGTTTTGAAGAAATCTTTCATTAATGTTGCAATTCAAACCTGGAATTCTCTACTTAAAGAAATTAAAAGCATTGAAAAATTGAAACCTGTTAAAAAGCATTTAAAAATCTTCCTTTAGCAAAAATATATCTCAGGTACATCATAGTTAGGATTTAAATTTTACAACAATGACTATATGATAACTCGCCAGTAAAATAGCAATATAAAGTAATTCATCCATAGCCTGTATGAATTGCTACTTTTTTTAATGTATTTTATTTGTAGAATCATTATTTTTTTGTAATTTATGATGCTAATCAGATAACTTTTCAGTTATTGAATTGTAAACAGTTATCTGAATATAGAATCTATTATCTTATCTTATCTATAAAAATAGTAAATTTAGAGTGAATATGATTTAAAAAATATTCAATGTAACACAAATTGATATATATAATTTAGTTTAAAGTGGAAATTTAAAAAATGTGCTCAATTAAGCATGAAATATTATAATATGCATAGATTATCAAATAAAACCTCATTATTTGCATGTAGATGCATTTGTATGTCCAAAATGCATTGCCTTCAATCTATGACCTGTCACCAATTTGTGTCATTCTTATCATTTTATGGCAATAAACAAATGTTTTTAAAGTGAAACCATCTTTAATTAAATCAAAATTGTGCCTACATCATTGAAAAACAATGTATGACGTGTAAAAGTAGTTATAGCAAGGCAGACCTGGTTCCAATGGGACACCCTGAAGTTATTGTAACATTTGGCTGACTCACTGATATCAAGGAGTGGTTTAATTAGTGATTCAACATTTGTAACATTTATGGAATGAATAATTTTTGTTATATTTATGGGGTCTAATTCATTAATTGATTTATATTAGATGGAGCTATTTCACACATTATTTAGTTTGCATTCTTACACTTGTTTGTATACATTGGGTTTATGTTGCATTTGTGATGATGCATTGATGACTAAAAATTTTTCTATCCATAAAAAAAATAATGTATATTTTGCATTCCACCAAAATTAACAGTTCCTTAATATAGTAAATGCTATTGTATGCATTTCCATACACTTTGAAAAAAACTTTATTAGAAGATTTTGTACATGATGCCAACTATCCAAATAGGAAACCTGCATGAGAATGATAAATAATTTTGTAATTGAGCTAAAACATGTTAATTGCATGACAATACAATTTTGGTATAGTTTTGGTGTTAGAATAAAACCCATACAAGTGTAGAATCATCCAAATCAACTAAGCTGCTAACATCAAATCAGAAAGAGAATAAGATTGAAGAAGAATTATGATTAGCAATATTATAAATTATTAGATCAGTTAGATTAATTTGTATCATGCAACCAAGAAGCAATAAGTGTCAACTTTAAGAGATTAGTGTCTGTTGATGACAATACTTTTGACAAAACAAGGGGGCGAAATCACTTCCATTATTTTTAGCTGCCATATTGGCAGACAATAGTTCAAATTTGAAATCAACAGGTACTTTTCTGAATTTGCTATAAATAGATTTGAAACCTTGTAAGCAATTGATAAAGAATTTTATTCAGAATTCTTATTTTGTTTCATTAATATGGTTTGATTAGTTATTACAATGTCAAGCTAAACAAGTGGTATTTAGTAATGGTCTTGATCCATCATTGAGATTGATTCTAGGGTCTTTGTTCCAGACCATGAAAAGGCACTTAGGTTAGGTATAGGGGTTTTTCTCTTGTTTGGCTGACTACCAATCATTTAATACATGTATTAAAATAAATGAATTTAAAATATGGTTGGATGACTGAAACCTAGGTAATATATTATTACTATTTCAGATCCAAATTATTGACTATAAAGTGACCAATAAAATGACCTAACATGTACTAATTAATAAATGTAGGTTAGGAAGCTGCTCAATATTAAACTATTTATTAAAGCCAATATATTTTGGTAATGGCTACATGTAATATTAATTAAGCAGCTAGTAACAAGTCTGGTTGCACATTTATGAAACACTTTTACAAAAATAGAGTCTAAGTTGAATTGTGTCTTGTCTTGAGTATGCACTGAGCTAGGATAGGGTACACATAAGTTGCATCACTGAGCTGAGAGGTGAAACTCAACCAAATGGATCATTGATGGACTGGTGAAACTGGATGTGGAGATCCACTTCAGGCAGATGCCCATTATCAATCTTTGGAGAGATTGCTGTATGGCTTCATCACCTAAATAGTGAATAGTTAAATCTAGTTACATGATGTTAACAGAAGTAAACAAAAGCTAACAGTATCTAGTTAGTAAATCCCTACCCATAAGAGATACTACTAATGTTATATAGTAACAGAGGATAAACAGCAGTAATGCCCAGTAGAGGATGTTACAATAATCCTGGTATAAATTAATCTAATTAATGCTCAATCAAGTTCTGCAGTTAATCAATCCAATTTTGAAATTAGAACCAATTGATGCCAATTGGAGTAATTATGATACTGCCAAGAAATTAATCACCACAAATCTGCTTTTGAGTCTAGTGCTAAACAATATATTAAGCAATTAGAAAAATCTAGCCAAAAATGGAATTTTTGCATAGAAGTATTAGAACATTGAAGAAATTAAATATGATAATAAGATATACATGAGTAATAAAGATATAGCAAGCATTTTCACCCAAACTTTTGAAAGAATGGCCAAATTTAATTTTAACAGTGAAATTCCTACTAGCAAAGAAAAGAAATTTGTGAAAAATTTAAGCTCTAAGTTTAACTTTAGATTAATATCATTCTATGATTTGAAGCAAGTAGTAAAAAATCTTGATGGTAATAAATCTTGTGGATCTAGCCAATTGCCATACTGGGTAATTAAAAATTATTTTGACATTTTTTAAGAATATCTGTTTGTAGCTTTTAACCAATGCATTATCAATTTTAAATATTTTAGTTAGCAAACTTGAAAATTATGATTTCAGTTAAATGCTACAAATGTCATTATGCATTTCTTAAATAATTGAAGACAAGGGTAAAAATTAATATCAATTATTCTGATTACATTATTACTAATTTAGGAGTACCACAATGTACAATATTAGGGCCCATTTTATTTGAATTATATGTTAATGACATATCAAATGTATTGACTAACAGAATGATCTATCAATATGCTGATGATACATGCATAATGACAGTCACAAAAAATCCATATGAACCAACCAGGTATTTAGTGAAAAATATTGAAAATCTACCTGAGTACATTACTAAAAACAAGTTAAAAATTAATACTGATTAGACACAATTTGTTATTTTCACATCACAGCAATACCAAGAAATTTCTAATAATATTAAAATTTAAGTATGAGATAATGAGATTAGTCAAAGCAATTCTATTAACTAGCTTGGAGTAGTAATTGATAGAAATTTAACATTTAATTAATTTTTTTCACTAAAATGTAAGAAAATGATTTCTTGAAAGTATCTGTATCATTTGCACATTGTAGGAGAGAACTTTCATAAACATATTCTTAAATCATTTGTGTTAAGTAACATCAATTATTGTTGTTTTATATTCCAAAATATTGTAGAGTCACTAAGGGCCAACTTTTTTTGAACTTATTATTTTTGGCACTCTGAAATAGTGCTGTGTCTTTTTGACGTTTTGATTCCTTGATTTGTTGCTATTTATTTGCATCAATTTCTTTTAATTGATTATTTTGAATTTCAAGTGTAGTTATTTTGATAGTGTTAGTATTTGTTCCCTTGATTTGAATTAAGTGTGATTGCTCATTTTAACTTTGCAAGGAAAACTGTGCTTTGAAATTGTAAACAAGTCAGGTAATAAGTTACAGATTTTTGTAATAAATATCTGAGTCACTGTAGCAAAGCACACACATGGTTTTCAAGTCAAGTTCAAGTTACTTGGGCCGAGTTTGAGTTTTTGCATTTCAAGTTCAAGTCCAAGTAATTTTTTAAATGAAATTCTGAGTTCAATTGAGTTTTTTTCTAATTTCGAGTTTTTTAGGGTAAAAACATTTATTTTACAATAATTCTAAGCTAAAAAAAAGTGTTTGTGATTGGTAAGAAAATTGATATTTAAGAAAATTTAATTTTTATGCTATTTTCAAGTGGATTTTTGAATGAGTTTGAGTTCGAGTTTTGATGATTTCTCTTCTGAGTTTTTCTGATCAAGTTTTGTGAGCTTATTTGAGTTCGAGTTCTTAACATTCTGAGTACTCAGAAACCCTGAGCACACAATACAGTCAGCTTCCTTCTGCATTTGGTCTTTTCAATTATTTATCTATTAACCCTCTTTAGATTCATTGATTAAAGATTTGTTAATGATAACTGTTGTTTAAGATCTGGCAACAATTTGGGAGAAAACTGCACCATGACTGGGGCAACAGTGACAGCCAAATCATGGCCACTTTAGGTTATGACTACATGTAGGGAATAATATCTTTTATTCAATCTGTTTGTACATGACTTAATAATATACACTTTGCAAATTTACTATGCTGTTGGCAAATGTGAATGCACAGCAATTATGTGCCTGTTATTTATTATTTATTTACATGAGCTGAGATAAGAGAACTCAGAGATAAATTGTTTATTTAGCTAGAAATTAATACTTGAGACACACAATTAGCACCTTGGCAAGTAAGGATGGCTTCTATATCATACTTGGTTTTGTTCTTTCTCTTTGATGTTAGCCAGCCAGGATAGTTGTTTCCCCTGGCCATGAATCAACTTCACTACCAATTGATGCATAACTTTGCCTCTTATGTTATTTTTACTGCAGTTCTGTGCTTTTGGAGCTTTCACCAAGCTTTGACATTATTCTTACTTGTTTTGGTAGTTACCTTGTTGTAGTCTTGTCCTTCTAGAATTTGGATTCAATACTGTGCCCTACACTTGCTGTTACTGTTCTTAGTTTTTGTTTCTCTGAACCTGGATAGTATCCCTCTCAAATTGTAGGAATTGTGTTCTGAATTTTTCTTACTGTTTTTCTTGTTGTTTTTTTTTGCTAATTGGAATTTAGTGTTTTATCTTATAATGTGACTCCCACTCAGGATCGCCCCAGTGTGAGCATTAGCAGCCCAAACATTGCTCCTCACAATGCTGCAATTAGTTCTATTGCTTCTCCCTTGTCATTTGATCCTTACTTTATTCACCCATGGACTCTGCTGACTCTAAGAATTCTGAAATTGATCAACTTCCTGCTGCCTTGGCCAAAGAAACTAGTCAATGCCTCACTTGTGAGCAACACCTAGATTTGCTTCAGGCTGAAATGCAAGAGCATGCCTGAGATACCCAACTGAGGGAGCACTGTTTCATTGATTTGATTAATGCTCTGGAGATCCAACTCCAGACCTTGGCAATGCCTCTGCCTACTTCTCTGCTGCACCAGAGCAGCTTGCCTTGTTCATTACCTCCCCAGTCAAGCCCTTCCAAGTATATCACTCACAGTGTTCTACAGGATGCATTGGACAATTTCTCTGAACATCTGTCAGAGCAAATTTCTGAAATGATTTCTGCTCACCTTTTGATCAGCCCCATTGTCTCCACTTCTACACCAATTATGCTGCAATTCTTTACCCCCATTACCTCTTTCACAACTGGAGAGCCCACTTTCATGCAGTCAGTTTTGGCTCAGGTTCCCAAGCTAACCATTATTGTTGCCTTTTTGGTCTTTCCAGGTGAAGACAGAGGAGAGCACAAATGGAGCAGCCAGATCTTAATCTTCCATGCAGCAGGCAAATGGCCAGCTCATGCATGCATTTCTTGGTGAGATGCTCTTGGGCGTTTTGGTCAAGAGGAAGTTGAATGTGCAGATCTTGTATCAGAAAAATGGACAAGACCCAAACAACTCCATAAGACTCAATGGGTGGTACAAACTTCTTGGAAAACAGGCATTCAGCAAAGTTTTGATGTGCAAAACTGACGTGCATGTTCATGAATAAAGCAAAACCAGGCCAGTTAGTGGAGATGGATTCAAGCTTTTGCAACTGGGTGACAGCATCTATAATCAGCCTTGTGTCAACTGCAAGGTGATGGGTAGGTATTTTTTTACACAAAAGAAGGTTGGTGTAAATTAGTTTGGTTATTGAAAAGATACTGAATTAGTACATGCTGGTGGGACAATAGTACTGAGTATAGAGGATCATAAAATTTTCCCTACTAAAGTGGAGGTTGACGACTTCCTCAGGTATTTCATCTTGATACTCTTCTTTGACAAACATCACCAAACAAATGTTCTTGACCTTTGCTATCCTGTATGCTATTCAGAGAACAATTTAAATTAATTTATCATCATTATGTTTGTAATATGCAACTAAGAAATAATATAGCAAATTAGTACTTGACAACAAATAATTTGACAAAACAAAGGGGGTGAAAACACTTCCATTACCTTTTGCCATTTTGGCAGATGAACAAAATCAAATTTTGAACAACAGGTACTTTTTGAATTTAACTATAAATAGAGTGAAAATCAATTTGGAAACTGTTGAAGTAAATTCTTTGAAAATCTTATCTTTAGATTTCATTCAGTTTGCGTACTTCTAAATCATGTCAAGCTAATTTGTAGATGCAGTAGTAGAGGCTTGGGCACACATTGGGAGCAATTTGAGGGTCCTTGATCAAAGCCATGAACCTGCATTTACATTAGGAGTACAAATAGGAGTTTTTCTCTGTTTAGCTGACTATTGATTCATTCATTTGCATGTATTAAATAATTGATTTCAGAGATAAGGCTAGTTAGCCTATCATAGGTTATATCTATATTACATTATCTTGACTATGTAGGTGACCTATAAATAGACTAATAAATAGACCAAGCATGTATTGTTATCTAAATGTAAGTTAGGAAGCTGCAAGTCATTATCTAGTTTATTAATTACATTAATTAAAGCCAATAGTTTTTGGTAATGGCTGAAGTAATATTTATTAAGCAGCTAGTGACATTGCCAGGTTGCAAAGTACAAAATTACACATTACAAATTGAGTTTAAGTCAGTTACATCCAGCCTTGAGAGATGCACTGAGTTAGGATAGTGTAGAATCTTGACAACCTTCCAACTAATAAAGCTTAACTTAATTTAGTTGCTGCTGTAACATTTTTCCCTCCTTGACTAGTATGTTAGGTGACAGATTCCAACTTTTATTTCTCTTCTTTTGTTCTAAGTTTGAGTTGCGTATTAATTAAGATAATATCTGTTCAACTAGTATTGGTATGAAACCTAACAACTGTATTTTAGATGCAAGACAAGAGATAGATGGTACAAAGTACAGGGTCAAACACCCGACCTGAAGCAAAGCACAAAGAGGAATCAAAGAATTACAATATAGCAATTAATTCCAGCTGACACTTGAACATCGAGAAAAACACCAACCACAACACCAGTGACTCAGTGCAGTGAAATAGTGTGCAAAAATACGATAGTGACAGTGTGTGATAACTTATTAATTTAGTGCATTGATTGTTCTTGTTATCAACAAAGTTGTAATATAAATGGAATTTGCAACCAGGATGCATTAGCTTGTTATGCTTCCTTACATGTAATATCCTTACATATAAATAAATACATGTTAACCTAAAGTACATGCAAACAACCAATGTGGTCATAACAAAAAGGGAAAGTCATTGGTACTTTGGTCTGCTTGTAATTACACATAATGAAATCAATACAAGATAGTACAAACTAGTTTTGTAATTTCCTATGAGGGCTAAATGAAAGAACATAATGTAATAATATGAACAATGCAAGATAGGAAAGCTAATATGAATAAAAACCCCTATCCTTACACCTAACTTAAGAGCATGTTGGGTAAGCACCAGCTACCAGCTGCTCAGCTGTTTGAATGGTGAACAAATTAATGTTGGTGTAAAGCCATTATGAAGTTCCTGTTAAATGAAGTCATGGACCACTGTCTCAAATACCCTAGTGCTCAAACATTTAGCTTTCCATGACAAATAATAAAATAACCTGACAAAGAAAAGCAAAGTAAATTCAATGAATTTAAGTCATCATCAAAATAATAAACTGCACCACTTTTATAATTGAAACTTATTCAACAATCAAATATTTGGCAAGTACCTGTTAACTCTAAGTTGTTGACAGTTTTCTGATTTCTGATTTTCCTTCGCCTGCTGATTTAAGCATGTCAGCATTAATTAGTGTTTGTGACTTCAGTCTTTTACCATTTGTAAAATGTACTGCCAAATTAAATAATATCAAAATACTGATTTATAATTTTACAAATGATTTAACTAATAACAATCATGTGTGTACAATAAATAATTATTTCTAAAGTTAGTCTTAGTTCTTTCTTTTCTTTCTCTCAACTTTACCACATGATGGATTATGTTACAATAAGGAACACATAAGTTACTTCATTGAGTTGAGACTTGGAACTACATGATCAACAACAGAGGCACACAAATGTGGATTGATTTGGAGATCAGAGTTGGCCAGAGGCCATAGTGAAATCATGGAGAGGAACTGTGACAACATCATACCTAAATAGTATTAGGTTACTTGGAACTAGTACAAGTTAATAACTATGTATCTCATGTCAGAGTAAAGAATTAATATCAGTACATCCCTACCCACATCTAACAAGAAATAATAATATAAAAGAATGATTAGCTCTTTGTTAAAGCCTGGTAGCAGATGCTACAAAATACATACAATGGAATCATGTAACTTGTAACAAGTAGAATACCAAATGAGTTTTGATGGATAGTTAAAGGTACACTATTCAAATTGCAAGGACAAAGGGTAAAATGGTTAAAATAGCTAATATAATATCAATAATTTTAGAGCTTTTTAAAATCCAACTTTCTAGTATATTTTCCTTACTTGTTTTTCTTTCTGCTTTTGTTATATGCTTTGGCAGTTTTTCCAAGTACATGAATCAGGTTTGTTCAATTTAAATTTCAAATTGAAATAAACTGTTTTTGTTTTGGCAAACAGGTAGCTTGTGCATTTAAATCTTCTGCCAGGACAGTACTAAACTCATGTTGTCCTTGACTATTCATCAAGAGATTAAAAGATTAATTTTTTCTGTTAGAATTCTTTAGTGAAATAAATCTAATTTTACAAATAAATATATTTGCATAACAAAGGAATTTGAACTTCTCCAGTGAATTGTGTATAACTATGCTGCATTTTAGTTCATTAATGAATTTCTAAAAGTAGTTATACAATATTTTATATAGCCTAAGTCCCTTTATCACTACCATTAAAGTCATAATTGTGTCAGCATCAGAAGTTTGAACTCTATTACTGTGAATGAGGTGATTCAAGTAAAAGAATTCAAATATGTTAAAGAGTGACTGAGGTGCTCCTGGATAATTGTAAAAGAAGCTTGCATTCTATAATACTTCATCTCAGGATCATTATTTCAAGCTTTTACCATTGTTAGAATCTCTTATCAAAATTTTACATCATAAACTTTTAGATTCTTTTGAATTAATCAGTCCTTGCCAAATTATTAATACCTGAGAATAGGATAGTAGTCTCTGTTTCCATTGCACATCATCTATTTGAATGCACATCTCTTTGCCTTTCTTATATAAGTGTAAATGCATTGCAAAGACATCAACATATATATGTTCCTAATTATCCTGTTGTCTACAGATTTTAATTGAGGCATTGGGTTGTTGACTGTCAACTATTTGTTGACCTTTTTGTTGTGAGCTGACATAACTTTTGACTTTGACATAAATATTCACTCTGCTGATTTCCACTTTATCCTCAATTTAGGCAGGATCATAGGTATTGATTTTGTTGGTGGCTGTATACATAACTCATTATGGGTGTAGAGGCCTTTGAGTAGTTCTGTTACAGATCTATTTGTTACACTCACTGTGGCTCCTCCAAAAGTAACTTGGTAATCAATTACAGTAGTCCATTCTATTCCAGAACTCATCAGATAATGTAGAGTCACTTGGGGCCCCTATTTGATTTTAATTAATTGTCATTTGTATTAGTGCTAAATGCTGCCTTAATTTAGTTTATAATGTCACTATGATATTTTGATTTCACTATCATTCTTTGAGTGCAGTAATTTGAACTTATAATTATTTGTCCCCTGGATTTAGATTAATGTGTGATTGCTCTATAATTTTGTGAGGGAACTTTAGCTGCAAGTTTTGTGAATACTGAACAGGTCATGTAGAATCACGGGGTGCTTCTAGCAGCTCAAGCAGTACGAAGGTTGCAGAAGATTACCATCGCTGAGAGCATCCCATGCTCTAACAAAACAATAGAAGATTGGTAATTCGCCAATTTCATTGTAGAAAAGAAAAGTAATTCCAAGATGGTTAAAGTAGTGACCAATTCACATGGCATCATGCCAAAGCCAAGCCTTTAGAATCCATCCTTACAAATCCAAGGTGCTAATTGTGTGTCTCAAGTTGTAATTTCTAGCTCAATACAATAATTTATCTCCAGGTTTATCTACTCAGCTCATGTAATAAGATATTAATAAATGTGTAGCTACCATGTATTCATGTTTGTCAACAGCATAGTATACTTGAGGTGTGTTTTAGTTTGTGCATGTTTGATCAATAAATAGTAGTTCTTTTATTTCCTATCCCTATACATAGCCCTAAAGTGAACACAATATAGGCTCACATCTGTCAAGGAGTGAGTTATTGCCCCAGGCACAGAGGTGTTCTCCTACATTATCGCCAGATC
>CABFPE010000704.1:356498-397791 GCA_900660155.1 Hofstenia miamia | reverse complement strand
TATATATATATACAGGGTGTGTCAAAGTAGCTTGACATTTCAAATTTCAATAACTTTTTACTTATATGAAACCAAACAATAATGTGTAAATAAACAAACTAATAAGGGGAATTACAGATATATTAAAACAAATGTTCAAATAGTCCTCCATTCTGCTCAATAGTTAGTTCACATCTTTGTATCATATTCTGGACAGCTCGATGTAATTCATCAATGTTAAGTAAATCAACATCTTGTATGATTTTCTTTCTTAAATCATCCAGGTTGGTTGGAATGTATGTATGATATACCCGTGAATTTAGAGGAGACTACAAATAGTCAAGTGGACTCAGGTCAGGTGATCTAGGAGGCCATACATGACCAAAACCTCTACCAATAACACGCTCAGCTGTCAACTGAGTGATGAAATCCCTGGCTTATTTGGAGTGTGGTGGCGCACCGTCATGCTGAACAATAACAGACTGCATTTTTTGTTTCTGCCTTAGTTGTGGAAACATGGTCACGGAGCATACTGGTGTAATTATCCTGATTTACTGTACCCGGAAAGAAAAATGGCTTTAGCACATAATTTGCACTGAATGCTATCCACACACATAATCTTTCAGGGTGCAAGTCTTCTGTTATTACTTGCTGAGGGTCCTCAGACGCCTATATGTTACAATTATGACGGTTGACCATTACATCCATAGAAAAATAGGCCTCATCTGACCAAAGCACATTATTGAGCAAATTAGCATTAGCTAAAATCCATTGTGCAAATTCGAGACGATGATGATAGTCTGATTCAGTGATAGTTTGATGCAAGGCAATTTTGTATGTTCGCATACCACATGCTTTAAGAATTCGACGAACACTTTTCTTTGGAATTGTAGTAGCTGCAGCAATAGAAGAAGAACTTGCATTTCCATGCACATTTGTTATCATTACCATTGGTTTCCGGTCTTCTTGGAGCAATGGGCTCCCTGACTTAGCAGCATTGTGCAACGATTTTGTCTTTTCGAATTTTCTCATCATGTTAGTGACAGCTGTAATAGAAAAAATGTCTTTGTGAAGGTGGTGTACTGTTTTGTATGCACGTAATGCTGCTGTTGCACTGTCTCCATTTTTATAGTATAGTTTTAATATTTCCAGTCCAGTGTCTAAATCCATGTCTAAAGTAAAAAGTGCTGGAAAAATAGCAATATGGTTATGCATACCATAAATTCCCTTTATATAGTTACAAAATGACGAAATAATTCATCATCTTTTCTGTGAACGGTTGAATTTTTTTAGTTAGTTTAAAAGTCAAGTTTCTTTTGACACACCCTGTATATATATATATATATATATTTGCCAAATGTTAACCCAAAGACTCTTAATGAAGTTCCTTATTAAACATTTTTATATTACTACTGTATATACGTCAACCATTAATCAACAGTGACTGGCACTAGATCAATAAAAAATAAAAATGTTTATTCTTCAATACCAAATTGATATGGAAAGAAAATTTAATCTTTAGAAGAACTTAGCCACGCGAGTTAAAATATATTACTGTAAGTAAAATTAATATATTTGGCTTTCAGCACCACATTGTGCCACTTCACATTTGGTACAATTATATTCTGGATAATACACTGAAATAATATTACCATTTCCAATAACAGTATCGGGCGATATGGATAAAAAACTGCTCAAGGATACGTTTAGCAAATTTTTTAATCAAACATTCATAATAAAAGTAATTATATTATTCATATGGTTGCAAGCCGTGTCTATAATTGTTAAAGCACTCGACATTATTATACATTTTTTATAAGCTGAATGTGAATTTTCTTCTAACATTTCAAGTTATTTATGTGGTACATATAATACGTTTAAACAAGTTAATTGCATACACATGCATGTACAGTGGTTGTATCAAAACCGGTTAGGAAAGAAAACATTTTATACCTTCAATCTACTGAAATTCGAACCTTAATAGTATTCAGTAATAATGGTGAAAATTCAGAGAATTTGGGGCTAATGCAACAAATCATAAAACTAGAATTACAGATTAATAATGATCTCATAATTGAATGGAAATGCTAGTATATTTGTTATAATTTCTTGAGCAAATCACACAGATATATTTTTCAATTCAGTCATCCGGTGTATAAATTTCAAGAAATGTACTGAATACGTATATTTACAGGGATGTACACCACAGAAGAACTGTTGGCTATGTTTTTAGAGTAAAAATTTTGATACAGATAACGATAGCACCGATAAAAATGAGTCAAACGCCGAAGGAAATGCAGAATCGCCAATAGCAGGCCGTCGAATTCTTCTAGGAAGACGTCAAAACCATCGGAATGGAAAAAAAATCAGGGTAAAAAGAAATCCTCGAGCGGCCAGGAATATGTTAATACTAAAGGAGCGACTGTTACTGCTCGACGCCCAAGACCATACACATGCAGTTGTAAACATAAATGCTCTGATGTTTTCACAGAAGATTCAAGAAATTCTATCTGTTCGGAATACTGGAATTTATAAAGCTTCGACAGGCAATAGGAGTTCCTTTTGGCCCATACGAGAACCCATGGCATAAAACGGCGAAGAGTGCGAGGCACAGGGAAGTACAAGACGAAAGCGAGTACCACATCGTATTTTTTCAAAATAAATGATAGAAGCGAACAGTATGCCGGCATTTTTTTCAAAAAAATCTGGATATTGGACGCAGTCCTGTTGACACTGCATTGAAGAATTCCGGGATGAATTGGTCTTTCAGTGGCACCGATAAACGAGGAAAACACGAGCCAGCAAACAAAACGTCGATTGAGACCGTGGATTGTATCAAAGATTACATTAAAAGTTTCCCAATTACCGAATCGCACTGCACGAGAAAAGATACAAAAAGGCAATACCTTGATCAAACTCTCACGATTGCAAAAATGCATCGTCTCTACGTAGAAAAATGCAACACTGATAAGATCATCCCGGCAAAGGAAGGGGTCTACCGCAATATATTTTGCAATGAATTCAATCTCTCTTTTTTTCACCTTAAAAGGAAGAATGCGGAGTTTGACGCAATTTCAAAATTTGACTGGTGATGCCAAAGCACTTTTCTCCAAGGAAGATAATGCTCATATATGACGAAAAAATGAAGCCCAAGAAGCAAAAAAGTATGATAAAACACGGGCATCAAATAAGGAATCGTTCACTAATTCATTTTTTGATCTACAGAGTGTATTGGAAGTTCCCAGTTCAGCTCACTCCCTCATGTATTATAGCAGAAAACTGAGCATGTTCAACTTATGCATTATAATTCGGATTTCCTAATGATGCATTAGGCTACACGTGGACGGAACTGGATGGAAAAAAAGGCAGTGTGGAGATAGGCACTTGTCTTTTCAAATAGCTACGAAACCTACCAGAAAATACCAAAGAAGGTTTCTCTATTCTCTGATACTTGTGGTGGTCAGAATTGGAACAAAAATATTGCCGCCATGTTTTTGTATGTGTGACAAATCTTTCTATAAGTAATCACACATCTTTTTAGAGAAAGGACACTCAAATAGGGAATGTGATAGCATGCATTCAGCCATTGAATCAGAAAAAACAAAGATGTTTTCACACCACATGATTGGGTGTCCATTTTTTCGAGGTCTAGACGCAGAAGACCATACAACATCATACATTTAAAGTTCGACATGGTTTCAATTAGCATCAAATAGGATGTTCTAAAAAATACAAAAAAGGACCGTCAGGGTAACATAATGAAATGGCTTTCAGTGAAATCGTTCAGATATCAGAAAGAAAAAATATGGATCGAGTATCAATACGGATACCACAGCGAGTATACAGAGTTACACGTGCTAGGACGCAGTCAACCATCAGTTTCACTTGAACTTGAAAAAGCATATGATTGTAAACGACCGATAAGCATATTGAAGAAAAAAGATCTGTTGAACCTGCCCAAGAAAATCGCTGTTCCTGAAGAATACCATCGTTGGTACAATTTCATAACCTCATCAGATGATGCAGCTGATAATGTTATGGAGCCAGCTTTGGAAGATTCGGGTGAAGATGATCACAATGAATAATTACATGGTTATCAATTTGATTTTGTGTTGAATTTCTCTTTATTTGTATATAAACTACATTCTTTCAACAATGTTGCAAATAATATCCACAAACTAGTCCTCCGGAATCATTATAACATCCATGAAATCTGAGACATACATTTTTTAGTAATGAACTGATAGAAAAATGAGGTTGTTCTTCATTAATGATTAGGACTACCAAAAGTAATAGTCATATTTTTTCTGAGGGTTGACAAAATAATTGCTTCAATTACGACTGCTATCATAAAATATCAAAGTTATTCAATGTTTGACAGAGTTGAAATTCCACCAGATGTTATTATTCCCACCATTGATCTTGGAAATGTTACCTGTGAAATAATCGCCTATATCAAGTCACGTTTAAAAAATAGCGGTTTCACTGATATACTGGAAGGAAAATGTCAAGTAACATTGGCTGTAGTTGAGAAATGTTTCTATATCGGTTGAGAAAACTCTAGGCATATGACAGAAATCTTAATCACAATAATATATGGAAGTTTATGTGCTGTTATTATAATTTAGTGAACCAGTTGCTTTAAAAATTTGACTTATTATGTAAGTTTTTGTATCTTGTCCTCAGTAACAGAAAAACCTTTTATATTGCCTAAATGGATCCTTTTGAAAACTGGATGGTCATATTTGAAGGCATATTTAACTAAATTCCTTCATATTTTATTATAAAAATAAGATCAGATTTTGTTATTTTAAAATAATATTTCTGGTTGCCCTAGTAATAATTGAACAATAAATAACGGGTATCCGCCCGGCAGTCAAATTACTCGGTATCCGGTATATTAAATTCACTTTCCGCATCCCATCCATCCCTAATGTGGGTCCTGATCAGACTTGTCAACGAGCCGACATTTCCAAGTTCGGCTCGGCTCGTTTAAATTTTGTGTAAGTTCGGCTCGGCTCGCCACATAAAATCTTTGAATAAAGCTCGTTTTTGCTCCGTATTTTTTTACATAGTTCTTCCTATTATTTAATAAACATTTCTTAAATAAGATTATAGGAAAGGCATACTGATACTGACTGCAAAAAATAAGAAAAATCTCCATAATCAAATTAACAAGCAGAACTATAAACTTGCTTTGCCTAAAATATGCTCGTTTGGGGCTTTTTGTTTATCAAATACTGTGCTCAAGCTTGGCTCGGCTCGTCAGACGCTAATTCGTTGACAAGTCTGGTCCTGATTCCATCACCATATCTACGAATATTTAGTTATTATCATCCCTTTGTGAGTCAAATTCAACCTCTAAACACAAGAGTAGTTGAAACAACGGCTACATTTCTGTTGAGAAAACCGTATTAAAATACCGCAGACAATTGTGGTTTTGTTGACATTTATCTTAAACATAAATCAATTTATNAGACTTGTCAACGAGCCGACATTTCCAAGTTCGGCTCGGCTCGTTTAAATTTTGTGTAAGTTCGGCTCGGCTCGCCACATAAAATCTTTGAATAAAGCTCGTTTTTGCTCCGTATTTTTTTACATAGTTCTTCCTATTATTTAATAAACATTTCTTAAATAAGATTATAGGAAAGGCATACTGATACTGACTGCAAAAAATAAGAAAAATCTCCATAATCAAATTAACAAGCAGAACTATAAACTTGCTTTGCCTAAAATATGCTCGTTTGGGGCTTTTTGTTTATCAAATACTGTGCTCAAGCTTGGCTCGGCTCGTCAGACGCTAATTCGTTGACAAGTCTGGTCCTGATTCCATCACCATATCTACGAATATTTAGTTATTATCATCCCTTTGTGAGTCAAATTCAACCTCTAAACACAAGAGTAGTTGAAACAACGGCTACATTTCTGTTGAGAAAACCGTATTAAAATACCGCAGACAATTGTGGTTTTGTTGACATTTATCTTAAACATAAATCAATTTATAGGGGAAAGATGATGCACGATATATACTTAACCTGTTTATCTAGAAAAGTCCCACGCGCGATGAGTAAGACTATCATCACACAATTCTATTTACAATTGATACGAAAATAATAACACTACATAGACTTGCAAACACTCAGTGATACATGTAGCTGCGAGGAATTCCCGATATTCACAAAATTTCTATAATTGCAGGTTGTAAATGTCCACGATTTATTAGAAAACGATTTAAAACAAAATATTTCTAGTGGCTTACCTAAATTATATTCCATATCTAGATACACATTCTCGGCAACTCTGAATGAAAAAATTTCTTAAAAACGCAAGTTATACAAAAACTAATCATATTTTGCAAAAAGTGCAATGATTTATGAGGTTCTTCACAAAAACCTTAAGGTTTATATTGACATACATGAACGCTAGTCTTTCTACGACGACTTTATTTATGAGAAAAAAAGTTTGAAAAAAGGTTTCTTGCTTTTGAAAAAACACTAAAAAATTATATCTTATCACAATATTCACAGAAAAAAACCGCAATTTCATATAGTGCTTAGATAGTTTTTAAAAAACGGGGTGCGGCCATTCTCCCACCTCCCTAAAACCGCGCCTGCATCCCAGATCATGCCTGCTATTATACAATAATTATGTCCTAAAGTTATTTAAATATAATGTAATTTCGTATGACGCTTATAAAATATTCAAGTAGGAGAAAAATGTCGTATTTGGCAAGNGTATTTTTAATTCAAATTATGCATATATATATATATATATATATATATATATAATCTATATCAAATTTAATATATATTTTGAAAAATATAATTTAAATGCGTCTATTACACACATTGCCAGAAAAAATTTGTCTTGATCCTCTTCAATATTATATAATTTAAGGTATTTCCTTTGTTCGCACGACTTAACTTACCTCTTAAATTCATTAAATGCAAAATTGACATGAGAAATTCAAATGATATAGATACGATCTTCACATTATTTTATAGTAGTAGCATTAACCAATTAGAATTAATGATGTATTTGAACATTCGCGTGTTGGCATTTTCATGAAATTATATTCAATTGCATCTACTTCATTTTTCCCGTTATAAATTGACATATGGGATAAAATTTCTTTGCAAAATTTTGACACGTGAACAACTATGGCTAAGAACAAATTTTTTTTGCATTGTATAGTAAACTAATAGCGTTTAAACAATTGATGATGAGCTAGATAATATATTAATTTTGGGTATATAAATTTGTAAAAAACCTCATTCACTTACAGTTAAGCATAGTGCATAATCTACGCCCCACTTTCACTAGTTATTTGCTGACGTCACATGCACTGTTTAAATTTCTTGTAATGAAAGTTATTTAAATATAATGTAATTTCGTATGACGCTTATAAAATATTCAAGTAGGAGAAAAATGTCGTATTTGGCAAGTATTAAAGAAAGCGATGCATCCGCATTCAATCATTACAAATGTAAACAATACGTGTCATTTATTACTACAGAAATTTTCAGCATTCATGAAATGTTCATTCCAAATGTCTGAATTGCATGTGCTATGACTCAAATGCATTCGAATTCTCTATTTTTGTGGAAATAACTACCTCAGCAAAACTAAGCATCAATTCCCCGCAGATAAGGAACGTTTGTCTGGAAACACCAAAAAAAGTTATTTGATACTGACAAATGTTTCAAAATATTTTTGCGCGTCATTGACAATGTAAAAGGATGAAACCTTATAAAACTGTATAAAAATATAGGCTGAATTTACAGTTTATGTCTAGATTTAGGTGAAACAGATGAATTTTTAATGGATGGTTTAATCAAAATGCAATTATAGCAATTACTGCTGATGTGTATACAAAATTCCATTTAATCTCGATAAAAGCACTATAATCTACAAGTAAAACAAGAGGGATTGACGAGCTCTCAGACTGGAAATTTAATGAATATCTTAAAACGCAAACGCAATATTCTCACAGTTACAATATTGTTTCTACATAGTTTCGAGATAGAAAATGATAAAATACACTGGCTTTAATTAAAGATAGCCAGTGTTGTACATTTAAATGTATGCAAAAGATATATAACAGATTTTTGAGAATAATCTATATAAATTTCAGAAAGTTTCAGTAAATGTTCCATCAGACTTCTACGAAATACGTTTGTGCAGGTCTTTAAGAATAAGCCAACGTTGAATTTAAAAAAACAAACAAAATACAATTAATCAACTCAAACGCAAATAAACGTGTATAAAAAATCAGTTAATTATGCCAAGTCTTTTGATAAATAGCATCTATTTGCTATGCCCTCTGGTTTAGTTACATTTGGCAAGCTTGTAAAACCCGCCAAGTGTAACTGAGGCATTACCAGTGTTCCTCAATTTTTTAATTAAATAAAAATGAAAATTCATTCAATGAGATCCCCGTGGTTGATGTTGTTCAGCTATTAACTATTTGTGTTTGTGGACCCCCAGTAAAGTAACATTGACTCTACGAGTCCATGTGGACCCCAGTTGAGAACAACTGTTCTAAGCAAAAGAAAATTATTTTCTGCTCAGGAAAATCTAGACTACTCAGTTCGGGAACCTTACTCACGTCTGAACAAAGCTATGGAACTTACTCTCATTTCCTTTACACCAATCCTTATACAACGTGGTTGAAGCATATCCTAACAAATTATTATTTTTCTCTAGACTAGCTTTCTATTAATCAGAATATGTTGCAATGCATCACAATGCTGTGCGAAAGATGTGAAAATTACATATTTTGAAATATTTTTACACTAATGCGAAATATATATTAAACATTAAAAATCGCCTTTATAATTCATATCATCCAGTCGATGATCGATCTGTTTAATGAATTCAACAATCTCGCATCCTCATACTGAATGAGCTCCATGCCTATACCTCACTATTATAACGAACTTTTGGGATTTATATCTAATCTTGAACTTGTTCGGAAGATTTGTTTCATTAAAATTCTACTATAACCACTAAATCACTAAAGCAAAAGCATAGCTATATTCTGAATGTCAATTTTTCGAATAAGAAACAATTAGAAAACAGAATGTAGAGTGCGCTTCAAATTTGACGCAGTTGATGTGTACAGATGAGTTTATAGAAAGCAAATAAATTATTCTTTATGCAGATAATTGTAGCTTAAATTATATTATCCAAAGCATAACATTTGCAATACACATCGCGAAGTTATACGACGAGGATTTCCATTTACTATACAGATGTTACAATAAAATTAACGGTTAAGAAACGACATTTCTAATGGATTTTAGGCAATTGTTAACCGCTCATCGTTGACAAACATCTGAAAACCCCTGTATTTTATTAAAAAAATTAAAATTTTCTACTATCCGTAGCAGTGAATGACAAAAGATTACTATTTGCAAGAAAAAATATCAGTAATATAAATAGGTTTTAATCAGCTATATCGGATATCTCTTACAAAAATACTATTATATTCATATAGATGTAAACTTTCAGAAAAACTGAAAGAGGATGAAATCTGAATTCAAATATTTCTAAGACCCCAAGTCAAATAAACACTCATTTGTTCTCGTTTGCCAATCTGCATGTAATATCAGAATTCGTAAGCAAGAAAGTTAAGCAACAGCAAGAAAACCTAAATAGGGTCCAGCGAATATTCAAAAATTCTAGTCGGGTCGAGTACTAAAAATTTATGTATTAAATGCTTTTGAGTCGGGCAGAGTCGACTCATGTTGGTACTGAATCGTACACTTCATTTTCGACTAACTGAAAAAAAATATACATACTTTTATGATTGAAAAACGTTTTTCAAAAACTGTTTCTGGCCTATTGGAGGTGAGGTATATATTGTGTAAATGTATAGCGAATGATAGTAATTAGCATCAAAGTCCTAGACCTATTATGTTAGTAGTATTAAGATTAAATTATTTTTAACATTAAAGTTTTACTTTCTAGTCATTTTTAAAAGTTGTATTAACAGGACTACTTTTCGTTAATTTAAGCATTAATTGCTTAGTAATATATCTATGTATTACACTACATGTATTACTAGTTTTTAAGCAACCCCAACCCTATCTGTTCTATTTAATGGTGAATTCAAATTTTTGATATTGATAGGTCTATGTGACTATATAAGATCCGAGATTCTAATCCGACCCGACTGGATTTAGGACCCGACTTGGCTTGACCCGGAAAAAATATCCCGACTTTCAGGGCACTAATTGCAAACTACTAGAATAAGCACGGGATGCTGACTTACTCCAATCAAAGAATGATCAGTGCGGAATATTTAACTACTAGGCAAAAAAAATTTGACCGCATCGACATATATTAATATTAATAAAGGATTTCTTTGTAATGGGAATTAAAAATGAATCCACAATATTGGGGTTTTGTTCTTTACTGATATAGCAAGATTATATATTAATGAAGGCAACAATGGTAGAGCAGAATTCTCCAAATTCTTTATTAACGCGATGACTAATGTACAGTAAAAATATCATGTCGGGTTCGGGAACAAAAATTTAATTAATGTTAACCATCATTTGAGTGGAGAGAGATCCAAAAGGTAATCGAAGTTATATTTCAGGCCGTGTTCGGTTAGGCCTAATATTTTATTAACACTTACACTTATGAAATTCAACAAATATTTAAAAATGATCAATAATTTCAGCGGGACATAAGAATATAGATAAAAAAAAGTGTTCGTTAAACATTTGGGTAGATTGAGTGTCACTATGATGTTCCATCATTTAAGTACATCGTACAATGAAGAGCTGTCGCTGCTAATGTGACAAGAAGCACATTCCTGAGCGAATATTGTTCTAACAAAAGTTTTTGCACAAGGGCGCCGCAAGAAACTATTTAAAGGAAGGGCAAAAATTTTTAGCACGTGCGAGATGTGATATTTTAGAGACCTGTTTTTGTTGAAAAAATATTATATTTCAAATCAATTTCTTTGAGGAAATTTAATTATTTAATTGAAAGAGAACAAGGATATGATTTTCCAAGCATTCGATTATCCGAAGTAATGTGCTAGAATCTGCATTAATCTCCCATCCCATGTGTAATAATATACTATATTATTATATATAGGACTATGGTTTGTTATTTACTACCACTCAACTATTTTGAAAGCAATAGTTACCATATCAGTTATAGGAACATTTTATATCTGATATAATTCATTTCAAATGGAAGTAGATTTCACAATAACATCATTATTTTCCAGATATTAATAAAAAAATTAACCTGGTTTAAGGAATTAAAGATTTTTTATAACGATCTAGAAAAAATTTTTATTCACCTAAAAATGACTTGCGGGTTGCATGTAGACATCTATATTCATTAGAATTGAAAAAAGGATAAATGTATTTGATACAGTAAAAATATGTTCCAATGCATTTAGCCCAATAGTAAATACATTTTAAATTTATTTAAGTCAAATATTAATATGAAATTCAGAATTTCGATTTGATAAAACTAATCAATTCCAATGAAAGGGAAGGGCAGCTTCCTAAATCCTCCACTACCAAGATTATGCCGTTTGCTTTCCAATTTCTTATTTTGGGTGGCTTTCAGATTAAAATACAAAGCACTGTGTTTGGATATAGATATTTAGTACCAGCGCGATTTTCTGGTGAAATTACGCGTCAAAAATCCTTCAAAACTCTTCTTATTGAAAACAAAGTTTAGCCGACCGCTAAAGTAACCACAAACTTCAATTATTCATAGCGTTCAACGATCAGCCTACACACTTAGTCATAGCATAATCGTTAAAATATTGCGTCAGAATCTAATGTAATACACATTTTTATAAGAAGTGCAAAGGCTACAATTACTTCGATATTATACACACATTATATTTATATTTCATATTTATATATATGTATATATATATGTATATATATATATATAGTCCCGCTCATAAATATTGCAACACTCATCTTCACAATTTATTTCTGCAATGATTAACAATATCATTGATTTTTAGCACTAGGCTCAAGTTTGGTATTGTGAATTCAAGTTTTCATGTAATTTTGTAATCATAAATTCTATTCCTTTGTGAAGGGACACCCTAAAAACTATCTGCATAAATATACATGCTATGTAAATTGTAGTGAAAAAAATCAGTGTCAAAAATTTAGTTTATTCTAATTTTTGTGTAAGAATTCATTCACTAGATTTTGAATTATTAAGAGTGTAAATTTGTGAAAATCCTATTACATCACTAATTTTGATGTAAATTCAAGCAATGTAATGGGATTTTAGCAAAATTTAAGTAGTAATATTTTTGAATATTTTTGTGGAATACATTTATGCAAAACCTTCAGGATAAACTAAATTTTTCACCTTAAATTCGATATTATCACTATATTTTACATCATCTATATGTATTGAGATAGTTTTTTTCGGATGCCCTGCACAGATGAATAGGAGGAAAACTAAATTTCTGATGAAAAGATTACATGAAAATTCACAATGCTACTATATAATATATAGTTCCATTCAAATTATCTTGGATAGTGACTGTCTGAAAATTACTCTTCTGCAGCATTAACATAATCATTCCACAAAATGTTAATGGCAGTATTTTCATTGATTTAATCGAAGCAAAGTTGTCCCCACCCCTCATTTCAACCATACGTCCAACAAAATATTGACTTGATAGCATATCAGTTCTTGTGAGAGGTGTTATGTTGTTTACAAATACATGTATATCCTGATATATTGGTCTTTCTTAACATATTCAGCATAATTGCGAACTTAGACAATGACAAGGAGTCGTAAACAGAAGCGTAAAAAACTAAGAAATGCGCAACAAAATGTGTAAAATTATAGAGGAAAATTCATAAAAACAATGTAAATAATTAAAAAGTTAAGAATTCGTGTTAAATTCTGTGAATTTCGGTTCTAAATTCTTCATTTACAGTCACATTCCGTTGTCTTACCATATCCGCTGAAGCCAGGGGTGTAAAAAATAATGGGTTAAGGGCAATAATTGCTATACCATAACATGCTCTAATAGAATGTACAAGATTTAAAAAGGGCCATTATTTATGAAAGGTGGTTCCATACATTACAATAATTGTCCGGTAATGGCATTCCCATAACGTGTATTTTAACCGTAAAAACGCATTAAAAATGCCGTTCTACTTCTGTAAAATATTGCGCCAAAATATACACTATTGATCAGCAGCCACTCATTGCTCACTCACAACGTTGCTTATGAGTGGAAGAAATCTGGTCTTCACACAAAAATTGAATTGATTGCAGTCATTATGTCATCGTTTGCTTATGCAAATGATTGATACCAGCTTTTCTTAACTTTTGATAAAACTAAACGGCGTTATTATTATATGACCTGTCTTCTATTTTTTTATTTTTGTATTTATTTGCCATTCCTTAGAATGACCTTTTAGTCAATTTTAAATTCAACGGCGCCCTAAATATCCTTGCTGTATTAAAATTGATACTAATCAATTTTTATGTCAATCTTAATAGTAAAATTAGTTATTTCTTAACAAGTTAGTACTAACCATTCATCAATCATGTAAATAAATTTGCTTTTATTGTTTACATCACATGATTATCCATTTTCTGAAAAGTTCCTTCTACAAGTTTGCTTGTTTGCAAAAAAACAAAACCTCACAAGCAAATATAATGAGAGATTGCCGAGAGATAAATGTAATTATTATTTAATTGCAATTACTTAGGATTTTCTATCAGACTAAATAAAACATTCTCTTCTTACCAGAAAAAATGACACTTTGCTAAAATTTTCGACTTTTTTGGAATTTTTCAAGCAGCCTGCTGACTAGTAATTACAAGCTCCCGCCGACCGGTAGGGGGTTCCAAACTCACGGTAGAGCTAGGCCCCTATTCAGTATTATCCGAGCAATGCTGAGAATTTGGCGCTTATGTTCTGTAACAATTCGAATTTTGATGTTTTTTGTTAATTTGCCATAATCCAACCTATTTTCCATAAAGACCATTATTGCGATAATTTATTGCGAGCATTATCAGCATATCAATAATGGGATTTAAACCTACCATGTCCATAATATTATTGCCACACCATATTTTACACCCCTGACTGAAACAGTTAGGACCAGTTCGCAGTCCTATACTATATGTCAGACTAGTAAATCAAATGGGACTCAATGGATCCTGCAATAAATTATTTGACCAAATTAATAAATTGATGAACAAATGGTAATTTAAATGAGAAATAGAGATCCCTTTAGCGAACAATGCACGTCTTTAACAATTATATATTAATAGTCATCGACACGTCGTTAAATTAGGCTATACAGTTAAATACCAACACATTACATAAACCCCGTATTGGGAAATAAATATAAAGCGACGGCACTAACCTGATTGTGAATTGCAAATGATGAAATGATATAACAGAAAAACTGTTTTTTACTAATAGATGGCGTTATTGTTATAATCTTTAAACACATGTAATCTTGTTTTCAAATAAATAACCTCTTCTTGAAAATGATAAACAATCTTAGACAGAAGCGTAGGGCTTACCGAAGTTGTACATGTAGTTGTATATTTAGTACAAAGTGGAAACAAATATACTGAGTAAGAGTTGAAATTAGCTCCATTTATAAACCGTTTCGGTGGGCTCGGCTCGGTTTTGTTTGATTTCGTTTTGTAATATTTTATTTGCAAACGGTTCGAAATTTCTAAAATGACGTTGTATTTATATATAAAGTACGTCAATGTTGTGTAGAAATTTACAAAATTTTCTCAATTAATTATGATCATGGCCAGCGGGAAGAGCAAGGGGATAAACTTTGATTTTTGTGCATTTTCGGCTTGAAACGGTATGGTTCGGTTCGGTTTTTCGCACCGCGAACGAGACCGGGACAGTACGGTACCGCACATTCTAGAATTGCAGCAAGTTCATCACCACTTTTTAATTTAATCCAATTAGTTTATTTAGTTTTTGTTCATTCAATACTTAGATTTTGTCTCACTGAAAAGTTTTTATTCTTTTGACAATTTTATATTTTGAGTAATTTGTTTTTTACGATTTTATCAATAAAAAGAGACCATTAGTTAAAGTAACGAAATGCCTGTAACTGAACAGTTCTAATAAGAACGTGTAAAAAACAATGTCAAAATGTTCCAGATATTTTGTAGAATTAAAACTTCAAAAATCAACAAATACATTTGCAATGAATATGATTTATTGTCACTGGAGTGCGTTGTTATTTTAAATAGATAAAAAATTACTTCTGAAAGACTAGAATGGAGCCGAAGACATTGGAGTTGTGCTTTGGAGCACGACTTGCGGCCGGGCAAAGACACACAATATTTTTTACATTTATTTTTGATCTTGCAAGCCTAGTGTTTGAGGAAGTTAATTTCACAAATTATATGATTTTTTACTACACGATTTAATACTGTCATTTAGGTTTTTATTATTAAGATTTATTAAAAACTTATTTGTTCTGTAGATAATCGGGAATTAATGTTCTAATTATATGCAGACACATTGTGCTCTAAAAAATAAGTTTTAAAAAGTCAAATTTAAGAAACAATTAAAAAATTGGACAGACAGACCCTATCAAGCTTGGCTACCAACCATGCAGAAAAATGCAAATTTGGCAATGGTGTAATATAGAGTTCATGAATGGTACAAAAATACTAAATTTAAAGAAAATCCCCGGGAAGGGTACATTCATTGTATTCGGTCACTTTGATTTTAGTAAGACGCAGTTGAAACTTGTTACTATAAAGGCACAAAATCAATATTATTTGAAGCTTTAAAATATAGTATATGAAAAGCTCATTAAAATTTTAGTCGAATGAATGAAGCCGCTTGTAACTCTGGACTGAGCTACAAAGACAGACATCTACCGGGTGGGCATGTGCCGAGGAATGCAAAAATAGATCAAAATTTAAAAAACTGACTATTATACAACAGTGCACACAAATCAACCCAAATACAGTAAATGCTATATAATATATAAGGAATGTGTTGAAAAATATAATTAACATTTTTAAATTTTACATTTTATAGCATCTTACACTAATTTAAAACTCAATTTAAATAGTTCAATTTCAGTTTTGTAAGTAATTTTATTATAAGTTTCTAACATATCCAACATTGGTCTAGTATACCGAAATATTAAGATATTAAGAATCATAAAATGGACCTGAAATGGTCCGAATTGATATAGATTTGAGTGGGCCGGGCTTTGCCTTAGCTTCTTAAGATTATGTCCATCTCTGGGAAGAAGACTAATTTTTCCCTGAATTAAAATTTGCACTTCGAAAAGATGTGGACAATATGGCTACAGCTTTGTCAGATATCTATTTTTATGCATAAATACTCTTAATGTAAAAGATTCTGTCACTTAAACCTATAACAGTCTGCTTAAAATGAATGCCATTTTGTACTTTTGGTGAAAAATTCATGGAAGAGCGAACAAATTCCTCACCCGAAATTACTGTAACAGGCTAGTTTCCAGTTTGTTTTAGAACTATTTATTCGTTAATTATTCATTGTTAATGCTTCGTGTTATTATTACAAAGTATTCATTAGTAAATTTATGTAGACGTGCAAGTACAAGTAATATTGGGAAATACTATTTAAAGCATTTCGATCAAAACCTGCTTGCATTACTAGTTGGGATGTGAGCCAAATACGAGACATATGCGAAACGTTTTCGAAGACCAATGTGGGCTCATCCAATCTTCAGTATTTAACTTGATTTAATTTTCGTGATTTCTGAATAGATATGATGGTTAATATTGGTTATTTTGAATTAAGTATAGAAATGCAAACTATGGAATTCAAATGGCAAAGCTCCCTATTTTTTCACTATGAATAATTCAAACAATCTTTTATCTCCCAGTAGCCAGCACATCTCATTTCGCTCCAAAGGAAACGCAAACGTTTATTTTAACGTGATGAATGAAGAAATGTCAGTGTAGTGAACAAGTTTTAAATTCCATTAATATTTTAGTTCAGTCAGGAGTCGTCACCCACATTCACCTCTTCATTCTTTCCGAATTTGTATTTTTGTAGCAGGGTTGGCTGATTATAATCACTGATTGTAATCAAGCCATTAAAATCGGATTATAATCGACATTTTTAAAAACAAATCAACGGTTGATTTAGATACATGGCTTACGCGATTATGCAGACCTTTCACGTGCAAAATATTTATGACGCGTAAGCACGAGCGACTGATTTGTTGTGAACAATTCAAATGCGCGAATTGAATGAACCACGTGTGTGTGTGTGTGTTACATAACATTACATTTTAAGATTTGTATAGTGTGTTGTACGTACGTGGCTAATGAAATCACCATGATATTCTAATGAGGCTATTCTATATTCTAATATGCTAATGATATTCGACCAGTGATATCCCTTGTCGAAATTTCTTGAAAAACATTAAAGAAAGTTCAATTTTCAGCAAAATAATTAAAGAAATTAAAGAAAATTACAGAATCATCAAGGATTTTAATGATTTTACTAAAAAAATAATTTTTTAAAATAATCAAAGAAATTGAATTTTATTTAAGAATCTTACAGACAGTAAAGTAGAGCCTGATGTGATACAAATCTATCTTAAAAAGTACGATTTTCATACTTTAAAACTCCAAAAGTCTAAGAGGTGTAGGTAGGGCTCACCGAGTCAGGGTCTGGATGATTTTGCATTTTGTTCCCACATGAATTCAAAATTATTTGAAATAGTAAGCTTCAGCAATAATGTAATTACTGTAATTATCTGTGTTGTATGGCTTAAATCTTTTTGAAATTATCAGCTAGTTGCATAAAATTTGTTTTAGAAAAATAGATAATCGATTAAACAAAAAGTAGAGAAATAAGAAAAACACAATGTTAGCATTGTGATAATTAAGCAATTTTTGCAGTACCCCGTTATAGACTTGTACAGACCCGAGTTCTTACTGTTAAGCTTGACCTTGAGAACATGAATTTTGACCCAATCCAATAATGCAAATTACTTCATGTCTTAACAGAGTTGCTCTTCGCCCTTTTATGACATCCGAATTGCTGTCTCCTACAGATTGGTGGCATATGGTTCCAATCGACGACGAAGTAAAAGATGTCGTGATCAGCCTACTATCGTGTTTGCCGACAATGGCTTCGTTAGAGCGACTCTTCTCATCATTCGGCTGGATTCATAATGACCCGAGAAACAGGCTGGGCGTCGAAAAAACCAGCCAAACTCCTTTTTTGTTTTAACGTTCTAAATGAATAAAATAATATAGTTTTCTCACTAATTAGTTTTCATTGATTATAATCAAGATTTAATTATTTTCTATTAAAATAAATTAATTTGATTATAATAGAATAAAATCATAAATCACCCGACCCTGTTTTGTAGGTATATACAAAGCATCAACTATGAGAATGAGAATGTACCTGGGCCGGTCATAGGCACTACTTTTAATGCATGAGAAGGCGAAACATATTAGTTTGTGACCATTTCACGAAAGTAATTGCAGTTTACTTTATTACAAAATATTATAGTTTATTTTTGATATGTAACTTTTAGAAAATAAAAGATTAATTAATAGTTAACTTTGAATTTAATCAAAACTTCTGCACAAACATTTATTGACAAATCAGTTAAAGGGAAGAAATGGAATAGGAACTTTCTCTTTCAAACATTGTCGGGTAACACAAACACAAAAGCATATTAACAGTATTTGGTTCAAATGACGAGTGTGTCTTGTTAAAAATGTAACCAACAAATCTTGATAATCGTTCACACAGAACTGGATGTGAGTAATAGTTAAGTAAAAATTTATTAGATAAAATACATTTACAATTAATCGATTACTTAATTCTTAATTCCCCAGCCCTATAAAAGACTAATATAGAAATGTGTAATATTTTTGAAGTTTCTTTCACACCAATGATCAAAAACATAACCCTACATATATAGAGCAATTTTGTTTCAATTTTAGCATTGATTATTTTTTGCATAAAACTGGAAAAGAATCAAAACAATACCACAAGTTAATGAGTCTTTTCTATTATACCTAATCAACAAAAAACATGTTAGCACATTTTTAAAAACTTTTTGATGATGCATGAAATATGTGAATATCATGCTTGATAAAATAAATTAGTAACAAAATACATTTATATTGCAAATTTTCATTTAAAATTTTAATTTTATGAACAGACATGCAAGAAACAGGCCGTAAATGCAAATATTACATATAGTTTTGATGAAAATTTTTGGGTTTGGCCTGAAAATGCTCATTAATAGCTTAAATTAAGCTAATTAATAAACTTGAAAATTGTATTTTACTAGAAATTGAAATCAAAATTTTGCTTTACAATGTTATACATATTGCATACAAGGTTTTCTATAAAAAAGTACAAAATATATTTTGTTGCAAACCCATGGATTTATGTATTTCATCAACATTTGCCTTGATTTGAGATTGATATTTAGGATTCTGTAAAATATAGTAAATTCAATATTTATTCTCAGGTATCTATCCCTGCTGCAGTTCAAATCAATAAATTATCACGCATTAAAATATTTAAATGAAAATTGAACATCCATCTTAGTAAGGGCCATAATAATTTTAGCTCCCAGTAGACCCAATGTTCTTCAAAGGGCTTAAATATGCAATTGCATTCGTGCCTCCGAAGGGCTTCATGATGATGATGATGATGATGATGATGATGATGATGATGATGATGATGATGATGATGATAATGATGATGATGATGATGATGATGATGATTGTAATAATAAAATCTTTAGTTAAATCATTAAATTTCAAATGAGTCACAAAAATATAAAAAAACTACAATTAAAGACAATGAAGTAATATAAGATGACGATCAGGAAACATTCTTAGATATTTTTTCTTTTAAACAGAGTCACCTGTAGGGATTCCGCAGGCTCTTTGAGAGATTTCGGTGGACCTGGGATAAAAAAATAAAGGCCTCAGCAACCTATAATATACAAAGAAAAAAAATCTTGTTCTAGAGTTTATTTTTTAGGTTTCTGCCATCAACATACTACTGAGGATTGCAAAAATAACAAAGAGCAAATAAGGGATTGATAATGTGGAATTACAAAGAACAAAACCAAAAATTTAAAAGTGTTCCGTTTTACAATCGAAAAATTTAAAAAGACTGTTTCAATGTGCTCAGATTTTACTTGTACTTGAGAGTTTATTCAAAGAAGTTGACATTTCACAATGCATAATTTTTCAGGGCTGTGCACTGCGGCTAGAAAAAACAGAAAGTTTTTTAAGCATATCAAAGAATGCTATTGTTTTGGTGCAGCATGATCTGAATGTTGTGTCATACAGATAGAGGCTATCAACAGTATAGCTATGATATGACAGAACTGTAAATGGTTCAAGATACGTTGATCTAACACACCCAATAATTTTCTAATTAAATTTGAACTGCGATTAACCCAAAAAAAATTTGTTTCACAATATGATCCAAATATAATTTCACTACTTCTAAAATTTTTGCTGCATAGCCATTATACTGAGCGGTTTAATACGTTCTAATTTTATGATACTGAAACAAGTTTAAAAAAGTCTAAAATCATTTTGGCAGTGAAATAAACAAGGAGCATTTTCTTCTATTTACTAGATGTTGGACGTGGAAATGCATGCTATTAGTCACCTTGATCAAGCCAGACTCGATTCTTGCCATGGTAGTGCGGATTACGGAAGAACCAACACTCATCTTCTACTCTACTGCATAATCTACTTCTATGCTATGCGAGACTGTGTAAGGTTTCCTAAATAATGTTGGCAGACCGCATGTGCTGCTTTTGTTTTCTGTACTCAAAATATGGGGTGCCCAAACACTGCACAGTTTTCTCATTTTCAGGTCATCCTTTAAGATTGTCAACGGTGTCCTTGGAGAAGTCAAGTTCATCCGGAATTGTTCTACAGGATTACTGTGAATGTGAATAATGTTGCAATAAGCATTGATGTTATCGTCAGTATGAGAAGCGCGAGGTCTGTTGCTAGAGGACATGTCATAGATCAATTTCCTGTCACCATGTCTGAATGATTGACGCCATCGTTGAATGATACTATAGTGAGACACAGCATCAAGAAATGCATTCTTCAGCCGGTGATGAATTTGTAAAAGTGTATTGTTGTTTCTAACCTCGACATAAGCGTAAAACCTTGCAAATCCAGGGTAAATTCCATTGTCGTTGCACATTTCGTTGAAAAAACTTTTAAATGATTACAAAATAACTAAAGCAGTAATGAGACAGAAATATAGAGTTAGGTTCATTGATCAAAATTGATATGTATATTCATTGTGTGCATATATTGTTACATAATGATGTGCTAAAATTATAACTTATTAGACGCAACACATATAAATATGTTGAAAAGTAAAAATACATAAATAGTACTAAGTAAGTGAATGCTCTCATACTGAAATCTAAGTAATTTAACTCTACTGCAAGCATGCATGCATGTATAATGTGTTTCAATAACACAATCATGAATCAACCAATTTATATATTCCTTCTTAATATGTTCCCATCATCTTACCCAACCAAAAAACTCATCAATACATTTAACCAAAGCGGTGTACAGTCTTGAATTATGGCAAAACTCAAATGAGTGAAAATGAAAGCTATCTGCCTCCACAATACTAGAGTAGTTTCTGCCATTGAACTGGTGAATACAACTGTACCCCTTGCCTCTCGTTTCTACATTCCTGGGAATCTGCATCTGAATCTCTGGCTATATTCAGTTATAGAAAATGAGCATATCGTGCATTATGTAGCCCGGATTGTCCGAAAAATTTTTGTAAAACTTCTCGTCTTTGACATTAGTTGTAATATTTGTAGAAAATGGCTGTCTATAATGCAAGTACATTTATGATACAGCTCTCCAATTTTATCAAGGAACTATTTAGAGGAACCACCTAGTGTTCTTCGGTCAAGGCAATTTTTTTTGGCTGTAGCCGACCATGCAAAATAAATTTTGACCTTAGCCGGCCGTTGGCTGTAATGCTTTGTGAGATGATAAGACGAATAGAAACAAGGTCAAAATCCTTACTGAAATCTAAGAAAATATTCGGGTGTAATCAAACTCGTCTTTTTCAAATTTCTTACAATTCTTAAAAAACACAAAGCAAAGTTGGTTGATGAGTTCTTTTGAAAGTCAAATTGATATTTTGAGAAATTTGTTGTAGCTATTACCAATGAAGTTCTCAAACAATAAACTTTAAAAGATTCCAGAAAAAATCAAAGTAACCAAGATGGGTTGTAACACATCCAAAGAAGTCACTTTCGCTGACTTGGGAAGTGGTGAAACAACAGGGAGCTTAAAAACAATTTGGAAAAATACTTTGTGAAATGCATATATAAATTTCTAAATATATAGAAGAGGCTCTGCTAAATTTCATGCATTTTCCTTTATAGGTCATGACTCGCATGATAAAAATAGCGTGTGGAGAGCACTTTAAAAAACAATAATCCGTTTGTCTTTAGAAAAAATATGCACAAGTGATAAATGAACTGCAAACGGCTGAAGTTTGTCACTTTCTAATGTGGAACGATAGTACATGCAAACTCCTCCTCCAGCTGTTTTTGTGGAATTGACGGCAGAACGATCCTGTCTAAGAATATTATATCCAGTAATAGAAACAAACGAATCTTTATATTAAACTTCAACTTAAATTCGGTAAAACAATAGAATGATGGTAAAGATGGGTTTGTAGAAAAATGGCTTCATTTTTCATTTTAATAGAGGGAGCATTTACGAGCATTATTCTTAATTAATCTTTTGTTTTAATAGTGCCAATATTTACTAACAGGATTCTTGGGAACTTAAAATTTTGGAGGCTTTCCTAATCTTTGTATTTCAGTTACTTTGCATTTCACTTCAACATGTTTCAACTAGTGTTTTGCTGCCATGGCCGCGGTCACGGCTTAGCCGTTAGCCGATCGCAGCCGCGGCCAAAGATTTTGTTTCACGGCCAAAATACCAGCTAAAATTCATATATGAATTGCAATTTGTTACACGTTGTTTCAGCTTTGATATTATATATGTATGTATATGACTATCACAAATATATTTTTAGTTTATATGTATGCTTAAGAAGTACACAGAATGCATTGCAATATTGAGAAAACAGGGTCGTAATGAGGAATTGTAATAATATTTATATATCTGGACTCAAAACTAGTGAAGTCTACTAACATTTGAAATCATTTTATAAAAATACAGCAAAATGTCATTGAAATCTCTATAGAGCTTCAGAAATCGCGAAATAGTTGCTGTATTCTGTTTATAAACTGACGCGTATCATCACTTCTGTTCTTTCAGTTATTTGTAATACGTTTCAATATTCACTTATTATTTTTTAACATTACAATTTTTCCATGAATTTTATTTGTATTGTTTTTAAAACAGCCGTTTTTATGATTTTCTGTAATTGTTCAAACTATGGATATATTTTAATTGCTCCATTCAAAGTTTCAGTATTGCACTTAGTAAGAGTAAAAATCCCGACTATAGTAGAAAATTACGACTAATGGCCGGCTACGGCTAAAGCCTTACAGCCAACGGCCGGCTACTGCCAAGAAAATTGCTTTGGCTGCACAACACTAGTTTCAACACTTCGTCGACAGCATTTTTATCAAATTCTAATTGGAATAATGGCGTGCATTTCCCGGATACTATGAATATGAATTCTTGTAGCGTGTACTGAATGAACTGCACGAGGGTTGAGGAATTGCAAACATGGTTTCCATTGTAATATGAATAAGTATATAAAAGAATATTTAATTTTTTCCAAATCGTGTATTTCAAACCAAGGAACGAATAGGATAATAAATTCTGAAGTAAATTTGAAAATTGCAGGTATACATTCATAACTCAAAAGTTCTGCACCTGCAATATCAAAAATATTGATAATGTGCCTGAAGAAAAGCTCTTATTATTAAATGATGAGCCCAAGATCGCGACTCATTTCTTGATATGCTAAATCTAATTTGATCATTTTTTCCTTTCCACCCGCAAAGTAATTTATGGTTCGATTTCGTTTTATCCTTTTAAGTTGCCGAAATTATTTTTTTCAAGGTTAATTGAAAAGATACAAAGATATTCGAAATCTCGAATTTGACTTTACAATCGAAAAAATCGCATGTTTGCTAAATTTAATTATAGCAAAACAGATATGCATGTGCAATATTGCTTAGTGCCAATTAATTTGGAAGAAATTTGAGATATATTTCTGATGGAAAGTCAACAATTCGTTAAGCAACTAAACATTTTTATTTGTTTGCTTATAATTACAATTTGTTTTATTAAATTGCATTATAACGAAAATAGGTAAAATATTATCAAAATTTAATCGGACGGTTTTTCTAAACCCTAATCATGATGGGCATATGATTCGTTTTTTAGCTTTATCATCAAAACACACTCACTGCAAAAAGCTCATTTTTAAAATCTCAATTCATTCAAGGGGTTTTATTTTTTGAAAAAAGTGTAATGTTTTTATTGAGTTATTCCAATTTTGAGATATTTTTTGTGCCGAAACAGGAAAATACCTTGAAGCCCTTCTTAATTTAAATTATTTTCCTGAAATTCAATTTCTGATGAATACATATAGTTATATTGACATATTTATGACTATTCAGTTCAGCAGTGGCGTGCCTAGAATTTTTTGATAAATTGAGAAAGCAAAGTTGGAAGCGAGGAAACCCAAGAGAAATAATTTGGAAATATTGAAAAATAGATATTAAAATTGCATTTCACCACTTAGTTCTTAAAATTTTGAATTTTTTGTAGATAATTTTTTGATTTAACCAACCAAAACCAATTTTGAAACCCTGACAGGCAAGCATTCCACCATTTGTCTACTTGGCGCACGCCATTCCTCTCGAGCAATTCAAGGCCAACTTTCAGATTACAGGCTTGTGTGGGGATACCCACATATACAAATAGTTGTTCAGACAAAAGAAACTTAAAATCATAAATATACCAGTAATATAAATTTCAATTCGATCTACAAAAAATTGTCCAAATCAATTGAATTATTTTTACACGCTAAAATTACCTGCGAAGCACTAAAGAACGTGTGTCAAGCAAAGATAAAAATAGATCAGGCTATATTGAGGTAACCCAATCCAACCCAAAATACAACTAGTACATTTGGACCCAACCCAAACCAAGTTGAATTGAGTTTATAATGTGCTTAACCCAACCCATGTTTGTGTCAAAATGTGAACTAAATATGACCTAATACAATTTTATACTTTAACAGATCTTTACTTGGTAACCTTCATACCCATTAGATATAAACACGCTTGAAAATGAAACATAAAATTATATTACAAAATATAGATATATAAATGCATAGCAATAAAAAAATGTTTTTATATTGAGTTCATAAAATTGAACACAAACAATATATAACTCTACTATAACTAATAAATGAATAAGACATAGTACCTATCGATACCAAAAACATGATCTCTTTGAAATATTGACGTGACCCATCTTTAAATGATTTTATATGCTATTACTTGTCTCAAATCAACCTTAAAATTTACCAAGAAACCTTACCTTATCCAATCCATTTCCAGCTCCATTGCCAAGCAATGTTTGGAATAGAAAGCTTTCCGAATTTTTGTATAGATTTTCAGATTGATGGATGTGCAAAATTTAAAATAAATAATCTAAGCTTACAAGGAAACTTATTAACTATTAACCTTTTGGTGCATTGCTGCCTCAATTCAGAAGTATATAAAACAGAGGTTTTGCATATGCATTTTAAAAAAATACACCGCTCATGTTTTAGAGGTTATTTCTTAACCACAAAATATTTTGCCACTATAACACCATAAACATATTCAGCCAATGACACAGATTTAACAATGATCATGTCGCCAACGTTTCTTCTAAGAATTATTTCATTCCGGAGGTAACTAGTGAACATGTAGAAACTCTATTAAAACAAATCAACATCAACTCTGACAATATATCTAATTGATTTTTAAAATCATTTGCAAAAGAAGAATTTAGCCCCATATATACCTCTACATTAAATTTGTGTTTCAAAAGTTAAATTTATCCAATGACATGGAAACAAGCAGTCATAACCCCAGTGCCAAAACGCTAAAAATAGACCAATTAAATAATGAATTAAACCCAAATAACTATCGTCCATTCACAGTAACACCAACGCTTGCAAGAATCATGGATAAATGCACTTCTGAAATATACATCGATCGGATGAAAGATACATGGGACCAATATCAATTTGCATATAAAATGGATAGAAGCACAATCGACGCTCTAATTTATTGAATGCATTACATATAAGAAGCTGTCAACACTAAAAAAACATCAATTGCAAGAATTACTTTATTCGATTATAGTTCAGCATTTAATACCATCCTTCGTAACAAATTAACTAATAGTATTCAAGAAATGTGTGAATGACTAGGAGACTATATACGAGAGTATATGGACGATTGGAGATAAACTATTAAATATGACAAGAAGAGCTATACAACACATAATATCAGAAATTTTCAATTAAGATGTATACACAGAAAATGAGGAAAAAATTAAAAGAGTAACAGGATATAAATATCTCGGACTGTATATAGATGATGATCTAAAATGGACAACACATGTACAAAACATATTTTGAAGCACTAATATTAATATAAAGTCTCTCTCATACTACTTATCAGACTTGAAGCCAGAAATGAAAATGTTTGCCTTCCATACGTATCTCACCCCAACTTATCTGTACACCTCAGAAGTGTATGTTCCAGGTCTCACAATCACACAAAGAAAATTATTACGAAGACCAATACGACTGTTAGAATTCATAACAAAAATTAATCGAAACATATTTATAGAAGAATTGAACAAAAATTACAAAAAATAATTTGAAAATTTGTTGGAGAAAATTGCAAAAGATGAAAGTCCTCCTCTACACCAGGAGTTGATAATATCTCAAGATAGCAGAACAATGCGAAAATACCTAAATGCCGTATTAAAAATCATTTATCCATGCAGCTTACCAATTTTGTTAAATGGAACTTACCCGGAGTTCCTATAGTATATATATATATGTTAACTGTTTATTTCATTTTAAATGCAGTACAGAAAAGCTATTAGTAAACTTGGGAAAATTCAAATTAAATTATTCACAATATCAATTCAAAAATTTATTGCTAGTTGCACTCTATTTACAACAAATAAGGCTCTTTTCGCTCTTTAACGTTATAATTATTAGATATTTCTGATCTAAGCGGTTTGTAACTGATATCAATTGAGTGTGATGGAACATGAAATTTTGATTTTCCGAATTTAGTAAATGATAGTAACTGCAAAACAATCTTCATAAATACGTGGTAAATAACAAATATGTCATAAATAAATTAAACTTTCAAAAACAAGAAAAATTTCTTGATAAATACAACCTTCTTTATATGCATAGCAATTGTTCTTGCATTCTAACATTTGACTAATTGACAAAATATACGAAAAATGTATTAAATATATGCTAAGCTTGACAAGTATATATTATATAGGTGTATACTTAGGATACATATATATATATATATATATATATATATATATATATGTGAAGGAAGAAAGCACCCTACAATTAAGGAAGATAACCATTTATTTTTAGTAGAATATATTCAAAAGCTAAGACCTCTAGAAGTATTTTTCAAATTGAAGGCAAGAAACAAAATACCAACTAAAATACATTTAAGAACATATTCTTATAGAAAGTTTAATTTAAGAAAAATATGATGAAAAACTCGTTTACTAATTGCTGTATTGATTTATGGAATGAATTACTACCTCAATTTAAAGAAGAAAAATTAATTAAAGACTTTAAAAGAAATGTAAAAATTTATTTGAAACAAAGAAAAATCAACTATTTAAATTACCAAAGAACTAAATCAACTCAAACAACCAAGCCTAGTAATTGAACCAGGAAAAAATATTTCTAAAATCTTAACAAGTGCTTACATTTTGTATAGTGATTTTATATACAGAGCATTTTAAAAATAAATAATAATAATTATATATATATATATATACTGTATATACCTTAATTAAGGTATTAGATGGGTTTTCAAAACCTGATTTTAAAGAGTGACTAAAAGAAACCTTGGTACAACAAGCACTTTATTTCTTTAAAGTGGTTTAAAGACATATGATTCCCCAACAAGTGAGATGCGATATCAACATTATAATAACAGGGACGTTGTTATCATTACTTTTTAAGTTTACTTATATGTCATATTTTGCCCCGGGCCTCGCGCAATCTAAGTCCTGCCCTGTTTACATGCAATTTTGTTGGATCTACAGGAATCAAAACGCACGCATACATACATACATACATACAAATATTAAATTAGAATAATTTTATGTTCTCTTAGAACATGTTAATAATTACAACTGATGTACCACTGAAATACAGTGTAAACAAAAAGGAGTAATACATTTCAAAAACAGCAGGATATTGTTTTTATAAAATCTCTCTCTCCATGGACATCAGGATTAAACAGATTTAAATCAAAACAGGCTTAATAATTAAGCAGGTGAGGTCTGTCAGGTCTCAAGAGCAGGTGAACTCATCACGCTACTTCCTTCTTAAAAACCAATTTAATTGTAGTTTCAGTCATCCTTGCTATTTGAGAGAGCGAAAAATAGGTCCAATGGATTTTATTTTTTGGGAGTCACTCAAGTTTAATGTCAAAATGATTTCTAATCCACTGATTTTGAAATGCTTAAAATCAAATCTGAAAAGAAACAAACACAATTGGGTCACTCAAAATATTGCAAAGATGTTGTGATTTAGTTATTGAAATTAATAGGGGCATAATTCAGCAATTATAAAACTGCATTTATCATGTTATTTCTTGCATAAATTGTTATTAGCAACTGTTTCTAGTTTTGAATCAAACTATTGGAGATACCATTTTTATGGATCACACTATATACAATATTATTGATATTTATTTATTATAAGTCCTAATATTATAATTCATTTAATCAGAGCAAATTCTTTCAGTGGACACCGGCAAGAAACTACTGTATAGCATAGCGGGTGGGTGACCCACAACAAGTTTGCCAGATTATGACGTTTCTTGAAATGAAAAAACTTTTATGCATTCGTGAATTTTACTTCTAGATTTACTGCCGATTGCTAGTAGGAAGAATGAAGGCAGTTATGTGTTGATATTGGTATTATTTGCAAAAAAAGTTTCAGTTAGGCAATAAACTCTATTGAATAAATAGTACGAGCTAGAACCAGTGTTGGAAGTGTGCTTCAACTTAGTCCAGCCCATACACATATGAATAGATAGCCAACCCAGTACGGGTCCACCCCACACATACAATTTTACTCAGATTCATTTTATGCCAACCATTGGGAATGTTATTCTAAATACCATAATGCAATTACGACATGCTACCTCTCCCTACATTATAGGCACCTAGAATCAATAATGGGAATTCAATAAAAGAACTGCATGCGAACCGATCCTACAAACAATTTCATCAAGCAAACCCGACCCAAATTGACTATTGATTTCTTTACCCAACCTGTCTCGACTATCGACTCACTTACCAGACGTTCTGACTCGAAGAATACTAAACAGTAAATATAAAAATTGATTTAAATTGCAAAAAAGAAATCAATCAGAAATTTTGCAATTTATCCAATTTATCATTCCCGTTTAAAGCTAATATCTTGAACAGTTTCAAGCCGAAAAAACTGGCCAAAAAATTATTTGCGCTAGTGGATTTCATCCTGTTATTCCCTCCATGTGCATTGCTTTGGAATTTTGTCAATTTCGATACAGCTTTTGACGTATTTAAAATTTAATACAATGGCCAAATTTTTCATTTTAAAATACCAAACCGTCTTAATACGCTGCAAATCAGATATTACCAGCTGAAACTAAACCTAATCAAACCGAACCGAAACTTTTATAAACCAACCCGCTTGCATCTCTGCAACATGCATAGTAGAAGCAAAACCTAACTATGCTCCAAGTCTATACTAGGCATGTGCACTTTAAGACCATATCCGTAACCCAAATAGCAAGCCATTAATGGACCATTGTAGTTCTCATCAATGGCAAATGAGCGCTGGAGAATTAACGAGTTAGTGATGCATGTCCGAAAATGAGCCATTGGTGAACCAATAATAGTCCATTAATGGGCCTTTGCTTAGCCAATAATGGTCCATTAATGGGCAATCGGTAGCAAACAGCAGGTTTTTGATGGCAGAGCATTACCTTTATATTTAAAATTACAACTTTCATTTTCTAAGCGGTTCAAACAATGCTGTTTAAGCAAACACAAGCCCAACAAATGGCAAAACGATATCATTGTCATTCAATACAAACATTTAATAGAAAATTAAAAGAATGTTTGGGTTATAAATGATAACAGTAAGAATTCAAATCGGTAAAATTTAACAAAAATTTATAATTATAAATTAAAATGCAATTTTGAAATAGTAATTTCTTAAATCTCGAAAAATCTCTTCTGCTCAATTGTAACTTTTTTATATAATAGTCAATTTAAAGGTGCTCAAGTATTCATGAATAAATTATTTTGAAAATTCATTTAACAGGTATATTATAATTTTTTGCAAACTAAAAATTTCAAGAAAGCTTTTCGCGATTCCTTTTCTATATTAAAAGAATCTAGGAATCAAATTAATGAAGTGGGTTTTATTTGCAAGCATCTTATTGTTTATTGATTACTAAGATAAGATAAGATAAGGTTACCACTGATGCGCTAAGAGTCCACTGGTGGCACGAGTCGTCACAAATACCACATGTTTCTCTCCAGCAGTCCACTCATGATGGACAATATTATATAATGAATTGTTATACCGAACTTGGTATAATTTGGTTGGAAGTGTGAATAGCATATTATCTAAAGATGAAACACGTTGCTGCAAACCATTGAATTCATTATACAGTGCTCATAAAAACAAGAGCTGGCATACGCGATTGCGTTATCAACTACGGAAGGGTAAGTTCATTTGTTATGACAATTTAATTTGACCGGACATAATTGTAAACCATTATAATTACTATTTGCTTGCTAGATGGAAGGTCGATACAGCAATGCCATTAATGGGCCATTGTCGGACTACTAATGACTATAAGATCCTGATATATAATACTTTTTGAAAATTGAAAATAAACTAATGTAATGCATATATTACATACTTGCTAATTGGGAACAATGCCCTATCCGGTCCAGATTCCAATTCTGAATAAAACACATGGAAATTTTCAAATAAAACCTTTGATTGTGGCATTGCACACATTTAAAGAAACGAATTTAGTTTTTAGAAACGTTCAACAAGTACGACCTTGCTAATATATTCAAAAATTTGGAAATGAGGTTCTGTGCATATATCTCTATTATTTGTTCACTTATATCAAATTCAAATATTCTACTACTTGTTAAAACTATGGAAGTTTATATAAAATCTGTATGATTTGTTGTTTACGAACTAAGGTACGTCAAATTGGGGAAGGGGTGTTGTCGTTGTTCTTTTAGGTAGTAATTGTGTATTTTTTCTAGAATTCATTTCAAATGTGGTATGCAAACTTTTAAAAACTTTGTGCGTTCATGAAAAAATGAGTTATCAGCAACGCATTTTGTATTGATATTAACGATAGTCAATGTTTTAATCTTCAGCGCAGTTTAAAAGGAAAATTATCTCGTACGACAATATACATTTTTTCCCTAACATAGACTTAATAAAATATATTATCTATAAAAAATTGAAGAAGTAATGATGAAGTTACTGCCACGACTATGTGGTTTTCACACCCTTGTTTTCGTCAATACTTACTTTGATAGGTTTGCAAAATATAATTATGTAGAATTATAAGTATTGTTCAATAATAAGATTATGTATCATTGTACTTTTTCAGAAAAAACTTTTCCCCCAAACCAAAATTTTCTCCGAGAACCACAGACTCACTTTCTCGAAATTTAGATTCTCCTGATAGACGCTACCGTAAAAATAATTTTTATTATTAATGACACAATAGCATAATATAATAATTATATTGGAAAAATACAATTATAATATAAGTATATCCTAAAAATATAATCATATAATTTATAATTGCTCACAAATACATTTATTGTGCCACCTGATAAAAAATTTGTTATATACATAGAAATGATAAAGTAAAAACCAGAAATTTTCGTTGTTTTTTCTGAAACTAATGATTATATCCACCATTTATGTATAGAGAGATATTTGAATTTCAAAACAATTTTTGCCTCAAGTTAAATATTCGATTTATTTGGTTGTAATTTCACATTTCGCAAACGAATTTGTCATCCCTTTATTGAGCACTGAGAAATATAAAAATCAACAAAGTGTGTTGAATGCAAAAAAATAATTCATGTCGAGATCAGGAAAAAATTGAAAACTCTCATTGTGCCTTTATGTAAATTTACCAATTTCAGACAAATACATGTATGTTGTATATTGAAAACAAACTCACACTATTTATGGCATCAGAATGACGCCATCTATTTGTAAATAACAGTAGTTTTTGAGAAATTACATAGTTTGTGCATCATCAATTAAATTATAATTCGTGCTCAGGTTAGTGCTGTCCCTTAACTAAAAGTCTTATTTGTTGTTCATTACAATAGCTTTAGAAGTAAATTACAAATATTTTGTTGAGCATTGTGAACTTTTGAAAACAGTTTCTGAGCGTTTATATATACCTGAACTGAATCATTATTAGACAAAGAATTTCCAATAAATTTATTTGCAATTATACTATTGAGCGTGTAAAACTCGGCTGAAGTTTTCTTACAAGCCCTTTATACTAGTAATTACATGTCATTATATTCTCTGAAGAATGTGATAAATTTGTTGACTAAAAGGATTCAATTAATTAAAAAAGATGGAACTGCAGCATAGTTTGTTAAAAATACTCACAAAGGGACTATAATCAGCAGAGTATGAATCGAGTCGAGTGTAAACTTCCTTCCTATAAATATTCCTCGAGTTAAAATTGGATTTGTAATAAAAAGAATTAGAGGTCTTTTTATTACTCCAGTTCTTAAATAATCCAGGTACTTACAGCTACCCTGATGAGAAATTCAGCCTGTGTTCACCAATCCATGTTTTTGAGGGTTCTAAGATAGATTAACTACTTTTTCTACAAAATCAAAATTTGCGATAAACAGTTTCTACTGACGCCTTTGATTAATTGATGCTGAATGCCTTGGACTCCTAAATTAAAATTTAATCCTCATTATCATAGTGCAACCACAAACCACATAGTCACAAGCACTTTTGTTCTGATTTTCAAACAGTTTCTCTAAGCCTATTGTGAATTTTTCACATCCTGGATTAGGACGCATCTTTAGATAATTGTGTTGAAAATTTGTTCTAAAAATATTTTCATTTGCCTGAGGAACGTGAAAATCTTAACAATTTCTCAATGAAATATTTTTAAAAACTTTTAAATTCTTCGCATATCTAATGTTCAAATAATACGGCAGTCCAAAGGTCATGGCAGCAACGACTAACATCAACTATTTTATTTTCTGTAAATAGACCACTGCGGTTTCGTGTAAAATTGAAGTGTATTAAGTCAGAGATCGTTTCTCCAAACAGGTGAAAATGAAAGAAGACAATTCTCCATCCTGTGGAGTTTTCAGATCTTAGTAATATTTATTTGTTCTTAAGGAACTATTATAGTTTGTAAAAAATACCTAAAAATTGGGTTTATAGCACAGGGTGGAACATCCTATGTTCCACATTTAACTCTTTAATAACTTCCATAATATTTTGTTATTTTGAGAAGGGATTTTTGTAATTCAATCATCAAAGATTAAAATTGTATTACATATACACATATTTGACAACTTACATCTCTGTCTTGCAGCCATTGACTTGAATAACTAAGCTTAGGCGATTCTGAAATGAAGGAATAGAGTTGCGCAACATTTCTAAAATGACAAATGCACGATTGATTCTATTCTTCAACTCATTCATATCCTTAGGTTGAATATCATGGACTCTACTTTTGATAAATCCACGTAAGAAAAGGTATGGTATGAGATCTGGAGATCTCGGTAGCTACTTATTGTTTATATCAGAAACTGTACTTCTATCAATCCATCTGTTTGGCAAATTTTCATATACCCATTATCTTGTAATTAAAGACTGAGCTGTATAAGTGGAGGTAGTAATCAACATTCACATTCGTATCTAAGAAAACTGTTCCGGTAATTCCCAAAAGGTTGTTCAACATAAAAAAAGGGATTTCTCTACTTTCATAAATTGAAATTGACAATATAACAGAGTTACTTAACAACCATTTCCACATGATATTTACCACGTTACATAAACTTGCTGAAGAGTTTTGATTGCTGAATGACTTTTCATACGTCTTTTCTAAGTTGATCTTCAAGTTGTTCTCTGTTGAGAATTTAAAAATTGCGTCCATGTTACTCTGATTTTCATCCAGGGCATCTTGGTGACATATTTTCGAGATGAGTACAGTATCATCCAAATACTTGATTATTTTTGCAAAGTTAGAAAAGAGATTGTTTGTGACAAACGTGAAGAGTACACTAGATATTGGCTCTCTTGAGGAGTTCCGACATTCAAAGGGGAGTAATCACTGTTACAGTGTGAATCATCTGCCTTTCACTCCTTGCTGAAAATTGTCTAAATATGACCTAAGCCAGAGTGGAAACCCCTGAATTGTATTACATGTGTCGCTTGATATCATCTGAATCAATTTATTATGTAGTATCATATTGAGCACACTTGAATAATCTAGGAACAGACATTTAACAATTGCTTTTTCTTGACTCGGGAACGTAGTTATTTAATGTGTCAAGTTCAGAATAGCATCCATAGTCGATAGATGAGGACGATACGCAAACTGGATATCTGCCACACAATGCGATATTGCTTCGCTAAAAAACACAAGGGCACCTTTATCAAGACAACGGGCAGTATTGGGAGTGACAGTGATCGGATAAAAAAGCTTAAGATTTGAGATACTTGCTTTGCTTTTCTTGGGTATAGGTGTTATGAGTCCACGCTTCCAAACTGAGGGATATGTTAACTCTCTGAAACTTCTTGTAAATATTTGTGAATAGGAAATAGATAATTCCTTTGAGCATTGTTTCAAAACCCATTGCCTAACAATGCCTGGTCCTTTTGAGGTAACCAATTTGACTTCCCTACGAATTTTCTCAACAAAATTATGAGTGATTTGAATATCACCACTCATTTCCATTTCATCACCACTAAAGAGGTATTCTTCTCCATCCAAATTGCAATCTTCTTTGAAACGTAGAAAGAACGTGTTAAGCATGCTACTGTCAGCATAGGATAGGGGCTCATGTAATGAATTCTTTTTCTACGTCATATTAGAAAACGTGGTGAAAAACTCATCTTTAGTCATGTTTCGTAAACTGTCTTTACGAAATTCATTAACTGCCTTATTAATACACCTTTGTATTGAGTTTCTGTTCATTTTATCATTGTTCCTCATTGCCACTTTCTTGCTATGCAGGAGTTCCCATAGACAGGGGAGCACCTGTCTTTCACAGAAGTCACTTACCTTAACTTTCTTCGAAGATATATTATCATTCACAAGGAAATTAATGTATTCTTCAGTCGTAATGATAGTATCATCTAATGATTCCGAAATAAAAATATCCCAGTCTGTCGTCTCCATTTGATATCGAAGCTTAGTAAGATTTTCCATCAATAGATCTTGTGTAATTCTGTATTTCGTTCTTTTCTTGGACTTAAATGTATACTTAGGTTTCAGATTTATTTCCATGTAAAATGAAGTATTCTGTGCTGGTGTTAGGTCTGCTGAAAGATTTATCTCATACATATTTCCGTCAGAAACATAAGCAACATCAAGCTGTCCTTCAGAGGGAAAAAACGTAGATGTTATGACGAGATTAACCAAACCTAAGGTTCCGAACATTTTTTATTTTGTGTCTGTTGAGATCCCCAATTGCAATTACATATGAGTAGTAGTAGTCCGTGATTATGAAACTAAGATTGGTCAAATACATTTGTAGCTCTTTAGCTCGACTCTGGGGACGAATTTATATGCTTATTAGGATGATTGATGAATATTTCAATGGAAGATAACTCGGCCTACAATTCACAACTAAAAATTCAGGATCTGGATTAGATGTTTGAGATACCAATTTTGAGGGATTCTTGGACCATCTCTTGGATACGTAAGTGATAAGTCCACCACCGCCAGACTCTTTAAAATTATCAAGATTACGGTCACTTTGATACATATGGAAAGCATCAATTTCTACAAAATATCAGGGATATTGTTCTGAAGTTTACTCTCTTCATTAGCTAGTACACATAAACCCGGCCAGATTTTAACATATTCCCGTAGAAATTCCATTTTGTGAGCACACCATTGATATTGTTAGAAATCACAGAAAAGGAAAACATATACGGGCACATTTCTTTCAATGAAATATTTCCGATAGTCATTGCACATCATTTGTTTCTAGCAAATTTGCCATCCATATATATAGTTTCAGGTTCTTAATTGCAATTCTCTTTCTGTCGACTTTGTCTTCATGAATAAGTTGGTACCTCTTCCTTAGTAGTAATCTTTCCACTTCTCTATCTTCAATACTCAACTCCGCTTTAATGTATACTTTGCATTCGCTAAATGATTTCAATGTATGGTATTTCGATAGGAACCTTCGTTTGGCCCAAATTGTACTCACATTGACAATTACCGGTCTTTCCTGATTTTGTGAAAATTTACCTATTCTGAACATTTCAGTTACATTAATATTAGGTTCTCCAAGAAAGTCAAACATCCTTGACACCTATTCTTTATCTTGTATTAACCTGTATCCAGACTGAGGTTCAGGCACGCCTGAAATAACTAGGCGCGTTATGTAATTATTAGGCATCGACTTACGGTAAGGTTGGTCCTTTGGTTTTCGAAGCTAATCCATCCATTCTGTCAGTTTGTCATCAAGTTTCTTCATCTGATCCATTCTATCTTTGCATGTTGAATCTAATTTTTCAAGTCGTCCAGAAATCTCGGTTTGACGATTCCTTTCTTTGAATATTTTTTTCTTACCTGTATCGACGCATTTGGTACAAAATGTAATAAAATGCCTATGATATTGTATTAGGGCATCCACGCATCCAACTGAAAATCCTGTGCACTTCTTTGTTAAATGCATTTCCACATTGCAATTTATATATGTGAATTTCAACATATTATCTTCGATATCTTTTAGACACGTTTTACACGCTGAGTTCACATTAGAGATTGGCATTTTGCTAGCAACACCAATGTTCTTCCAACTAAAGAATGACTTTTATCAAGTAAATTAAACAGAAAAAGTCTTAGGATTCTATCTGAAATGGTTTTTTATTCAATGTTAACGGTTGATGAGCTCTGATAACATTTTCCATTGTCCCAATTCACTTGAATTTCTTATACCGCTTTTTAATTGACTTATTAGAGGAAGGAGTTTTGTTTTTACCATATATCTCTGCTCACAAAATTTCTTTTGGTGATGGTGATGCCCTTAGATTCTGTGTACCATGACAGACAATTTGTTATTTTTTGAAATATAAACGCCATTCTAAATTTCCGTTCTTAAAATCCGCATACACGGAAATTTCAAAAGATGTGTTAAAACAAACCCCACTAAAATTGACCAAATGCTTAGAAAGTTATTAAAGTTTTAGATTGAGAACATTATGATGTTCCATCCTGTATTTAGCTGAAATATTGTGAATTACAATGGAGCTCAGATGCATCAGGTTAAGAACAGCCTTTAACTGAGTTGTGGGTGCCAGTTACATGAAAAACTAGCACCTATTTAAAAAAAAACTTAAATAAAAACATAATATATTTACAAACCCCACTGTAGAGCAACTTTAAAGAGTTGCTCTCTGCTTTTTGGTGGAATTTATAAACAGGTATTATCTGAAAACATACGATGTTACTCAAAATATGACTGTCTAGCAGGTAGGGTTCACATCGAATTCGACAATGAAATTCATGAAAATATTTGTTATCAGGACAAAAAAAGAATGTAGGTGATGAGTATCCAAATATTTTAAGTTTATATTTGTTATTGTATTGTTAATTTTTGTGTCAGTTGAATTTTACTTTAGTATATTTAGTAATTATAGTAATTTTTTTTTACTAATTGGACATCTAAGTTCTGACATTTGTACTTCGCATTGAGACATTCAAATAGAGTTGTCAGTTTCCTTTATTTTGTCCTGCAAAATTGGACATCGAAATTGTAGAGATAATCACTTTAAAATAAATCAAATTCGACATGGAAAACAAAACGACAGATTAAAGTGTAAATCTTACATGAAAAATAGTACACTTGACGCATAAATAAATTCACTAGAACAACAACAAAGTTGACATATATAAAATAATATTTAATAGGACAATATAATTGAAGAATTAATTTATACTACGCGCTTATTTATAGCCACTGAAAAAGGTAAACTGGGTTTTGGATTCATAATTTTTAGAAGAATCAATACAATTTAGATATAGAGTTAAGTTCAGATGCCTTTCATTCCAAATTACTTCAAAAAATACATCCCCAGTCAGTGGTGTATTTCCCATTGTCTAACTAGTGACAAAACCTTTGTCACAGTAGTGACCAGCAAAATATTTTTTAAATGTAAACAGTTGACAAAAATAGGGGTGTTCTTTGAATTTGATAAACACAAAATTGAAAATCTTAATTAGACAAATAATATACTTCTCAAAATAAATTTTAAATATTTAATAATACAGACGTAAGCATTGTTAATCTAGTGTTTTTTCTGACTAAATATTATCTAGTTCTGACCAACCTGGTTCATTTTCAACTATTAAAAACAACAGCTGATTTACAAACCAATGTATTTTCATTATAAAAATAAAATTATTAATTTGGAAAGAACAAATTATAAATTATTGTGGGATTATTCTGTCAAAATATATTCTCAGCTCCTTCTCACGAGATTGAACACTCCCAAGGCAAGTCCGGTTAGGTGTTTAATTTCTGTTATCCATATTTCCGGTAACTAATTTACAACAATGTGAAAATATTGCAATAAACATTGTGCAAATACGTGTTGTTATGTACATTTCTGAGCGAATAAGAGTCGACCTGCTTTAATTCTCACCTGGCTATCTCTTTGATGTTTGCATGTCTACGCATTATTAACTATTTTCAATTCAATTATATACAGAATTTTGCGATGCCTGTCTTACTCATTCTGTTTGGGACAACTTTAGATAATTAGGTTAAGTACAATCGCCCTATAACATCTTTCCCCTATGAAATGCTTTATACATTTGTGTTGAGGATAAGTGCAAATATAACCCCAATGAACTGCGTTGTTCTAATACAAACAACGCACACAATACAATGCCTTACTGAGGAATTTTCAAACACCACGAATGGGATCTGATCAGACAGAGGCTTTAGCATCCCACCGTAGTTTATGAATGTCTCGTAAAATAAATTAAAGCAGTTATTTTTAAATAATTTCAGCAGCTGGTTAAAGAACAATTTGTCCATTAAAATTTTGATTCAGAAATATTTATTTTTCAAAATTTTACTCTACTAGTCTAATATATTTCTNGGAATTTGAATGGGCCTTCCGACCGCAAGAATTGAAAGATTGGTTGGCTTTTAAATGGACATGCACTAATGTTCTAGCTCTAGGGAATGTCTTTTAAAATGAACTTCGTGCATTCTAATTTCGATTCTTTTCCCGAAAGCTTGGTGAAGGAATGGATTCTCCCTACCAGGGATTTCTTGTCTCTCATCGACGAAGTTGTCTCTATCTACTAGGCTATAATCAGTAAGTCCTTGCGGTTCGCTCTACTTTTTATTTAAACTCTCTGACCAATAAAATTCTTCTTTCTTGTTGACTTCTATTCTCTAAAACTTCCAGTATTGAATTATTTCCATTTACGATTTCTGGTTGAATATTTTGCTTGATATTCAGATAAGTCATTCGCAAAGAAATAGTTTATTTTGTTAGCACTATAAGTTTGTAATAATAAATTAATCAGTAGTAGTGAATTTCTAATATTACACTCAAGTTAGAGGTGGGCGCCGCCGTCAGCCGACTGCTATTGGCGACGCAGACCAAATAATGTCGGCAGCGCAGCCGGATGAGCGACATCTATAAAACTGAATTAGACTGCATATTCCAAATAGAAATCCTATAATGTCTATAGCCGTGTAGAAACTGTACATGATCCAAGCAGTATTGTGAAACTATCTATCTCCAAAAAGGTTCCTCATGCCCTTACAGGTATTCTGATTAATAAGACACAACTTAATCTATGTTAATCGTCACTAGCACATCAACGAAATTAAATGCTGTTTCCCATTTATGACACATTTCGTTTATCTTGATACAGTTTTAGTTATCAATCGGCTCAGCCGTCTAAATTTTTCGGCGACTGATTGACCTAAAATATGTCAGTGGCTCAGCTGGCTGGCGCCCAGCCCTTCTCAAGTAGTAAACAAATATCAAAAACAACCACAATGAATATAAATGGAGTTAACAAAAACATTGACAATAATGCAGCCATACTTAGGAATCCCAATGAACATCACTTTAGACTTTAATGACTTACTGAAATCCAAAATCCAAAAAATAGCCATTATAAATACTGTCGTGAAAAAGGATTTTAACTCAGGAGTTTTATAACCAAAAGTGTAGCCGAGAAAGGAAACTAAGTCACTAAGATTAAAGCCTAAAATCACGAGGGTGTTCAATGTACCGTCAAGGGGTTGAACTCAGACTTCTCAAAAATCTATCAAAAAGTCCGATTATTAAATTTTAAAAATACGAAAGACTACTGTCTCTGCTAATGTTTAAACACCAAGAAATTTCTTGTCAATGTCCCTCTAACTCTAAACAGTGAGTCAAAATATTTCTAGAATCCGACTGCTCGTTCAGTATTGTAGAATAATTTACAATATTTCCTTGTACTGACAGCTCAATACTAAGTACAGCAGTAAGGTTGATTTAAAACGGGGTTTTTTAAAACTTAGTCTAAAACTAATAATTTACTAAACACCACAAACAAGTCTAACACGACTGCGAACTATTTTGCTCTAAATTCCAGTATCAGAAGACAGGTCAGCTAAACTCTGCCCTTGATTTTATAAAGTAGATTACTACTAAGACGGGAAAAATTAACCACTA
>CABFPE010000704.1:294867-332177 GCA_900660155.1 Hofstenia miamia | reverse complement strand
GGGGGGGGGGGGGGGGCAAGTGACCCAACAGGAACAGCCACGCCCACTGGCTCCCCTTAGCCACGACCCTGAATATTATACTGTGCTTAAGGTGACAAGACAATGGAACTCACTGGAATTTCAAATGTTGGTCAGAAAGCCATTCCTAACGTGAATTGTTAGTCGAGTGATAAACTTGCTTTATTAGAATTTTGGTATATTATCACAATTTACACAAGCCCGTGGCTTGGATTTGCAGGTTAGTTGACATATCCCCGGAAAGTTCAACAAATTAATAATATTTTTACTCATATGAAATATTTCCCACTTGTTCATATAGTTTTTAATAGAATGGCATTAGTTTTTGATACATTTTTACTAAAATATATTCGCTCTAACTTAGTTACAGAACATTCGATTTAATACTATAGAGTTTGAATCGAAGATGCCACAACGGGGGCGAAGTAACCCAACAGGGAAGACCATGCCTCCTTAACCAAGCCCTGAATATAAAGTTGAATCTCTACATAGTCAAGTTAAGAGAACCAAACAAATAAAATAACTATGAGGAGGTGCGAGCTTTAAAGAGTCTTCAATCCTCCACCGCATTCAGCAATTACACACCATAGTTTACCCACCGTCACCGGCAATCAAAGACACGTTAAAATTGCACAAGTGCCGCCTCTGAAAGATGCACACTGCTTTGACACTTACCGACCACTTACCACGCCTGCGCTTCACTGCCAACATCAAACGTATGCTAAAGTTCTTTCTACGCCACCACTACTATCACCCGGTAAGGTTCAAAGAATCCGAAACTTTTTAAGACTATTTTAATGACGGTAATTTGTCTTATTATGAAGTTAACAATTCGGTTGTGGCGAATTTTTTCTTTTTGGCAGTAACCTATAATAGTTCCCCTGGATGGCGAATTTTTTCTTTTTGGCAGTAACCTATAATAGTTCCCCTGGACATTTGTCATAATTATTCTTAGTTCCCTTAATTCTAAAAATAATATCACATTGTTGAATTAAAAGCTTAAAATTAAAGGCAGGCGTAGCATTTATCACCCGTTTAAACTATTTCGTATAATAAATAAAAAATTGACAAACCAATGTTTCCTCTTTTTAAATAAGTTATTAATAATGGCCGGAATTAAACCTAATCCTGGTACTGTCGAAGCCAATCAAAGTAGGCGAATACACGCAAAGCATGAATATAGTACAATCAATAAATTCGATTAAATATATTCATATTAACTTCTAAAAGCTTTCTTTAAAAAATAATGAATACAAACAATTCGTACAAGAACTTGGCTCAAATTGTGTCCTTGAAGTATCTGAAACATGGTTTACAAATAATCATGAACATTCTCCCTGGTCAATTGATAATCATAAATTTAAACTATTCAGAACAGATAGAAATCAAACATTACATTACAATAGCATAAAAGGAGGAGGTGTAATGATCCTAATTGATGAAAAACTAAAACCTAAACTTCAGAAAAACATTTCAACCAATAACATATGTACCTATATGGAAGTCTTTGGGTTAACATCCAAGACCCGCTTAATTGCAATAGCAGACAGCGTCTGAATATATCATAGTTAGAACAAAGCTCATTCGAACAAATCGAAAATGAAATCATTACAGCATTAAGGTATAGCACAAATATAATGTTAATGGGCGACTGGAATGTTAACTTTTTAAATATAAGTGAAAAATCTAAGCTACAAAATTTCCTTTCAATATTTCACTAATAAATCAATGCATTCCATCCAAAATTTATGCAAATAGCCAAATCTTGATAATTTTATGGTTTCAGAAAATGAATTTTTATATAAATACATTAGTCCTGAATTTCCCTACTCTGACCATTGCCTTATAATAACTTATTCCAATAAGCAAAAAATTAACAACCGAACTAAATCTTGGATGAAAATAATAGAAAAATCAGAAGAAAATGTCTTAAAACTTATAAATAATTTAAGAACCGAAAATTGGAGTAGAATTTACTCTTCACAAACACCAAATGAAATGTTTAGCAACTTTAATAAAATTGCCCTGAAAGGACAATTTTTCTTTGAAAAAATATGATAATGTGTCATTTATTGATATAAAATGCTTAGAGTTAATTGAACAAAAGAAATCTAAATGGAAGGAATACAAAAATTCTGAAACTGCAAACAATTATAATGCTCATAAAAATGCACGTAATTTGTGCAATATTTATACACGAAAATCTACAACAAATATTACCGTTCTGAATATGAATACATCTCTTCTCAAAAACGTAGGTGAGACTTTATAAATAGTTTATTAAATAGGATACAAGTAAATAAGAGTCAAAAGCAATTTATTGCAAAAAATCCTTGGTACAAGACTATAAACTAAAAATTATTTACAAAATAATAGTAACATATACATATATAATTGTGTGGGGTGTTTGCTGGAGATGTGTGTGTATATTATCTAGGATCAAACGAAATTTTCGAAGGAGTGTAGTGTATTATTGTCATTAAATATGCATTGTCTGTGAAAGAGGAAGGTTCGCACTTGATGAGTAACACATTTAATGAAGCATTTTGCAACTTAGGCAATTTTGATGGTGTAAGTACTCCTTTTAAGGTCAATCAAGTTCAACCTATAGTCCCACCTTTCTCTTTCAGATTGGTGACTAAGTTTGAAATTATCAAATCAACTTGGTCTCTTAAAAATTGCTCCAGATATAATAGCTGAACTGCTTTCATATATTATAAACGCGTGCATTAGAGATTCGACTATTCCTGGCCAATATTACTCCATTATTTAAAAAAAAGATTGTTTGAACTATAGATCGATTTTGGTTACATCGCCAATTAGTAAGATTTTTAAAGACTTCTTTTCAATCAAATTAACGATCGTTTATGTAAACATAATCTGTACTCTCAAAATCAATATGGTTTTCGTAAATATATTTCTACAAATGATGCCTTGTTAACATCTAACGAAAATTAGAGAAATAGCATAAATATTGATGAGTGTTTAGCAGTTGCATGCTTAGATTTATCAAAAGCATTTGACTCTATCGACCACCACATTATAATTAAAAAATAAAAATTTTGCGCTTCTCAGACAAATATGCAGACCTAATAAACAGTAATCTCCATAATGATCGTAAGCAAAGAATCGTAAATAGAATTTTCTCTGACTGGATTTTTATTAAAAATGGTGTTCCACAAGGAACAATTTTGGGACTGTTACTATTCAATATATATGTAAATGATTTGAGCAATCATACCACATGTAATGTTATACAACATGCTGATGATCCTATGCTATTTAGTACACAGAAGTCTCCTGAAATTGCTTTAAAAGTTATCGATGAAAGTTGCACTCTTCTTGCACAATATTTTGCTTTACTAAAACTAACAATAAACCCATCTAAAATTCAATTTTGCTTAATTAGACCTAATTCTAACAGTAATTCCATAAATAGTTCACAATTTAAATTGAAATTTAATGGCACATACATAGAACAAATTAATTCTTTTAAATATTTAGGTATCATTTTTGATTTTAAACTTAATTTTACAAAAGAAATATCTAGTGTTATTAAGAAAATGGCCATTTCAATAAAGGCTCTTAGCAATGTATCACAACAGCGTCTAACCACAGCAAAAATTCAATTCATTCACGCATTATAATTATGAACCCTAAAAATTATACCCCTTATATATAACAAGAAAATAATGAAAAATTCATTTCTCAACACATATATAAATATATGGAATAATCTACCTAAATCTATAAAACAAATAATTAAACTAAGAGTATTTAAGAACGAAATAAAAAGATACTTCTGTAGTTATAAAAAGGAAAGGCTTGAATACAAATGGCGAGGTTTTAAATTTTACAATAGTAATTATTCAATAGACCGCATCAAATCTAATCAAAATTCGCCATAGTTCAAGCTAGTAATTGCAATTATTCTTGTAAATATTTTTTTGTTGCTTTTTTTCTTTTATTTGTGTTGTGTTTTGAAGCTATTTAGAGTTGTAAGCAGTATTTTATATTGTAAAAAAGAAATAAATATAGATATTTCATTTAACTTCAGAAATTTAGATAATCACTGATATCAATTAATGTTTTTATTAAAAATAGGAATAGTAAAGGAGGTGGCATTATGCTGATTGTACCAAAAGTTTTAAATCCAATACGTAAAAAAATGGAATCAGATCATTCTATTTTTGAATCATTATGAATCGAAATTAAATACCTACAAATTTTTCGAAAATGAATTAATTCATGTTAATTATTATCCGAATAAAAACTTTTTTGTAGAGAATAAGAGATTAAATGCAATAAAATTTCAGATATTCCTAGCAATAACTACTCACTAAACATATTAGATGACATTAACCATTTCAATTTTTATGAAAAAATTTCATTGAAAGATTTATGCGCTATTTATGATATAAACATAATCAGCCCTCAAACTCCTACTCGAAAAACGACATTAATTGATTATTTTTATATCTAATTCGGAAAATATATGTAAAACTTATATCTTTGAATCCTTCAGTGATCACGAACTCTAATTATATTAGTAAGATTGAAATTAAGCTTTCTAAATTTAAATCGATTTTTTACAGATTAAAAAATTATTCAGATGACATCATGGAAAATTTACTTAAAAATATTCCATTCGACTATATTTTTACTCTAAATTCTGGTTCCCTCTTGTTAGATTACATTGCGACACAAATCAATCAAGCCCTAAACAAAGTAGCATCGCTAAAAACCCGCCGAGTAATAAACAATTCACATTGATTTAGCTTAATCTCGACTGGTAATTAAATAATTAAGAGTACCGTAAACAAAGCAGAAACTCTTTGAACTAGCTAAAGCTAATCCCACTGAAATAAATTTGACTAATAACAAAAGATCAAAGAAATTAATTAACCACAGCATTAAAACAACGTCAATTTTTGAAAACAAACTTCTAAACAAAAGTGGAAATTTTTAAACCGCTTCATTGGAAAATCGAATGGACTCAATAGTTACATTACAGAAATTTATATTGATAAAAAATCAGATAAAAAAGGATACTAAATCATTTAAATCAAACATTTAAAGAATTAGGTAAATTAAATTTTCCTAAAACTCCTCTATCAGAACTTAAAGAAATTGTTAATCGTTTCAATTTAGCCTATATACATTAAATTCACAAACTATTGCTGATGATACTTGCCTCATAAATACAGATAATAATGCATTTAGGGCTAAACAATTCAAAAAGTGATATTGAAAAATCTTTCCAGGTATTTCTCCTCCAATCAATTAAAAATAAATTTTGAGGGAACGCAATTCATTATATTTTCCCCCAATTCCGTAAAAGAAATATACAAAATCGAATTGATTGTTAACGGTGTTCCAATAAAACAAGAGTGATCATGATACATATTTAGGTGTTGATGTGGACAAAGATTTAAAATTCGATAATTATCTCCTAAAACATACAAACAATAGTTTTTGGCGTTAGATACTTATACCATCTCAGAAATTTCGAACCAGATTGCACGATCACAAATATATTTGTAAAAGTATTTTTTATCATTGTTTTCATCGAGCAGCTTCAAATATTTGGTATAATTTAGACAATTAAATGAGAGCAGAAAAATTTAGAGAAAAATTAAGTGCACTTTTACACTAGAAAAACACAATCGGAGACACAAACATGCTAAACATTTACCGATTTCTCACCCTGAGATCACCACATACACACTTATTGTTATTATAATGATATATCATGCACATATATATATATATATATAACAGAAATACAGAAATCAAGAAATTAAGAAAAACATTTCTAAATCCCCAATGCATTATTTATAAAAATATATTACTACTTTCTTTAAAGTATTTAATAATATTGTTCCATACCACAAATCCAACTTTCTATCCTCTAAAATATTGCTTAGACAATCATTGAACCCTAAAAATTAAGCCTCTTCCATACAACAAGAAAATGAAAAATTCATTTCTCAGCACATCAATAAATATATGGAATAATTTACCTAAATCTATAAAACGAATAAAAAAATTAAGAGCATTCAAAAACGAAATTTAAAAATACTAGTTATACAAAGAAAATGTTTGAATACAAATGGCGAGGTTTTAAATTTTATAATAGAGCTCATTCAATAGACCGCATCTAAAAATTAGCCATAGCCCAAGCTAGTTATTTTAATTATTTCTGTAAATATTATTTTTTATGTGTTTTGCTCCTTTATTTCTATTGTTTCACGCTATTTAGAGTTGTAAGCAATATTTTATATTGCAAAAAGCAACTCTAAATATAGATTTTTCATTTCATTTCATTCACAAAATAGAAAGCCAGAAACAAATCTCAAAGTGGAGACATTTAGGTAAGCAACATTTGGTGGTAGTTGGTCGTAATACAACTAGATATGGAAAACGTAAAAATCTTGGAATTGAAAAAGTTCTAAATACTGCACAGCATGTAATACCTAACTATAACAGGTTATATGTTCCCAATCATTCCTACAAAACAAAATATTCAATTTCCTACATTTTAAACGAGTGGGTGCATATACAGTACTGGTAAAAAGCTTGGGAACACTTTCCAAATTTAGAAATTTTTGTATCTTACACTAAAAAACGCAATGTAGAAACAATATTATAACACAATGTAAAAACAATATGATAACACCGTGTAGAAAGTAAATAGTTAATTCAGAAAAACTAATATTTTATATGTCCGCCATTATTGGCCAAACACGCAGCAATGCGATTTGACATTGACTCGACTACCTTTCTACAATAATTATCAGTAATCTCTGTGGCCAGAGATCGTCGAGTGATGTGCATTAGCGCTTCCTTAAACAGTTTTTGATGTGATTCCAGCAATTTTCTATGACGTTGAGGTCTGGGGAGTTTCCCGGCCAGTTCTCAAGCAGCCGAAACTCTTGTGATGCAATCGATTGTTTCAAAACTTTGGCACTGTGGCAAGGAGCACCAGTTTGTTGTAGTACAGACGTTCCACGAAGCTGCTTAAACAAGGGAACTTTCTCCTGAATTATTTTGAGGTAGGCCTTGGCTAAGACTGTCTCGTTGTGAGGAACAAAATTCAGACTAGCACGCCCATTCGCAGTTATAACACCCTAAATCATCACAGAAGGTGCTGAGCGGCCAGTTTGTTGCGTGTAACGTGTGTTGAATCTTTGGTTTCTTGTTCGTCGAACGTGTTGCCGGTATGATGTAAACTGACAAATCTTGGATTCGTCACTAAACATTACTTGATGCCACATCTCAGGGGTGTATAGTGTTGGTATTGCCTGCAGAAGCGCAACTGGTCTCGAATGTTCTTTGAAGACAATCGGGGTTTGGCTGCCGGTTTGCACGATGGAAGTTCAAAGGTAGTATTCAATCAACGCCGAATGGTACATGTTGATACTTTCTGCACTACTGTCCCTAGATTTGCTTTGACTTCAGAAGATGAAGAGAATGGTTGATTGACGACGTAACGGTGAATGAGACGGTCAGTCTGAGGAGTTGTCACTTTTGGTCTTCCAGACCGTTTGCGAGAGGAAAATTTTTGCAGTTGCTGATAGCGAGTAACACTTCTGGATACCAAAGTACTGACACGCCCATTCTAATAGCTATAGCGCGATAATTGTACCACTCCTCGTACAAGATATGAATTTGTGCACGCTTTGTTGGTGAAATTTCACTACCACATACCATATTTCAAACTATAATGATAGTGCTTTTTCAGCGAAAATGTATTGTTTATTTGATTGGCTAAATGAATCTGTTGTAAATTCTAAGAAAAAATTGGGAATTCCAGGAATTTTACGAAGTTTCCAGGAAATAGCATAAAACACGCTTTAAACAGGTTACTGTTGCCAAACTTTTGGCCAGTACTGTATATATCCATTTGGTGGACTTTTACACAATCCCTACAACCCCAATTTTATAAATAGTCATAATATAGAAAAGTCGGGTATATTTGGGTTAAAATTTTTCCAAATAACTAAATCAGTCTGATTATATAATAAATTTCGTCAATATAACTGTTTTCAAACATGAGCTTAAAGGGATTGTTTCGAATTGAGATCAATCCCAATCAATGGCAATGCAGCCACCTTCAAACATATATGGAACTAACGTGACATGTATACGAAGTCAAGACAAGTGGCTGCAACCGCAAGACAGAATACATTTACATGTAGCCAAGTAAATATATTAGTCGCATTATGAAATAGAATCTCCAGACAGTTCCAAATTTGCCCTGTAAAACAAAATATAAACTGACGACTTTAAATTTTACGAAATGATTTATATTTAAAGACTTTTTTACAATTTAAAAAATTGATGAATTTGTTGACCCAATAGAAATTGTAATGCCATTGCTAAAGAGTAATGATTTATGTAGTTTGGATGGTTTCAGAGATGTTACCAGTATGATTATTGCAGAAGTAATTTTGAATAGATTTTTCCTAAAAAATCACACAATTTAAAGTTGATTCGCATTTAAAAGTCAGTAAAAGCTAAATAGCCAACTGCCAGTAGAAACCACTAGTGTTATGACAATACAATTCGGTAACAAAGCACCGATCCTGCTAATTACACAAACAGGAAGAACGCGGACATACAAAATTATTTTCTCAAACCATTTCACAGTGAAATGCGGTCACAAATAAGACGTGACAGAGCTATAGGATAGGCAAATCCCTAATGACATGGACGGATAAAAGAACTCATGGGGTAAAATATAAAAATCTTGTTAAATACGACAGTACAGCAGTTTTTGACGAATCTTTGTATACAAAACCAAAATATTTTGAGCATTCAAAATTAAAAAACATTACACAAATAAAAAATTACATTTTCAGTCCAATAGCTATTTCATCGTAACTATTTTGTTCTTCATTCGTAGACTTTACACAGTCTGCCTCCAATAACTAGACTAGTGCAACTGGAAAATCTTGAACTAAGAAAATGCGATTTTTAAAGTTTTATATTAGCATCAGAAAAAATTAATCACTACTTAAAACTTAAAAACTTTTAAGATTTTACGTTTTATATGTGGCTAAATATTGACTTCATTTATCAAAACAAAGTATTTGAATCTTCAAATAATGTTTTTCTATGAAATTAGTGAAATTTTAATCTCTACTTATTTGTGAAATATAATTTTCATATAAATCAACGAGAATATTTGCACTTTATTGAGGTAAAAATAATTTCTTTGCTACATTTTACAAATATAAAAAATAACAAAATTAACAACTATTTCATCTAAAAACTCCAATATAAATTCGCTTAATTCAAAAAAAGTTTTTATCCAAAAGATTTAACCAACAAAAGCAACCAACTTTGTCCATGAAATTCTGTATAGAAGATATTACGTCTACAAGGTTGCAAGTATAGCGTGTTATAAGAAACACTTCTGAAATATTATGTACAGCATTGCAATGAAAAACCACGGCAACATCATCAACATTTGACGAAATATAACAAAAATACAGATACTTTTCATCATTTGATGCATACTTTCTGCAAACGTGATGTGAACTTTTTCCTAAAAATTGCATTAACTCCTTATACCACTTATGAGATCGATTTGAAAACATGTCTACAATTTCTTCTTGATTTTCTAACTCCAAGGGTGGTAAATCCGGTTTGTACAGATAGAATTTTTTTTCAACTGACAACAAAATTTTGTCGAAAAATGTGTACTGATGATCACTATCATTCAAAAGTTTCTTCCAATAGAATTCTCGCTCATAGCGCCGGTATACCTTAGTAAGTATACGATATATTCCTACAGAAGATTCCCCTTTTGCCTGATGCATTACGCTTTCCAAAGGATATCTTTTATGTGTAGGACCAATTATGATGATGAAATACTTTATTGTTAAAGTTGTTTTCTCGTTGGAACTAGAACTTCCTCGAGTTGCGTCATAACAAATGACAGAAAAATCATATTCATCGATGAAATCATCTGTTTTATACGAACGCTGGTATTGCTGTAGAAGAACATAGCGTGATTCTAAATTATCGGCCTTGGTAATTGGTGTCAAATCAAGTGTTGTAATACGTTTGTCACAGTTGTTAATGAGATACTGATAGAAATCTGTAGCTAAGATTCCCGCATTTAGTTCAAATTTAACAACATCCTTAATCATTCTATGACGCGCCTTAACCGGATGGACTGGGTGCAAAAGGTTAAAATCGATTAAAAAATTAATCAAATGATAATCTGCTTCATACATTAGTGATTGATTTGATATGTGATCATGAACTAACTTCAAGTGGAAATCGTAAGAAAATGAATTAAGATGCAGCAATTCTTTGTATTCGACACAAAGTTCATAAAATGGAATTTCACCATTAAGACTTTCGATTTGATTTAGGATTGCATCAAACGCGTGCAACTTTACGTTGAAATAGCAATCATAATTCGAATTAAACATCAATGATATGAAAAGTGTACCATTATTAAAACGCTTAGCCAAGAATACAAAGCCTTCCAAATGATTTTTCATATGGACTCTGAAAAATCCTAACGTTGAAAGAAAATCCTGATATTTTGAAGAGAACAAGCGCTTTATTTCTTGACACCAAGTTAAAGTATCACTTGATGAGGACGTAAGGATTTCACTGGAGTTATCATAGGAATGGATTCTTGAAAACGAGCTTCTCCGTTGTTGATCAGAGAAAGTTTTTTGCTGAATCTGTTTCCAAGAAGGTACGAATAATATTGGGGTGGATATGGTGTGAATTAATCTACCACACCGTAGGACATCCTTCAAATTTTCGACTCCGCACATTTGTTTGGAATTAAACAAGGCGTCTGTAACTGTACCATCTGCTAATCGGCGACTGCGCACACTGGATTCCATCTGCAACTGTCTAATAAACCTGGAAATTCCAAATTCATCTAGTTTTTCGGAAAAAGGAGCTTTTGGATGTTTGATATCAAGAACACTATCTATTTTACCAAAATCTAGCTTTTTGATGTTTAGGGAAGACTTAGGCGATGTCATACTTTGACTTAAACAATATTTTTCAGCAACCTTTTTATCAGAGAAACAATTGTGGTGGAAAACGCCCATTTTTTGTCGTAAACAACAAGATAAAAGTTTGAAACTAAAGTATTGTTCTTTCACACAATTTGACAGCATATCCACAAGCTCTTGTCGTTTATCAGAACGCCAATTATAAAACAAAGCTTGGATATTATTATTATATATGTACATAACAAAAAGTGTTCTCCGCGGGATAATGGATATTGTGGTTTTGCAGTCAAATAAAGAGAAACTTTTTGACTGACACTTCATCCCTTTAGAAATTTCATATTCTATATGCGGAAGTAAATTAATAGCCCTTTTATCGTTAATATTACTGAAAGACTTGGCAAAATCTTTTTGATCACACGCTACTAAAATGTAATCACTATTTCGTTTTGGAGTATTGGGAGAGGCGTCTAAACTAGTTTCCACTACATCACCCTTTAGAGAGTCTCGGTCTACTTCGATTTGAAAATATATTTCATTTTGTCTTTTGAAGGTCATTAAAGAAATATTTGACAATTTATCAAAAAATTCTTTAAATGATCGAATTATTGATGTCACCGGGAAACATGAGACCAACTTGTTTTTGAAAATATAAAGTAAAGTCGTATCAGTGAATTGAAACCAGCGATCTAGCAAACTAATATACATTGAATTTAGTTGAATATTATTGGAAGACGAACCACTAATACAGGCAACGGGTACATCAACAGAATCTGATCTTTTAGTTGAGCTAGATTCTTGAGGAGACGATGTTTCAAGAGAGTCGCAGTTATTTAATTCTAGAAGAATAGGCTGTGGTAAAATGACATACTCTGTAATAATGTCTCGTAAGCTTAATTTTAAGGCGTGTTCAATATTTTTGCAAAGATCTTCTAAAGCATATGTACCAGTATGCCATATAAATATTTGGATAGAGTTGCAAAGGCCTGTACAGGAATAATCATTAAAAAATTCATCATTAATCTGCGATTGCGAAGTGGGTAAGTCAGGCGATTTAAATTCACTAAGAACAAGCTTCTTGCTATTTTCGTTTAGAAAATTTAAAACAACACAACTCAATCCAATGGTTGGGTTCTTAGAGCGATGAAGTTTAGTTGTCCTCGCATCGCAATAACAAAAATAAAAAATATTTTCATTTTTACAGCTTTGGCTAACTTGTGGATCAGCTTGAAAATGTGTACTATGATCTTCAATATTTTGGTAAACGGGTATTTTCAAAAAATCAAGTCTTTGCTGAAGATAACTGGCGAAAGCACTTAAATAATCATTAAAAAACGGATGAATTCCAAAAGTCATTTTATGATCTGGAATGCTTTTCGAGGGTTGAATTAAATCTCGATCCTCTACAGAAAATTTATGGGTAGATTTATTCCTATTTAAAGAGAATGAAAGTTGAGTCAAAGATGAGAAACGAAGATTACTCTTAAAACTATCTTCCAAAGACTGAGCGAATTTACCTGGATGACAAACGCCGTATATATTAATATAAACAAAATTTGATGATTCCTCGGGGGAAAAGGAATCTTCTTCAAACACATCAGCATATTCATCTCTGCCACAGAAAATGCGAATGTAAAATACATTTCCACAATCTTCAAGGGCATACATCTTAAACTTTTCCCTATTAGTAATGGAAAAATTTAATAGTGATTTAGTCATTCCACTTAAGGCATCTCTAATTACATGCTTGCTACGCAGTTGATAAGGGAGCAAAATTTTGATTTGTTGTTGGAGCTTACAAGCGAGCTGTCCTAATTTATACTGCTTAGTGCCATTTGCAGGTAAATATTCCGTCAAAAATTGCTCAGGACATTCAAAGGTTCTGCTCATATCATTTAAAAGGGTTCTTTGATTAATTGTTTTTATAATTTCATTGACATTTTCAATAAAAGCCTTATAATGCTTTAAATACTCACGATCAGCTCTACGTGTTTGAAACCAGATACTCACAAGTTTACAGGGCTCCTTAACTTCACAAATCAACCAGAAAGGCATCACAGTATTGCTTTCCATTGGGAGAACATAACTAATGATTGACTCATCAGCTTCATATCCATCCAGATAACGATTACTTGTAATTTGCGAGCAGCTTGACAAAAGTGATTTTCCGCTGATGTTACGACACTTCATTCTTTTAACATCATCGATAGCAATCTCATTACCCGATTGCGTTGAATAACTCCAACTAAAATTAACACTATCCGAAGAATTAAGATTTTCTGACGTATCTACCGCATTTCTAAATGGTGAAAATTCACACACTTCCACATATTGAGAAAATATAGGACAAGAACTACGTCTTGGTTTATTTGAATGATATTGTTTACTTGCATTTAGAACATGAGAAGAATGTCTTTTTCTGATTTTTTGATTTTCACAAGATGTGTCAATAATGGATAGCACTGGGCATGATTGAGAATTTGAGAAGTGTCCACTATGCGAATAAAATCCTATATTGGAAATACAAGGAAGAGAACTTCCTTTATTTACACAACCCTTAAAGGCAGCAGATTGTTCTGACTCCAATAAATATTCCTTAAATCTAGAAACAAGAACATTAATGTAATCGGAACCCTCATCATCATTCGAAAGAGCAAAATAATAGATATCTGTATTCTCCAATTTTTTAATAGAAAACCCATCTTCGCTAGGAATTTGAAATATGCTCTCCCTTAAAAGTGCATAATTCTTCGCACTGTCATCAATAAAATGAATTTCAATATCTGAAAAACTTGAATTATCATGTGATACATGAGATTCGAAAATATGGTTTTGTATATCATGAAAGAATTCGGATGTTTTGATTACTGATAAACGAGACTTAGCGCAATGCTCATCTTTAAAAAACCACATCAACTCATTCTTACAGTTCTCCAATGACTCCTTATGTTGATCAGTAATCAAAGGATTATCGAAAAGTTCATCACAGCTTCTAGCGGGCGGAATTGGCGATAAACTATTTCTAGAGAATGTGCGATACCGAGTTCTAAGCGAAGAGGTAAACTGAGATAAAGTCAAAACAGTAAATTCTAGTTCAACTTTAATTTTGTCAAGATCAATCGAATTATTAAAACTTCCTTTCAAATCAGGATTAAATTCTCTCAAACACACTGGCAAAGCACTGCTAGTTGTCTCAAAATTGTCTACAGTGAACACAGATTTTATTAAAATAAATAGAGGTAAATCATCCTTTAAAGACAAGTCTTGTATGGGTGATGCCTGCAGTTCTTCAATATTATCAGGCTGTGCATTCTGCGTATTGTATATGTAGTAATCAGGCTCAGCTGAGAGTAGAGGCTGGAACCATTTGGATAGAACATATTGAAAATCTGACTTAATTTTTTCATGTATACTTCTAGCGTATTCGCAATTAAATTCATTCGCTAGAAGACCGAGCGGAAATTCAGAACCGTTTGATTGGTCAGTATGTTCTAAATTCATTATGATATGACCGCAAGTGGACTTCACGAAGTCTGTAATGGGAATAGCAAACCATTTATTATCAGTCATTTCATGAAAGGCTGCTTTAATATCATCAGAATTGATATCAACATTTTGTTTAATATTGCAATAAACTGCATTGATAAAAGAAACTAAATAAACATTATATATTTCATTACAAACCTCCTTTAGACATGGTGTAACACAAAGTTCGTCATTTACGACATCGCAATCTAATTCTTTAGATCTATCCCAAAAAACGGCATCAAAATCGAAATCTTGGGAAATGTTTTGATAGTCACAAACATATGCAAATATAGGAAAAGAAACTCGAGAAAAACTATCATTACTACTCTTAAAAGGACCATGTAACAAAAACTTTAAAGAATCAGGTACAATCACAATCGATAACAAATTGGAATTTAAGCTTCTCGTATATACTCGAAACACAATTCCATCATCCGAGTCTAAAAACTTAAGAATTTCACATAGCCAAGATTCTATTGAATAATTATTTCCAAAATTTAAAGACATAATTAATTTCAAAAGCTCTTTGCTCATGCTGGAAGACATTCGGAAGCTCCATTGAAAGGTTTCTTGCATACTTCGACAATATTCATCGAAGAATACCTTTACAGCTTGCTCAAAATCAGAAAGGCAGTCAAAATCAATCTTAATGGTAGCCAATTTAAGTAAAACAAAGAATGACTTACGAAGGACACTCACAATGTCAAATTGAAAGCCAATTTTCTTAACAGAATCAGAAATTTGATTAACAGTAAGAGCATCATTACAGTCGAAATCTCGCTTACACTTCGAAGCAGATTGCAGAATTTTGAAGGTAACTAAACTCTTAAACAGATCGATATCTTCTAATTCAATTTTTTCGGCGATGTCTTTGTATGAGTTAATAATGGTTTCATTGTGATAACAAATTTGGCCAGAACTCGGTTCCACCCATACTTCAAAGACCACCATTCGATCAGCCAGATGATCCACCTCATTTTGAAGACGAGATGCAAAGACGTTAAATTGCACAGTGCAAACCTGATTAGAATCAACTACATCAAGTTGATTCAACAGAGCAACGATGCCACTTTTTGAATACACGAAAAGAAACCCACTTCTAAAATAAGAGTAAAAAACCTTCATGTATTTTATTATGATGCTACAACAGAATATATCACATGTGAAAGCAGTTCGGGTACGCATTTTCAATACATTGAAGTATATTTAACTTAAACACAAGATGCTATGGACAAAATGTGAGTAATAAGAATTATGCTTCTTATAAAATTTAAATACAGTAAAAATCTTGGGGTCCATCATCGTTGGAACAAACGGGCATTGTAGTAATTAAAAATTCAATCAACTGAAGTTGATTGGAAAATGGATGAAGGCGAAAGAAAAGTATGTGAACAGCAATTCCCTATGAATTATTGTCAGTTAACAAAAGGATGTATTTTCTATTGGGTCTTGTGGTAAAGCAGTTTGATTCTTCCATAACATTTGCTCAACACAATAAATCAATTTATTCTAAAGAATCATGCTGCGGTACATGAAAAACAATTGGCAATTATTGTCGAAGATATATTAGAAAGCACTATTGAAATTTCAATAGATTTATCTAAATTGTAGACAACATTGGTTCTAAAGATTTACGAAAGCATATAAAGAAATGATTATTTAAATGGGTGGAAATGCTCTAAATAGTGCTAAAACAGCATAAAAACACCTTTTCTCACATGTAAAGTGATTATTTTAAATGGGTTGAAATGCTCTAAATATTGTTAAAACTGCATTCTTTAGTAGGTAAAATCTTCTTGAAAATGCGTACAAGATATTTAAGGATTAATTTCATACAACGGTTTTTACGTTTCGGGTGAAAATATGAATAACATAAAAATGATGTTCTTAAAATAATAAATACAAAAATTCAATAAATTTTCGTATTTGATTGAAAAAATTTAAGTATTTAAGGAGTTAGTAAATATTACCTTATTCGTTTATCAACAATTTGGGAGAAAACAGTATCAAGTTCTTCGTTGTCCAAAAAGCTTCGATACTTTTGTGGTATAACCCAGACCCATCTTCTACAAAATAGATATTGAGAAAGTGCAGAAAACAGGGACGATAACGATTTATTAGCCTGTCCAAGAGTCATATCAACAGTTGGGGTTGCCATGAAATTTACCGGTACCTAAACACCACAATAAATTTATAGGTACAACATACATTAAGAAATGTATAAACAAAGCAATTCATTACATCAATTGTCGGTCATTGCATTAGAAAAAACGTAGGAACATTTCTAGGGCGTAACTATTTTGTCCTATGAGTAAACGTTTGTCGACATCTGTTGCTCATTGCGCTGCAAATTACAAAACTTACCATAAAATGATACAAAAGTACATATGTGAATAAAGCAAACAATACCAAAAACAAAGTAATATAGCAATATAGTAAGGGACTACCAAACGAATAGTTGTTAGAAATTACCTTGAAAATAATTTGTATTCATAAAAATACAATGCCCGAAAACAAAAAAATTTATTAATTGAAAATGCCTATTCAATGAAATAATATTCAATTGAAGCACAATCTAAAAAAGTGCAGAGCTCAATGAATTAGGACTATTTATCCCATTGTAAACCAGTTACTTATGTAAATGCATTAATGTAATGTCATCAAACACATGATTTCTTGGGAGGTCATTCAATTAACAAGTACGAATAATAAATACGCGTCATTTATTCAGACGCCGGATCCAGACAAGGGTCAAGTTATTAGGGTTTCCCTTAGGCTAAGGACTCGAGATGTATGCAATGAAAATTCATACGAACAGAAAGTTCAAGATGTAACTACAAATTATATTTTATGAGCAAATTGTGCTTTTTAATTAGGTTGCTTTTGTCATTTCGATTGATCAAAGAACTGAAATATTTAAACTTAAAATTAAGAGATGGTCAATGAAATACTATCGCATTAAAACAATGCGTGAAAGGCAACTATTTACCTTTCAATGAACAACACAATAGCTAGTGACTTAGCGACATTGAATAGTTTGCACTCATTTTTGTTAATTTAGCCAAATGAAAAGACCTTCGATTTGTATTGACTTTTAATAAATGACCATTTCAAGCTTGTCCAAGCTCATATTTGAAACAAAAACGTTGCAACAAAACATTATTTTGATAGCATTTTTAATTTCATGAAATTTTAATTCTTCAAAATTCACAATAATAATGTCAAAAAAGTTATTTAAAACGTGTACTGGATGAAATAACGTTATATTTTTTGTAAGAAATATGATTTAGTTTTCATCTAATTACCAGAATCACATCATTCCGTAAATGAAATTCAGAGAATATGGCTTTCAAAATGACTTTATTAAATACGAAATAAAATTAAGGAATGGAATGAAAATTAAAACGAATTTTTTGAGAATAATATAAAGATTTAAAATGCAGTACACTTCTTCAGTAACTTTCTTTGACCGTATAATAGAAAATTTTAAAAAATTAGTGGAATTAAGAATTGGTTAAACGACTCCATTAAACAAATTACATGCGAAATTAGAACTCTGGTGATAAAAATCGATTTAATGCTGATATGAGCGGAAGGCAAAAACTATGTGCTTGTAAACATAAAACTGAAAAGCAGTACCTTATCGTATTTCACAACGAGTTTTTCAGCACACTTCTTCAAAATTCTTAAGCACGAATTGTGATTCTCTAGCTGAATTCGTAGCATTCCGTTTTCGAACTCTTGACTCACAGTATTTACAACAACTTGAGAAGTAAACAACGGAAAAGCCAAGAAGACAACAAAACAATGAGAAAATCTTAAACTAATTTTTATCAATACAAATCCCGATGGAATATCCCCCTAAAATAGCATTAAGAAATGAAAATTTCTTAAAGCCCACCTGAAAATGTAAATGTTTAACGTAGAAGTCTTCATCCAGCACAACCGTAGACCAATTTTTAAGGTATTCGTGAAATCCTTTCAAAGCATGTCGATTTGCCACTCGGTAATATCTGCCAGTTCGGTTTGGAGTGTATAACTTTCCCTCAAACACATCATGTCTAAATTGTGCAGTAAAGCGTTTGATACAAAACCATTTATGCCACATATTCAGATCAAGATCGAAAACATATTTCCAATAACGAGCAAATCGAAAAATATCATGATCAGATGATTTACCATTTCCAACGAGTTTATTGGTGCTAACAGATCGATAAAACAATGGTGCTTTATGCGCGAGCTTTTCAGGGATTTTATAAAGATCAGGAGTCTTGAAAAAGTCATTCAGAATTTTTTGAATTCGATCGGACTCTATTGTAATTGAATGCAGAAGTCGCCTAGCCTTGTCGATCAACTCATCGCGAAAAATGATTTTTTGGTGATTAACAAAAACGTTGCAGTCTGATTTCGGACAGACATTTTTAAGGGAAGAGAACATATAATGCATAAATTCATAACAACTATTTATATATATTGACACTGAAATGGCATCGTTGGCATCACTGTCGATTTTTCGGGTATTAACACTAATTAAATACTCAATCCAAATAGAAGGCGCAATTGCATACACAAGCTCTATTTCAACTATTAAGTTAACACTATTGATGGAGGTGAATTTAAATCCATCTCGGAATCTCAAATTCAACAATTGATAGAGAGGTAGAAGAGTATTGAATTTTTCATACAGGTTTCGCAATAAATATTTGCGATAACTATCGTTGGTATTGAGTAATGAAAGATTGAGAGGCTTCATTTCGAAAATATCCAAATAATTGCGTTGGCCTGGCATGAAAATATGTCCATTAGCACAAAATGCAAAGTACGAATAAAATTCATTATCTGGGAGGTAACTAAATCTGTTTTGGCTAATTTTAATTTGATTTAAAACTACATTACAAGAGATATCGTATGAAATGAAGATCTGTAGGATTTCTTCATTAATTCTAAAGGTAGGCGTCAAAGCTCCATCAGTGAAAAGAACCAAAATATTTTGTGAAGTAGAATCCATTAATTGAGAGGCTAGGATTCCACATCGTAATAAAAGTCCAATAAATATGTTAGAAGAACAAAATGCAGCATTTGTGTCCAAATGTGTATTTTTAACTGCAAAATAAATTTTTTTCAATAGCTCTTTAACTCTTGATTTTAAGACCTGAAGTAAACTATCAAATGTAACATCCGAAAAACGCAAAGATTGACAAACGACTTTCGAGCCTGGAGATATTGGAACTGTGCTACTACCAATAACGGTCAAACAAATATCATTTCTTAACTCTGAATGATAGATAGTTTTGATAAAGTTACATAAATTGTCCTGAATAACATTTATTGAGGCAAGGGATTCACTGAAACACCCAGGCGAAAGGTCCAACAAGCAAATAACATTGAATGTGTTTGAGCAATGAAAAGGTTTGAAGTCTTGAGTGAATTTATTGTCGAAAATATGTTTATGAAGAAGTTCATTCTGCTTTAAAGTTTCTTTGTGCAAAAGGTGCCAAAGCAAAGGGGGCATATAAAGGCTAAACTATTTCAATCAATAGATGAATAAATAGTTTAACAAAAGAATTTAATAGCTAAAAAATAAATGAACGATTAATTAATCTTCAAATTCCACAGCTCTACAAGACTGGATTTCCAGAGACCATATATACATATATATAAATTCAACCAGAAATAGTTTCAAATACCGTTTGCACCAAACTAGACAATTTGCAAGTCTATCATATATCGGTACATTTTTTAAATGTCTCATGATCTAATCGCTTGTTTTAGCTCATCAATGGCATCTTAGGTCGTCTAAATGCTATATAACATCGCCTATTAACGTCTTAACTCTAAAGAATGGTCTTTGTCGATTTAGCAGTGCGGATGTCTACATTATCTTGCTGCAAGCGATTAAGCGATGCTTCACTGGTTTAAGTTTTTAGGCGTTAATAGCATTCAGCTTTAAATCGCAACTTAGTGTCAATTTTAAACGTAATACACAGAATATATTTCTATTCTTCCAATTTTTTGAAATTTTGCATCATCTACAATATCTAGACCATTTGGTGACGGGGGAAAATTGAAAAGAAGCTAAATAACTAAAATTCAAACTGATTTATATAGATTATTTAAATTTTATTTACCAATTCATTGCAAATCATGAATTATAATTATGCATAACGACCAGGGATGCGAAAGTAGCTCATAATTTTAATATCTGAAATAAGGCTTTTTAACTTGTAGAATCCATTAACTAAGAACAGTGTTGCTGTGAGGCCTCGTCATGGTTAGTAACGGGGGGAATTTAAAATTTAATACTCTAGATTACCTGAAATAATAATGTGGATTAGAGCGAGCTACAACAAAATTTGTAATAATTGGAAGTCTTTAAAAAATAATTTTTTAAATTATATAATATCGTTAAAACATTTTTCTACAATTTCAATGATTAAATTTTTCATAAATATCGACCAAAATTGACAGATGGATAAACAAAAACGATCTGCTTTATCCAATTATTAGACCGTTATTCCAAAACAATAAACAATAAACATTTAATAAGCACAAACTAAACACAAGTTGTGCAAAAACTAAACAAAAATTATATATAAAAAATTTTACAATAAGAGAATAATAATAAATTGTTTACACAGCAATATATAAAGGAACTGAGAAATTTTCTTTAAAAACTAATGAATTGTCGCAATTGTAATAAGTGCTTTTAGAAAAATTAAGTTTATAGTTTGATCATCTGTTTAAGTAAGCATGATTCGATTAGAAATTTGTTAACATACGAACAATAAAGCTTTTTCTAAATGCTTCGGTTTTAACAATAGGAGCTAAATATTTCTTGGTTGATCTAGTAGTTGTTTTTGGCTTTTGATGTTGCATAATTATATTATAAAGACACAGATTTTTAACATGCTTCAAAAACCAAAAAACCCTATCACTTAAATGTATGGACATGCACAATACTTTTACTAGTTGGAATTTGAATTTAACAAGAAACGAGTTCAAAAATTTGTCTTTTACTAAAAATGGCTCCTTTTTTGGATATGAATTAAGTTGAAACCCGAAATCAATATGTGGAAAAATCCAGCAATAGAAAAGCTATTGAAAATTGCATGAGAAAAACATGAGTTCTTAAAATTGACAATTTTAAATTAAATTAGGTTGTGTACAGAATTAATTGATGAATTGTAAAAATTTACACTACACTAAAAATGTATTCTATTCAAACAAGGTCTCAAATACAATTTTCAATCAAACGAATATTGTGAATTTAGAAACAGTACTTAGAAATGTAGTGTTTGAAAATGACAACAGCAGAAACATCTTAGCATCAAACAGAGAAATTGACAAAGTAAGTATAAATTGACATTGTAAAAAACTACATTAAGGAAGGGCCATTTGGCTATAATGTCCAAAATTTTGTAAGAAAATTTTTTATAGATCTATAAATCATAGATATTAAAATATATTTGTAGAAAATATGAAATTTGCATTTAACAGTATTGCATTTACAAATATAACTCGAGTAAATGTCTCAGATGCTTCTGCATTCCTGGTCATGTCTTTTTGGACAACTATGAAATTATGGGAATAAGCTTGAACCAACAAATAACATTGCTTCAATTATATGACTGTAAAATTTGTATGTTTCCATATAGCTGAAAACGCCAGATCGAATACATGTTTTTAAAGAATCGGCGACCTGTCTAATATCAACATTGATAGACACGTCCTGTTCTCAATACAATGGGCACAATTTTCCAATTCTAATATGAAAGTATAAATCATCACTACACTCCCATGAGCTTCTCAGTGACTTTGTCTGATATTTGGAAGACAAATGGCCGTTAAACTTTGAAATACATCATGGATTGCTAACATCTAATGTACCTCCCAGCTATATTCAATCATTGTTCATTAAGCGCTAAGTTGGTGTAGTAGTGGTGGATTCCACAATCTACATGATTCAAACGCATTCGATGACACTGAGATTTTTAACTTTCGTAATTCTTTTGCGTCCAATATTACCTCTGATCTTCAGCTTTTGTCTACTTGGCCTTGGAGTTCAACTTGCTACAAACTTAAATTGGTCAGGACATGTGTCCTTGCGTCTCCTCAAAGCTAATTCCTCAATGTTTGCCCTCATCCGCAATGTTCCACACAATGGAACGGTTCCAGAAGCGTGCTTTCAAATTAATCTCTCCTTTGCAATACAAATGCCTCTTCCCAAATTATCCACTCTCCCGCTGCCGCTCTACTTCCATGCCTGTGATCTCCTTCTGTTCTATCGCTTGCTCAATCGCAAATTGGATCTTGATCCTTTCATTAAGTTCTCTAATTCTAGCTCCACTCACTCTGATGGTGTTGTCACTTTCTCCATTCGTCGTCTCAAGAAATATCGCACCCTTCACTCGTTTTTCAATCGTGCTTGTATTGCTGCTAATTACACCTTGACTCTCAACCCTCCAACCGCCATTGATTTCAAATGACAATTCCGAACATGCATAATCAATCGTGCATCTTTCACTCGTCTGATGTCAAACCAATTTCCTTTTGCTGATTACTAATATTCGCTCTGAAAATCAAGGAGAAAAGAACCTCATTTCCGATTGCAAAAACAACCTAGTTTCATAGTATTATTCGAGTCTTGGCTTTTGAGGATAACTTTCAACTGTTAGGGTTAATAAGTTAATAACCATTGGTGTTGGCATTGTGCATATAAATCTGTCGAACGTGGAGATATAGTGTGGCCCAGAAATCGAAGTTGTTTTTGTATATTAATCACCTTGATGCCATTGTTTCATTAATGCATATCCCACATCTTCTGATAAGAGCCAAAAATGAATTTATCGATTAATTCGAATGTTGATACCAGCCTTTCTTTATATCCTAATTGCAATATGATCCGTTGTGGCGACATGAATTCTGCTTTCATTCATAGTCAATTGCATATGTGCTACATGTTGGCTCTGAAGAATCTAGCGCCCTGCAATATTACAGCGTTTCTTTTGCTTGAGGTGATCTAGCTTTTCTATCCTGCATGGTACATTCTGATCACTAAATTATTGTTAACCGATGCTTGGAAAAGTAGTTTCCGTTTACACACCAGTGAATTTATGAACTCTGTGCTTGAAATATTTACTAGGGTCTCAAATTCTATTTGATTCATATTGATGCAAGAGTTAAAGCATTCATAGAATGTCAAGAAATTCACTTTTGTTTTACCTTCTCTCGCGTTACAGCTTGCGAAACAAATCCATAATGCCTGACAAATCTGTCGTTATCCATGATATTAGCCGAAAGAAGGATTTACTTTAATTGCTGAAGACGTTACTCTAGCAAGCTTACTGCTGCGATTGCGGAACTGCTACTATTATCAGGTCTGGCTGAAATTGGTTGGACTCACTTCAATTATCAGTTTGTTTATCTCAAATCCAGAAGAGCTTAACTGAGCCAAAAAGATATTCAGCAAGGCCTGGAGATCGACTACAGATAAATGTTCTGCATTGTTTCGAAAATCCGCTCCGAACTAAGGAAATCCCTGAACCTGAACTATCATTTTCCGGTAAAAATAAACCAGAATGGTATGCACGACCTTTCTGCAAACTTTTTTTTACTATTACTACTTTGAAACGATTTATCAACTAGAAAATACAAAACTAAATTATACAAATTTCATTTGTTAACTGCTTTAGCAAGCTAAGGGACCCTAAAGTTCTGTGAGTATTCCTTGCTTGGTTTCTTTTTATTGAGGAAGTGTTTTGATTTCAATCTTTAGTAATATGTCAGCAGATCTAATACGTAATGGAAGTTCATTAGAAATTTCAGAAGCAATGTTAAAAAATGAGTTTTTTCCGAAACTGATATTCCTGAGGGATATACGCAATCTTTTGTTAAAATTTAGAAAAGTATCATTTTGTGAAAATATTAAGTTTTTGTTAAACAAAATTCCAGAAAATATAATGACGCAAGATATTTTGCAAGGCAATACGTTCTCATTATCTTCAGATTAATAAAATGATTATTAACATGCGTATATCGAGGAATGTCTGAAATAATTCAATTACCCAGTTAGTAATTTTATCGATGCGGTTCCAGGCAAGTTTTTGAATTTCCTATACATAAAGCTGAGCCATAGCTTAAAATTCCATAAATATTTGAACGAGCATAATTAACTAAGAAATCTTGTGGAATACATTTTTGAACTAATTTCAGTCTTGAGATTAAACTGCTAAATATCTTATTTTAGATTCTAGAAATTCTTTAAAGTTTAATCAGTTTAATGTTTTATTAATAGGTACACCCAAGTATTTTGCTGTAGAATTTCCCTGAATTTTTGCTCGTTAATTGGTTGCATTGGAATGTGCATGTTGTTCCAATAATATAAAGTTGATTTTATTAACATTTAGCGTTAAATTGTTTTTGTCAAAGCATAATTTTACTTCAGTCAATTCATTGCTTAGTTTTTTAAGAGCTTCATTTTTAACCTTACTACTGACAAAAGTCACGTATCATCTGCACATTGGACTATTTGACATTGACTAATTGCAACTACGATATCATTAATAAAATATTAAATATAATTAAATATAATTGCCCCAAGCACTGAACCCTGTTGGATGCCACGTGTTATCAATTGATAATCTGAGCAAATATTTTCAATCTTGACATTTTGATATCTGCCTACCAGGAAAAGGTTTATCAGTAGACTTACTTCATGACTGAACCCATACTTAGCGAATTTTTTTTCAAATAACAAATGTGACATACTATTCAAATCCTTGGCTAAGTTAGAAAAGCTATCGCCACGTGTTTATTTTCATTTAGTGCATGTTTCCATTCTTCAGTTGCATAAAGTAATGCATCTGAAGTTGACATGTTTTCCCTAAATCCAAACTGATGCTTATTGAGAATTTTTTCTTTGATATACGTTTTTATCTGACTATATAATTTTTTTTCGAATATCTATGAAAGCATGTGGTTAACTGTTATAGGCCGATAATTCCTGCAATTGCTGGGAAATACGAATGCCTAATACAGCAATTTTAAAATAAATGTTAGTGTTTTGACAAATGCGATTTTATAAATAAAGTTTGGCACATTACTTGGACCTTTGGATTTTCGATCATAAATTCCTTTAATTTTTTTCTAACCTCATATTCTGAGATGTAGTTAAAGTAGAGCATAATTCTCACTTTACTGAAATTGTCCTCATAGGGAATGCAAATACCAAAATTTATAAATTGCTTGTTCCGAGCATTTGCAATTTCAATATTTCCAATATTATTACCAAGTAGAATTTGGGATATCTTATCTGCTTAGCATGTCTTTTTGTTAATTGATTTACATAGTTCCATTTTTGGCTCATATTTTTCAAAGAATTAAAAATTTGCAAGCATTCATTCTCAAGATTGCATTTTCCATCATTTTAACTCTAATTTTCTACAGCTTACACTGCTTAAAATCTATTCATATGACTTTGTTTCCATTTATAAAAGGCTTCCATCATTTTTTGGTTTTCAATTTCAATATTTTTGAACATATACAAATTGATTTCTCAGCTGCATGTGTATTTAGGACAAAATTCAAGAGAGTGTAAATAATATTATAACATTTCATCTACATTTGAAATTGCATAAATATGAATCCAATTGATTTTTCTTAAATCCCTTTGAAAATGATTTTTATTAAAATTCTTAAATGATCGTTTGATAATGATTTTTTTTGCATTCAGTGCTAATGTGAAATTCTCTGTCAATGCCAATAATTGCATAGTGATCTGAAAAATTACAGGTTGTTATTTCTACTTCTTATCGCTCAATGTTGTTTTTAGCCGGTTCAGATGAAAGAAGAGTCATTTAGCCATGTTTAAGTGAGAAAGAGAAGTTCAATGTTGTTAATAGCAAGATAATTCACAAGTTCAAGTCGTTTCTGAAGCGCAGTAAAAGATTGTACATTGAGCAGCATACAGTTTGGGAAACCATCAAAAACTAATGATTAAAGCTAGCATCAATACCAATAAGCGTCAAGCAATATATTTGTAAAAAGTTACAAATAAAATATAAACAAATATAAAGCTACAAACTAATATACACAATNTCGCCACGTGTTTATTTTCATTTAGTGCATGTTTCCATTCTTCAGTTGCATAAAGTAATGCATCTGAAGTTGACATGTTTTCCCTAAATCCAAACTGATGCTTATTGAGAATTTTTTCTTTGATATACGTTTTTATCTGACTATATAATTTTTTTTCGAATATCTATGAAAGCATGTGGTTAACTGTTATAGGCCGATAATTCCTGCAATTGCTGGGAAATACGAATGCCTAATACAGCAATTTTAAAATAAATGTTAGTGTTTTGACAAATGCGATTTTATAAATAAAGTTTGGCACATTACTTGGACCTTTGGATTTTCGATCATAAATTCCTTTAATTTTTTTCTAACCTCATATTCTGAGATGTAGTTAAAGTAGAGCATAATTCTCACTTTACTGAAATTGTCCTCATAGGGAATGCAAATACCAAAATTTATAAATTGCTTGTTCCGAGCATTTGCAATTTCAATATTTCCAATATTATTACCAAGTAGAATTTGGGATATCTTATCTGCTTAGCATGTCTTTTTGTTAATTGATTTACATAGTTCCATTTTTGGCTCATATTTTTCAAAGAATTAAAAATTTGCAAGCATTCATTCTCAAGATTGCATTTTCCATCATTTTAACTCTAATTTTCTACAGCTTACACTGCTTAAAATCTATTCATATGACTTTGTTTCCATTTATAAAAGGCTTCCATCATTTTTTGGTTTTCAATTTCAATATTTTTGAACATATACAAATTGATTTCTCAGCTGCATGTGTATTTAGGACAAAATTCAAGAGAGTGTAAATAATATTATAACATTTCATCTACATTTGAAATTGCATAAATATGAATCCAATTGATTTTTCTTAAATCCCTTTGAAAATGATTTTTATTAAAATTCTTAAATGATCGTTTGATAATGATTTTTTTTGCATTCAGTGCTAATGTGAAATTCTCTGTCAATGCCAATAATTGCATAGTGATCTGAAAAATTACAGGTTGTTATTTCTACTTCTTATCGCTCAATGTTGTTTTTAGCCGGTTCAGATGAAAGAAGAGTCATTTAGCCATGTTTAAGTGAGAAAGAGAAGTTCAATGTTGTTAATAGCAAGATAATTCACAAGTTCAAGTCGTTTCTGAAGCGCAGTAAAAGATTGTACATTGAGCAGCATACAGTTTGGGAAACCATCAAAAACTAATGATTAAAGCTAGCATCAATACCAATAAGCGTCAAGCAATATATTTGTAAAAAGTTACAAATAAAATATAAACAAATATAAAGCTACAAACTAATATACACAATATATAATAATAATAATAAAAATCAATGTTTATGTGACTGTTTATGTAGGTGTTCAATATTGTGCGTATGTCCGGCATGCATGAAGTGTGTTGCTGTCTCCTAGTGTACATTGCTTTGTTATCAGTGATTTCTGTAGTTTTTTCAAATTTTTTTTGTAATTATTTTAAGCTCGCGTTTCATAATCTAAATTATTCCACAATTTTATTGATACGTAATGAAAGTTATTAGAATTTTTATCTTAATACAGAAATTTTTGTGATCGCTAATTTAATTTAACATTTTAGGAAGAGAAGGGATGTTTGACGAGATTTGAATTTAGATAGATAGCATATGCAGATGAATTTGGTAGAATGGAGATAATATTTTATATATATTATGATATACTGATGCTTCTTCATGCTTTTGTGTAAAGTTTAGAGTTTTTATACGCCAATTAAATTTGATAGAAGCATACGATATTTAGAACTTAGGTCAGTTAAAAGAAACGAACAACATTGAAAATGAGACAAACAGAATGCATGTATCAGTTGTTTATGATAATTGCTTACTGATTAACTTTGCTTTATTGACTCATTATTTATCTTTAGTTCTATATCATTTATTAGATTTCTTTGTGCCTCTGGTGAAAAAATTATAAATTGAGTTTTTTCAATATTTAGTTTTAGTTGATTTGTAAAATAATTTTTTAATTTTTCTGTTTGAAGGGTTTTTTAGCACCGAAAGCATTTTTTGCGGCATGTGTCGTCGCCATATTGGTAAATAACGCTGTGTTTAACATGTTTAATTATATCATTTACATAAATTGCAAATAAAATAGGGCCAAGGACAGTACCTTGGGGCACACGGCAATCAGTCGTAACATAGCTTGATTATTTACTGTTCAGTATTACACGCTGTTGTCTGTTTTCTAGGAAGTTCATGAATAAAATAATTGAGCTATCACCAAAATTATAATTTACAAGCATATCGTGCAAAATATAAAAATTCGTGCATTTGAATGCCTTACTTAAATCTAAATGAGATATATTAGACTTTATTTGTTGAGTAATAGATAGAATTGCGTCTTGTGTGCTATGGTCATTGCGAAATTGTAATTGTTAATGTGATAGAATATTTTCAGATTTTAGGAATGCGATAATTTTTCAAAAAGTTTGCTGAAAGAATGTGTAATACAAATTGGTCTATAATTTTGTTGCGTTCAAGTTGTCACTTTTTTATATATAGGAGCTATATCTGATTTTTTTAGTATTTCTGGAAATTCACAATCAATAATGCATTGATTAAATGCCTAGAGTATAAGCATGTATTGATTAGGGGTGATATAAATTTTCCTAAACAAATTGGAACCTAATGACTTCTTCTGATGCTTACGAACAACGTGTAATAGACATGCTAATTAGGAAGGGATTTCAGCAAATTATAAACTTCGAGACAACAATCAGAGGAAATTCATCAGATGTAGTGCTTTACTGGTACAAGGAAAGAAATTTGATCAGTAGCTAAAGTCTGCTTGATGACTATAAATCAAAATTTCGTTATAAGGACAAAGATTTCACAAATCACTTCCCCGTAAAAATTTTATTAAGCGCATCCTTTTATATATCTCGCAATATTACATGTTACAGAAGCTTTTGTAACACAGATTTTAAATTATTATCTGAACTCATCCTACATTACCCGTTTAAAATCACTGATGAATAAGCCACCAGTTCATGGTACAGCTAAACCTATCTGTACCAATGAGGACAAATCACCGTCAAACCTTCCCCATGGGCTTCTCAATTGACTTACTATAAAATCAAAAAATTAGAAACACTAGAAAGGAAATTTCGGAGAACTACAAAATCAAACAATTCATCACTACTTTCAAAAATTGTTCTATTAAAAAATGACATTCAAGAGTCTTTATCCGAAGAACAAGCAAATTACGAATGTACAGTGCTTGAATCAAATCATACGTCTGTCATATCAATATTTAAAGTCTTTAAGGAAATCGGATACATTACTTTGTTCAATGAAGTACGAAAACAGAGTAACGAATACTCAGATGGAGAAAGCTGAACTCTTTAATGACTTTTTTTCAATCAACATTCTTGCAAATCTCAACGAAGATCTTGACGTTCGACCCTCAATTTCCACCTTGTGGTTTATTAAATGATTTTGAGACTTCAGTTCCAGCAATAACTCAAATTTTGCTTAATATTAATGTTACTAAATCTTCTGGAAATGATAACTTACCGCCGTTAATATTCAAAAAGTTAGCATTTATTTTACCAGAATCACTTTCTACATTATTTACCTATATTAAACTTTCTAAAAAATATCCCGATGAATGGAAGGTTGGTCAGATGTGTCCCATCTATAAAAAAGGAAACAAGAAATTAGTTATAACAATTACAGACCGGTAACTCTTCTAAATGTGGTATCAAAGATTATGGAGAAATTAATGTTCAATCAAATCTATGATTATTTCTATTACCTCTTTCCAAGTAACCAGTATTGTTTCCGCAGTGGTCGTTCAACTATATTACAACTCCTTGATTTCCTGAATAACGTGTATACAAATTATGACTTACATATATCTACCGAGGTAATTTATCTAGACTGAGAGAGAGCTTTTGATAAGGTTTCTCAAGGAAATTGTTGAATAAATTATGTGAACTTGGAGTCGGTGGATATTTATTAAGCCTTTTGACAAGTTACTTGACTAATCGATTTCAGATTGTGCAAATTGGTACATCAAGTAAAGTTTTTAATTGGGGTGCCACAGGGCTCCATACTTGGCCCTCTCCTGGTTCTAATTTATACCATTGATATGAGTATCTCCATAACTAGCTCACAGTTATGGTCATTTGCAGATGATACGAAATTAGTAAACACATCTTCTGATGATAATTCAATGCAAGAAGATCTTGACACGCTGTACTCCTGGGCCTGTGCAAATTCAATGAAATTTTCCTATTATAAGTGTCATCAAATGATTATCGGAAAGAATGATTCAAGTATTAGGAAGATTGGAAACTTTGACATAAATCTTGTAAGTTCAGAAAAGGTCTTGGTCTTATTATTGATGATAATTATCATGGTCATATCACAAAAAAAAGAGCGGTTGGGAAAAGCTTATAAATCCTTTTCCATATTAAAAGAGCTCTATCTGCTCTTCTACCAAATATGCAAAAAATCAAGGCGTTTAACACATATGTCAGACCTGTTGCTTGTTATGCATCTCAGTGCTGGTCAGCCACAAGAAAAGACATGAGAAATATCGAAAGCTTATAACGTTTAATAAAATAAGGGGAGACTATAAGAAGCGGTTGATTTGTTGGCATCAAGTTTCTTAACAATGTTTTCTAATTCATTAATTGTAGCAAATCTAAAGGAAAATTGTTTTGATTGTTTGAGAATAGCAGAATTTTGTCATTTCTTATAAGGTGGGAAATTATAAGTTTTCAAGTTCTTTGAATGTTGAATTTAAATGATTTAGTAGTTGTGTTTTGTCGGTTACAGTCGTATTGTTGATGTTTAATTCATTTCTTTCGGATGAAAGACCTTTAGATTTTCCAATAAAATTGATGGACGTATCGCCAATTTTCTCAAGTAGAATTTAATTGATTAAAGAATTTTTGAGGAGATTTAGTTAAATTTTGTGTTCTTAATTGCTTAATTACTTTCTTCGATCTTTCGTAATTGGTTCAATTAGACTTTGTTGGCTAGGATTTCGCAAGATCAAATAATTCTCGTTTAATTGATACTAGTTCACTGACTATCGTCGGTGTATATACTTCTAAATACATTTGGACATTGTACCAAAATGAAAATCTACAGGTGTTGATTTAATAATATTTGAAGCCACGCAATTAAAAAATCCTCGAGTAATTCCTTTATAGATGTTGATGAAATTATGAGTTAATAAACAAGCTTCCTACAGTTGATAAGGTTCATAACATAAAAATACAAGTTCCTGGAAGATTTTGGGCGAATCATTATCTGTAACGAATTGAGGAATACGTCTGTTTGTAATTTAATTGCATTAAAGATGTTCCATAACTCCACTGCGAAAAGATAAACGTGACTTTGAGGAAAATTCAAACCACCGCTATCTTTCTGAGAAGACGGCAAACGTTTTCACCAGTCTCTGATATAGAACTATCTTCTTTTGACTTAATTAAAAAATCTGTACAAAATACCCGGAAACAGTAAATTATGCTCAAGTCAGCAATATCAGGATTAAAATGAGAAAAAATAAATTGTTCGAACGAAAACTAAGTCATTTTTTGTGACAGAATCTTCCTGAAATACATCTTTGATTTCTTCAGGTTTAACATTTGAGAAATTTAAAAGACTCAACAACTTTATTTTCCGATACTCTTCAATGACGTGTCTTAAATTTATATAGTAATTTGAGCTAGCTAGTCCTCGCAACCAACCAAACCGTTTTGCTAGGTTGTCAGACTGAATTTTTCCGCATAACACGTATCAAATTTCATGTCGTTCAGTAAGTATTGGAATAAGCTTAAAATAGAAGAAGTTGTTTGCCGTATAGCAATATAAGTTTCATTAGTTAAAAAAATTTGTATTGCATTCACATGAGTCAAGAAATTGAAAGAAACGTTCTAGATATGAATATGAAAAAGTCAATGATCCAATTGGCTCTTGAAATAAATTTCTTTTTTTCTCCAATAATTGGTGATCTAACATTTAGAATTTGCCAATATATAAAATGCTCAATAGAAAAAATTGTTCCATGCCAATCATTATTCAATGCATCTGCATAGAACTTTACCGCATTTAAGGTTGACTCTGAAAAAACAGAAGCTGCAAACTTTACAGAACATTTCTCGATGCTCTTAGGGAAAAATACTACTGGGCGTAGTTTGTGCGCCTTTCTAAGAAGCTTCGTTTTTTCAATTTCATAGATTTCAATTAAATGATGAAAATCAGCCTTGTATGAATTCAAGATAATGTCATTCAAAACGTGGACTGATTCAGGAATAATTAAATATGTTGTTCTATTGAGAAAATTATTAAAAATGTTTAAAAATCTACATTGGGCTGCAAAGTCGAAGACGAGCATAATTTTTTATAAAAAAGGCGATTATCACTAAAATTATCTAGACAAACACCGCAGATATGAACATCACAATCAGAAAGAAGATAAAGTTTGGACAAAAAATCAGTAAACTTCTCTGCAGTTAAATTTTGAAGAATATTTATTGAAAGAACACAATAAAAGTTATACGCCAGCTGTTTTATTTGCACTTACAGGATCATAGAATACACCTCCAGTATATTCTGGTTTATTTGGTTTTGATGTAGATTTCATCGAACTGTTCCAGTCTTACCTGACCAATCGTGACCAGTGTGTCAAAATCAACTAGTATATCTCTTCTCCTGTCTCCGTTACTAGTGGTGCCCCTCAAGGCTCACTGTTTGCTGTTCTTTTCTTCCTTTTTGCCATTAACGACCTCCCTCATTCTGTTCTCAACTCGTCTTGCCTGCTGTATGTCGACGACACTGCGATTTTGGATTTTGGTTGGTCTTTCGCTTCGAATATTTTGTCTGATCTTGAGCACTTGTCTACTTGGTCCTCTGTCAACCATCTTGATTTTAGCACTACCAAGACATGCGGTATTTCCTTTTCTGTGGCTCCCCCTTCTGATTTGCGTCTACCTGTGAACTTTGCGCCTCACCACACTCATCTTGGAGTTCAACTTGCTGCCAAATTAAATTGGTCTGATCATGTGTCCTTACGCCTCCGCAAAGCTAATTCCTCGCTATTTGCACTTTTCCGTAATGTTCCTTTTAATACCTCGTCCGCTGTGAAACTATCTTTGTTCAAGTCCATTCGAACTTGGTAAATTTTGCATAGTACTGTCACGTAATGAAGCGTATGCCAATGAACTTTGTGCATACACATATAAGAAAAATCAACACAATCAGATAAGTACCTTCGGTGTGTTGGTCAAACCTGCTGTAATTGTAACTCTTAATTTAAAAATACAACATAAGTATATTGTTCAGATTCATTTATATTTTGCTCTTCAAGGCACCTAATAGCCATATTTATCCAATTAAATAGGGAAAGATTGTTATCTTCTTGATCTGTGTAAAAAACTAACAAATTTGATAGAAACCATAAGTTAGAAATAGATTTGTTCGAAATAATATGAGAAAAGCAGACAGATGTAAATTTTGCTGTTAACAGCCCAGATAAAGGATTAGTCTTTGTTAATCACAACAAAGCAAGTAATTTCTAATAGGCCTTCATTGCATGAAATAACAAAAAAAACTGAATCAGGAGTCAAGTTCTCGATAAAATCGTTGGATAATAAATTTCATCATTAGAATTGTTGCATTTCAAATCCTCAAAGTTTAATATTGTTTCTTTTTCAAGAATAGACTTTTCTTGATCTAAGATTCATGAATTTTCAAGATCTATGCGCTTATCACAAGTTGCATTTCATTCGCGAACAGAGTGATCTACAGTAAAGTATTTTGGCACAATTGGCAAACTACTAGGAACGACCGTTAAATTGAAGTGCCTAAAATATGATTTGATTACACTCAGAATTGAAAACAAACCGGGATATGGCTACAAATAAAAACTAAAAAAATTAAAATAGTTTTATTCAATTCAGTATTTTTTCAATGAATGAAAATTAATAACTGAAAACTATGAAAGGTAAATAACTAAAACGTATAACAAATTTAAACTCAATAAAAATGTAGTTGCCAATTCTAGAAGCGCCCCTGCTTAGAAATATTTCACTAAAGAAACATCCATTAGACACTTTGAATTACAAAGGAAAAGCCTGATTAATTAGAAATATAATAAATTATTTTTGAGAGGCAAATGTCTTAAAATAATTACTCAAATGCACCTAATTTACATATTACAAACGTAAGCTGATGAAGAATAATGTAAAAGTATTTGTAAGAAAACTACTTTGGTTTTAAGAAAAGGCAAGCGCGTTTTCTGTACTTGTTCTTGTCTCTTGATTCATAAAGGAAACCAAAATCTTTAAAATGAAGGGAACAGACATATGAATGTTTAGCGGGAGAAAAATTTACTCTTGAAATTCTTTGCAGCCATTCGTTCTTTAGAGATTCATTTTTAGGAACCGATGAAATGAAATATTAAGATTAAGTCCGTCTCTTCCTTTATTGTATAGCCAGATCAACATCCTACCCTACGGCGCAACACTTATTTGCCATAGCTATTTCCAATTATAAAAAACAGTGTACGCATTAACTTGTACAACGCAATTAAGATATTAACTAAAATTCCAAATGGGGTGAGTAATTATGTTAATTTACTTAAAATGAACACGGACAGTCACTTGTAGAAATCGAGATGCATTTTAATTGGTCTACTGTCCAGGTATCTATGGTCGGTGTTTTAAAAATGAAATTAACCCTTTTCTGGCCACTGTTCATTACAATGAACAAGACAAAAACTGAAAAAGTAAAATTTTAGGGAAAATCTGGTTTAGTGGTTTATGTCGTTGCGTCTATGCCAAAATGAAATACTTTCTCTTACAGTTTGTTGTTGTTAAACAATTAATTCTTATTCAGCCTAAGCTAAAAAGTTTCATTTCAAAATTATTTTTTTAGAAATGCTATTAACTATTGCTATATTTTCATTAGCATTATGTATCCCTCAATGTACATTATAATAACCAAAAATCTATGGGATTTCATCATTCCAGTGAACATAAACATTCATAAAAATGAGAGGCTGGCCAGAGATCATCACAATGAAAATAGCGATTTTCTCATTAAAATAAGTTTATTTTTTCAATTATCAACATTCTGTTTGATGTATCTAGAAAAATAGTCATATTTAAAAAATCAACTAACATACAATTTTGGCCAGAAAAGAGTTAAATTGCTTTAACCCATTTATGCCGGATGTGCTAAATATCGAACATGAAAATAGTTGTTTGAATTTATTTTTTTGCTAGTTAGAGAAATATTTTTGTCTAACTTTCATAGATTCTTGCTTATTATATAAGTGCAATTTCTCTGCATTGTTAAAATTTATGTAATATATTCTTTGGTTGCTGCGCGCGTATTTTAAATTTTACACTTTTTCGAAGATGAGGACTGCGAAACGAAATGCTTTGGAAAGGTAAGTTAACTTTGATTTCTTTCCTAGTTTCTTCGCTAGATGTTATGTTAGAATATATATTTTTTCATTCAAGCAGTAACATTTATGAAATATTGCTTGACGTGTAAACTATATCACTTTAAATTCATATGTTCGGAATTTAGCACATCCGGCATTAGAGTGACATGAAAGAGATCTTTCTTCAATGTTCATATTTATCTGGATTACCGCTAGTAAAGCGATATTTGCGCTAGATGAGTATTTAAATTCATCCTAAACATAGAATATGTACAATTATGTAATACTATCAAGAAATATATACTTTAACAATAAACTAGAGTTAGATAAAAAAGGCCTTCATGAAATTTATTTTGATAAAATGCATGGCATTTGTATCGGCGGTGTTTCATGTGTTTAGATGCTCTAGTGGGAGCTCTTACCCCTAAGCTGTGGCGACAACTGCATGTAGAATATTGCAATCATAAATCATATATCTAAAAGAGTTGCTACTTATGAGCAATATTTTAGTAGTCTAATTTATGATCAAAATTACATTATAGCATTTTTTTGCTACACTGTTTTTCTAAATGAGAATTATTCTATTTTCAGAATGAACCTGAACAATGCCTTCAGTGCTGGAATGGAAGGGGACATATATATTATTCCAACTGATGATGATCAATCAGACGAAAATTCTGGTGCTGAAGATGATGAGAATATTGACCACATTCCAGTGTAGCATCATCCAAAGGAACAAGCTGCAAACCAAAAGGAATAGCGTCGAAAAGATTAGCAGTGATCAGAAAATTGATTATAAGTGATTGTAAAATTTAGTTTGATATCTTATTCATTTGTATTATGCAGCTAAGTTACAATATGCACATTATGAGAAAAATGCAGTAGCTGATTAAGATATATTAGACAAATTGTAACAAGCAAAATTATGCTTACGTAAGAACAGCCATATTGGCAAAAGATTAATTCAAATTTTGAAATCAGCAGGTACTTAGAACTTTTTAAATAAATAGCTGAAAATTTAAATGGATTTTGATGAACAATAAATTCTTCGGAGTTTATTTTGATTTATTATCTTCATTTATCTGGTTTGATATTTATTAAAATGTTCAGCTAAGCAAGTTGTGTCGAGTAGTGGCTGGATCTCATCATGGGAGCGATTTGAAGGGTCCTTGTGCCAGTCACGAAACTGCACTTAAGTTACGGATAGGAAGTTTTTCGATTCTTGCTTAGTCTGACTATCGATCACTACATGT
>CABFPE010000704.1:251151-285912 GCA_900660155.1 Hofstenia miamia | reverse complement strand
AAAGTGGTTTGATTATGTAAAAGATTATGGGAGCGAACTATTTTAGAACTACTTTTAATGATTAGTGATGATGTGCCAGGTTTGACAGATTTCGCTTGTCTTCACGGGAGAGTAGAATTTCGTTCTTCATTAGATTTCTTTCTAGAAGACTTGGGCGGGTTTTAAAAGAGACATAACGATGTTCAGAAGGAGAATCAAACGTTTGCGTAGAACATAATGCATTGATAGAATTAGCCGATTTTGTAGAAGAATACTGAGCTTCGAAAAGAAGTAGAATAATAAATGACTTCATTAGCCGCTGAAGGCAAACACTACAAAATTTTAAAACCAATTCAAGTTTTACGGCAGCGAGAACAGCCACAGGAGAAAATGTAGGAGCAGATGGAATAGTAGGCGAGTTTGGAGAAGGGCTCAGCGAAGAGGAAGGACATCAAAGATTTCTTGAAGCTCGGCGCCGGAGAAAAGAAATCAATCGCTGTTGGAGGGTTGAGAGTCAAGATGTAATTAGCAGCAGTACAAGCACGATTGAAAAACGGGTGAAGGGTGCGATATTTCTTTGTACGACGAATGGAGAAGGTGACAACATCATCAGAGCGAGTGCAGCAGGAATTAGAGAACTTAATGAAATCAAAAGGATCAAGATCCAGTCACAAGAGATGAAATAGGAGCAAATAGAAGAGTAGGCAAAGTTGGAGAAGAGCTCAGCAAAGAGGAAAGCCATTAAAGATTTCTTGAAGCTCGGTGGCGAGGAAAAGAAATCAATCGCTGTTGGAGGGTTGAGATCCAAGATGTAATTGCAGCGATAGAAGAACGATTGAAAAACATACAAATGGTAGCAATCAAAATTGCAAACCATACACAACAGTAAATACTCATCGAAGCCGAAAATTTCACCATCATATATAACTTTAAGTTCCGAATCCGCACGTTCGATTTATTTATTTTTCCTAATTGATCGTTTTACAACGAGCACTAAGTATTTTCTTTTCAATCTTTCTTTCATCAGGAGTTAACGATCTCGAAATATAAACTGAATACCTGAAGGACTTTAGATGAGCAGATTGTTGAATGCATCCATAATGTACTGGATTGCCTGTTTATGACTTCCGTGAATAGCTTACCAAGGCGAAACACAGAGCTAATACAATTGGGCTCATATTCATCTATCGATTTCAAAATATCTTTCAATTCACTTGCATCATGTATCCAATTATCGTTATTATTTTCGATAATCTTTCAGGTACTCTACTGATGCGAATACTATTACCATGTTTTGAATGGACTACAGGAACTGCTAGTTGTTTCGGAATTAAAAGAGTACTATCAAGTTTGTCAGGTTAGGAATATATGCATTAAGGTTTTCTCTTAGTGCTTCTGAATATTAACTTATCCTTTCCTCTACAGATTGCTTGAGGGCAGAATTGTCAGAGGTGCGTTTGATATTTGTGATTTAACTTATTGTATTTAGCTAGCTAGACTCGTTATAGCATAACTCAAACTTTGTAAATTGAGTACGACGCTTTCTTCTTATAACATAAGTACAAAAACGAAACAAGAGAAACTTCAAGAAGATGAGGGGGAATTTCTTTTCAAAAACCAGAGCAGACTAAGTGAAACCAAGCATCACAAAAATCGCACTGAATCCACTTAGATCCAGACTCGCTTTGTATTTTGTATGTAGCGCATGCATCAGAGTCAGTTGCAGAAGCTCCTCGTCCACGCTTAGATGTTTACTACAAACTGAAGTATAACTTATCTATATTTTAACAGGCTTCTCTCTATTCAACAACCACCATTAGGGACATGAAACAAGTTAAACGGGATCAACTTTAATTTAGGTAACTTTATTAGAAAAATTCCGCCGACTCATTCAAGCAGTTTTTCTGGGTCAATTTTTTACGAGGAACAATCTAATATCCTCGAAATTGTGAAAAATCAAAAGTTGAGTCTATAGCTCTTTTCAATTTTACCGATATAAAAACAATTTAGCTCTGTTACAAGTTTTTTGTAACTGTAAAATTTTGCAAATTGTACTTTAGTAAGTATATTTAATATTTTTCATTAAAATATTTAACATAATAATGGTAAACATATAGTAATTAGAGAAAATTACAAAGAAAAATTTTAATATGACAAGGCTATAACCTGTACTGAGTGATAGCTACAGACCTGCACGCTGCACCAACCAATCAGATTAAAGCAAATTTTTGTGATGATATAATTCCTATTACTTTGTATATTTACATATGGATGTGTCTCACTTCCCCAAAGTCTGACGTAACAAAATATGAAATACCGTTAGAGACAACATTTCAGTGAAATTGTAATTATATATATTTAAATAAATATCTATATTTCTTTACACTCTATTTTGATTAGTTTTATATGCAGTTAAGATTGCTGAAATACGGAATTGCAATTAAATAAATGTAAATGTTGAGGTTCGCCATTTGCATTTAGTAAATATTTAGCAGTCCTTCGAAAATCTGTTTAGATTTAAAATAGAAATTTAATTATGTTCATTATTTTTGTACTTTGTTGTAATGAGTAATTAATTTTTTCGCGTTCATTCGTAATTTGTTTGTTTGCTAATTGTTTATTATATATCTGATAAATTTCCCGATCAGATAATATGTGTTGTTTGTCCTGGCAGACTATTCTATTCCTTTTAGCAGTAATGGAGAGTTGTTTATAACTTTGAAAATTTTGAATGTAATTTTTTACATGTATTTTACTAGAATTTAGAATTAGCCTGGCAACAATGAGTGGGAGTCAGCTCTCTCATGACACCCCTGCATTAAAAGCAGTTAATACTTGAGTATATTACTCGAGGGGGACCAGGAATCTGGAAAAATCGTAATAATGCATCACATTGGTTTGCTATTTACAAATACAACACAGAAATTTATATCATCCAGGTGTTAAACAAAAATCACTAATGTTTCTGATATATATTTTATACTGGTACTGCAGGTATAATATTTCAAATTGTTGTTTGCAAAAATAAAGGAGCATTTCAAAAAGCAGATCCGACAGGATTTAAACCTGTAATTTCCATATTAGAAATGGCTGTTTTGTCTTACACTATGAATCTGTAAAATACTTTTTAGAAATAGATAAGCTACCTGAAATTAGTCCGAAGTAAATATGACACAAAACAAATTAGCGTTTATATATTAGCTATGAATTTTGAAATTACACAGCACAAGGCATGCTAACTCAATTCTCTAATCATCAGGTTGGATCTAAACAGTGTCGGGGGTAAAATATACATATATAATATGTAAATAGTCAATGCTTATAATTATTGCACATATTTACATTTATTTAATTGCAATTCCGTATTTCAGCAATCTTAACTGCATATAAAACTAATCAAAATAGAGTGTAAAGAAATATAGATATTTATTTAAATATTTAATTACAATTTCACTGAAATGTTGTCTCAACGGTATTTAATATTTTGTGACGTCAGATTTGGGGGAAGTGAGTTTGGGGGAAGTGAGACACATCCCATATTAGAACACTATTATGTGGATGATCTACAGAGTTTTCAGTCAAAGCTCTTTAACTCAATGGTATGTTTCACTAAATACCATCTTTCACTCATTGGGATGTTTCACTCAATACCATCTTTCACTCAATAGGATGTTTAGTTCAATTCACATTTTTACTTAATGTGACATTTCACTCAATGCATCATGGTTCACTCAATTCAATAAATAATAGTTGAAATTATATTACCAATATGAAGACAAGTGTAAATTAGACATGACAAATGTGAAAAAATTGATTGTGAATCAAGCTTCAAATTCAATATTCAAATGCAGTTAAAGTCTAAAAATTGAACAATTAGATGTATTTTCAACTAGTTTAAATTGGTAAGTTACTACAGTTTCATTATTCTGTTGCAACTTCAAAGCAGTTACTCAATAAATTGATAGTAAAGATTAAGAACTCATGATTTAGAAAGGCAAATGTGCATTAAGCTTTGTAATGATTCTTTTTATGTGCTTTCTAGTGAAGTGATATGATGTGCAAAAGGCTCATTGCAAATTTCACCTAGTATATGTTTTTGAAAAACCTCATGCAGTTGTTCATTGGCATATACTAGGCCAATATTAATCTTCAATTCTATATCTGCAAGCATAACTAATAATAATACATTTATTGTTTATCTATAAACACAATGGATTCAAACCAGTAACATCTCAATAAACATTGAGTGTGATTCCAATTTCACCAGTTTTCCTTTTAAACATAAAATATCATTGGTGTTTAGTGTGCTGCAACATCTGGATCTAAAGATGCAGATACATCATGATATACTTGTCCTCCTATAATAATAGAAAATGTAAAGAAACAGTTCTCAATGTGATAACACTAATATAAATATCTATTTATTTTTATATTTTCTAGATAAATTGATAAAGAAAGTCATTCTGGGAAGGATTAGGTTTTCATTGTGAGTAGTATTCAGAATAAAAATTTAGTACCATATTAGAAGATATCAAAGCACATTAAATACTTTGAATGACAATTGTTAAAAACACCTTTTAATACAATTACCTTATGACATAATCCAAATCTGAAATTGAATGTGCTTTGCAGCCCTCAAATGAACACTTCCAAATTTTTTCCCCTTTTTTGTAAAGTGTAAATGGAAAAGTTGTTCTTATATAGTAGCCTCATCACCAGATCATTGAGAAGCCTCTGTGCTTGAAGAATATTCCAAGAAATATTGTTTCAGTAACATGTTTCTTATGAAATCATCACAAGTTTCCACCTCTAAGCATGCCTAAGTTATTGTCTTTTATGATATCTAGTTGAATGAGGATTCCATGCTTTTATAAATTTGCTGGTGTTGAACTTGCTAAGCCATTGAATGTAGGAATCTAGTGATGAAGCAATCAATGTTTTTGATCATATTTTCATTATAAGGGAATAAAAGAAAACCAATTTTGGGAAATGTTAGTTTCATCACAAAATTTTTTCTACTGTAGCTCTTAATTTTATTGAAAATTTTTCATTAAATGAACAAAGTCCTCTCTATTTGAAAAAATATTAGAACTTTTGCCTAAAAAATTGCATTTAATAAAGATGAAGTTTCAATATTTTGGACTAAAATTTAACTTGTGTTTTTTGTTTTAAGCTCACTCATATTTACTTTAGTTGTGCCAGCTATGTCAAGTTCTGTCAAGATAAGTTCTTTTGCAGTTGGTAGTGTAATTGGTCACTTATTTGTTTTGCTGGATATATTTTATATATTCCTAGAGTGTATCTATGAAAAACCCTATATGATTTTTCATTGATTCAGTTGCCTAAGATGTACTTCAAAATTAAATTTAAGGATCACATTAATTCATTTTTGAATAACTTATGATATAGAAAATACAGAGGTATAAAATAATATACAAATTCAAGCTAAATATATCTTTTCTTCACTTTGCTTTGAATAAAGACTTGGATCCTGTTGTAACTATAGAAATCCCATGTAGTGTAGTATGATATTCTAATAGATTATGCAAATTTAAAATCTATGAAAGTTGAAAAATCTAAATAGTGCAATATTGATTTGGTGAGATTTGAACTCAAATCTACTGTACATGTGTACAGTTGCATTCATCTTACACCACAAATCACTAAAATACATACAAGTACATAAAGTAAAATAATTACAATTATTCATAAATATTAGCTCATCTAGATAATGTAGTAGAAATATACTTATTTTAGCATTTTTTTTGTTTAATAATACTGGGACTGTTTTTTAGAAATAGTTTTCTGAGGTGAACATCTTTCAACATTTGAAGACATTGATTTAGCTTGTGATAAGCTTGAAAATATAGCATTCAACTCACTTAATTTCATATTTAGATATTGCACATTTCTAGTACATTTTTGACATGTTCTAAACATTGATTAAGAAGTTTAACATTCTCTTCAATAATGTTTTCCATAATCTTGTATGTGTTGCTAGTTGATTTAGATTGCCCAATCACATTAATAATACATTTATTTTCTGCTTCTATAGTTTTTGATGTGACTGCTTCATATGCAGATACATCATGAGTATTGCAGGTTGTAATTGTTTGCCATTGACATAATAATTGCATTATGTGAATGTTAATACACATTGAAATGTGAAACCTCTTCACTCCAGACTTGCAATTACATAAAGAAGAGTGTATGCATATATCAGTGTCTACATTGTAGTTTGTATTCATTGGAATTTGCTTCTTGAATAAATTTGCTTAAGTGTCCAACTGCTAGTTGATGAAGCCATCTTTAACATTACATCATTAATTTTTGCAATAAAAGCAGTAAATAATATAGTTGTGACAGATGTTATTGTTACTAATTATAGAAACATTATATATTGTTTTTACTCATTAAAAAGGAGATTTGACAATATAGTGCTATAGAGAAAAAATCATTCAAGAAAGTTTATACAAATTGATAGTAGTGGAAGCATTTTTTTTACATTCAATCAACCCTTCTGGAAAAAAAAAATATTATCCATACAATAAACCATCTATTAATTGAAGGGCAAATATAAACTGAATATTGGCTAGAATATCCAAGTGTTTTAATTGAAGATTTTATGCTGAATTATCAATGTATAAGCATTTATTTAAGATGAATGACAGGCTTTCAAAGCTTATAATGTAGATTCACAGGCACATCTACCAGCTTAAGCAGCACTGGGTAACACATAGTTCAGACTGCAAGTTGAAAGATTTTACCATTGCCAAGAGCGACCTGTATTTCAACAAAACGAATGAACATTGGTAGCTCACGAATTTTACTATAAAAAGAACCAAAACCATTCCTCAAGAAGGTATTCCAGATAGTGACCAATTCACACAGCATCACACCAAAGCCAAATCATGAGAAACTATCCTTACTCACCAAGGTGCTAATTGTGTGTCTCTAGTATTAATTTCTAGCTCAATAAACAAATTTAGCTCAGTGTTCTTCTTAAATATAATAACATGTAATTGCCATGTATTCTCATTTGCCAATGGCATATTATATTTGCATTGTGTTGTTCTTAAGTGCAGGTATGAATCAATTGATGTTAACAGTTTTTATTCCCTATATGTAGGCCTAGCCCTAAAGCAACCACAATATGGGCTACCATCTGTCTAGGAGCAAGTTGTCACCAGAGTTCCTCCCACATTATCACCAGATCTTACAAATGCATTCTTATAAAATCAATACCATAGCTAAAAATATTAAATATAATGTAGAGTTGCTTGGGGACTCTTTTGATTTTATTCTTTATGAATTATTTTGTATTTTTACGTCACCATGACGTCAGTATTTATTTTGATCTCAGGTTGCTATTGTTAATTTGATGTCCCCTCAATGGTGCTTATTATTGCTCAAATTGAATTTACAAGGGAAAAGAAATTGATCATGTTTAAACTATGTAGACATCTGATTTTGTAAACAAAGGCAGGTAATAACTAAACTTTTGTATAAAACCTGAGAGAACTGTAGTGATTGCTTAATAGATTTTATCTACTCTCAACTGCCGTCTTTACCATTGTATTTTTATTTATATTTTATCTTTATGAAAACTATTGCTTAAGATCAGTGAAAATTTGGGAGTGCTTTCACCTGCACAGTGCAACAAGTTGTTTCTGGAGGTCTTTTGATTATCCAGTCCAAATTCTGGACCCATTAAGTTATGTCTATGGTTATGTATAGGGAAATAGCAAACCTTTCATTCATAATTCAACACGTACATGCACTTATACAACATAACACTGTGATGATACCATGCCATTGGCTAGCATGAATATTTATCAATTACAGATTATTTAATCGTGAGCTGAGAGATAACAATGAAAATGAGATCCTGTATTTTTTTGATGTGAGATAGAAATTACAAAGGTAAGACAAACAGGGTAGCACCAGTCAATAGGTTAAGCACTTTACTTCTGGATACTCTGCTTCAGCTGGAAGCCATACAAATTGGTCATCTTGGATTTTACCTAAAGTAGTTTTGTTACTTGGATGAATTACCAATGTTACATCTATAAGTTATAAATTCTATGTTATTCTGCTTATTGGAATCATGGCTGTACTGTAAATGCTATTTAAACCTTCTGCAGAGTCAATTAAGTTTCTAGTTAAGTTACCTTACCAGCCCACAATTCTACATGGCGACCATGACAGGACACTGATGTGATAACTATTTAATCTTGTTGTTCTCTTTCAATGGTTTGGTTGTTAGTTGGTTTTCATTTTGGTGTGTATCAACTGGGATGGTTGTTTCCCCTGATCACTGTAAGACTTCAGAGTAAAGTCACCTATCAATGTATTCATTAACTTCCTCACCCCTGAAGGATGGCAATGAAGCCCTTAGTGCGTCTTATTTGGCTGATGTCAATTGTTAAATTTCTTGTTTTGTTTTACTTTCTTAGTGCTTTGATATGTTGGATTTATTACCAAATACCACTGTGTTCATTTTCCCCAATTCAGTCTGTTAGTTATTGTTACCTCTTTAAGTTGCGTTTTTTTCCTGTGTGTGTGGAAGTGCTCCCCACTGTCAGTTCTGGAAATTATTGTTTGCTCTTTAAGTTATAATGGATTCTAGTTGTACTGTTACTTATTCTCCTACTTTTGGGGCTTCTCCAATTCAGAGCTTCCCCTTTTGCAAGTGTTGGTAACCCAGACATTACCCCTTGCACTGTTGGATCATTACTTAACTTTTCTCAACCTTCTTCTCCCACTCTGGTCACACAAAGGATGGGTCAGAATGCCACAACCATCCCTTATAGTGATGCAAGTGCAATGAGCCCATCATATCATCGAAATGTGCGACACATTTTGAACTCCTAGAATGCTCCTCCAATTCCCCTTCATCCTCATAGTTATGTCAGTGTCAATGACCAGTCGACGCCCCAGTTTGATGTGCACCTTTCAGAAATCAATCATTTGAAGGAGGCTTTATCACAACAGGTAGCCTTGAGGATGGAAAGTGAATGCCACGTGGAGTCTCTCCAGGCCAAAATCAACATGCAACACATGGTCTACTAGCAGATGGAATGACAGATGCTGGAGTCAACCATTGTCCTGGAATTGCAAATTCATGAATTGAAGAGTGCCATCAACAACTCGCATCACCAAGAGGAGGCACTGTCACAGAGAAATGATGAGTATGTTACCCATGCTGCACTTAATGAAGCATTGGACGAGTTTGCCAAAAGGATCATCAGTCAAGTGGTCCAGTTAGTGGGTGCAAGCCATCCCCCTCCAGCTGCTCCTCTGTTCANCTGCGTTTTGAACACCCAGAATGCTCCTCCAATTCCCCTTCATCCTCACAGTTATGTTAGTGTCAATGATCAGTCAACGCCCCAGTTTGATGTGCACCTCACAGAAATTGATCATTTGAAGGAGGCTCTATTACAAAAAGTAGCCTTGAGGATGGAAAGCAAACACCACATGGAGTCTCCTCAGGCCAAAATCAACACACAACATGTGGCATACCAGAGGATGGAATGGAAGATGCTGGAGTCAACCATTGCCCTGAAATTGCAAATTCATGAATTGAAAAGTGCTGTCAACAACTTGCCTCCAAAGAGGAGGCACTGTCACAGAGAAATGACAAGTATGTTACTCATGCTGCACTTAATGAAGCATTGGACAAGTTAGCCAAGAGGATCATTGGCCAAGTGGTCCAGTTAGTGGGTGCAAGCCATCCCCCTCCAACTGCTCCTCTGTTCAGAGGCTCCCAAGAGACCCCTAACTCTGTTCCGTGTTGCACCAGTTCCTCTAGTAGTCAACCTAGGTTCGCACAGTCTGCTATTACACAAGTATCTACTTTAACCACTGGAGCCACCCCTCAAACCAGGTACGTGCAGTCATTGCCTGATCCAGTAAGCACTGTGGTAGTGCCCGCATTTAAGGAACACATAAGTGATACCAGCCCACTTCCTGGGAAAGCTGGTATGAAAGATCAGCAGAGGTACAGGAACTCTATTCTTCCTCTTGAGTCCAATGGACAAATACAATTGTATAGCAAACACTCTGTTCTTCCCAAATTCACGAGACAAATTGACACTGTGTCACAATCATTCAATGAATGGTTCTTCCTGTTTGAGTTGAAAATGAAACAACATAAGAATTCACAATAGTCAGCAGTTTCGCAGTTTCCCTTGTATCTCAGCAGATTAGCATATAACCAATATATGATGCTTAATCGTGGCATTAAAACTGACTATCAGCTGCTAATTAGATTCTTTGAAGATCATTACCAAGCACCACACATTAAGCATCAATAAAAGACGTTATTATGCGACATGTCTTTCAAATTTGGTGATGACATTCGAAACTATATAACTCAGGTCGAGCGGTTGTTTCGATTAAGTAGCCTCTCTAGAGAGTATTTGTGACACAATCTATTTTCTTATATCTGCTGAGGTTTCCCTCCATCAATCAGGAATTAGTTGGAAGTTAGATGCGACCCTGAAGATAGTCTCCACAAAATCATAAGAAAGGCCATCAGTGTAGTTTATATGCTGCAGAATTCTCAGAGAATTAACAATGATATAACTAATCTGTCAGGTGTGTCCAGTACAAAGAACTTTGAAACAAGGAGGCCTGCAATTGCCAAGAAAATATTTGACTTATCCTCTGTACAATGTTTCACTTGCAGGGAAAAAGGACATCTTAAGTCTCAGTGTAAGGCAAAGGTGCAGCTCATCGCAGATGGAGAAGGCTTCATTATTGAGGAGCCAAATGAGTCTCTGTGTGTTGACAACCTTGTTGACTTGGAACCCGAAAACCACACTACATCTCAAGATTTAAATTAATTGGAGCGCCGCCTCCCTTAAAACGTGCACAAAATATCTTAGTGATCACCCAGTTGATAAGAAAGAATCTAATACCTGTTGAAATGAATGGCAATATCTTTAATGCCACTGTTGATACCAGAGCTGTGGCTTCTATAATCAGTGATGAGTGCTGTTGAGAGTTATGTTTGAATCAAGACTCTTTGGATCCCTCCAGTGTGAAAATCATCAATGCTTCAGGAAACCCTCTTTCTCTTAAAGGGAAGTTATGGGATGCTTCAATAAAAATTCACGCTGAGCCATTTGAAGTGGATCTTCTAGTAATTGACACATCAAATCATTGCCTCCTGTATGATCTAATACTGGGAAATGATTTCCTGGAAAAAAACTCAGGTGTAATTGACTTCAAAAATAACACAATCACTATCAAAGACTAGGGAGCTACTCAACTGGCTACTATTCCTGAGAAAGAAGTCATCTTTAACTTGGAAGAACCCATTTCAATTGAACCAAAGCATTTGACCAGAGTTGCTGTATCCTCAGAATGTGACATTAACGGAAATGTGATGATTTCAGGACAGAGAGGCAAGTATGTGTGTGGAATTTCTTTTTCGCCTGATTTGTGTAAAGTGACAAACAGCAAAATGCATGTTACTGTTTTAAACGGAGCCAATTTTCCTGTCAAGATTGGAGTTTCTCATTTGCAGCTTGTAGGAGTCCCAGTAAAAGTTGAAAGCATCCCTGTCACATGCTTACCAATACGTACTGCAGTTCATGATCTGGGAGAGCCAGTAAGTCCAATTAAGGTACCAATAGTTACTGATAACTCCCATCCTCATTTTAACCAGAGAGAAAGAAAATTGTTAATCTCTTTGCTTCATAGTAAACACGACAAGTTTAATTACAGGACAATCAGTGTTGGCCAGGTGGTAGGCAAGGAACAAGCTATTGAAATGAAGAATGATCGACCCATCAGACTACCAGTGCGCTGCGTTCCTGAAAATTTAAAACCAGAGTACAAAAAGATCCTTAGCAATTTAATTGAAAGTGGTATCATACAGGGAAGTAATAGCCCCTACGCTGCCCCTACTGTGTTCATTCAACAAGGTGAGAAATATCAGCTGTGCATTGACTTCAGAAAGCTTAACAACATAACAATTAAGGATGCATATCCATTACCTAGGATCAAAGACCTTTTATATGATGCTAGCAAATATAAATTCTTTTCCTGCCTCAATTTGTGCAAAGCTTACTGGCAGGTACCAATGCACCCTTCCAACATCTCTAAGACAGCCTTCATTACCCCTTATGGTCTGTATGAGTGGAAGTATATGGCCTTTGGTCTATGTAATGCACCAGCTACCTTCCAGCACTATGTAACAAAGGTGCTCAAAGATGATGCTAACCTTCTTGAACCAGGCATATCAGCCTACATTGACGATATTTTGTTCGCCAGCAATACTTTTGAGCAACATCTAACTAAGCTTGGTTGTACATTAGATCTGTTACAGAGAGCAGGATTGAAAGTCAACAGAACGAAATGCTCATTAGCCCAGATGAAGGTAATTTTTCTTGGTCAAGTCATTAAGCCAGGGAAGATCTCTATAAAGAATAATGCTAAAGACTTCTTGGAAAAGATCGAAATGCCACAAAGCTGCTGAGATGTACAGTGATTGATGGGTTTCCTTAACTACTATGGAATGTTTCTCCTGGACCTAGGATTTGTGTAAAGTGACAAACAGCAAAATGCATGTTACTGTTTTAAACGGAGCCAATTTTCCTGTCAAGATTGGAGTTTCTCATTTGCAGCTTGTAGGAGTCCCAGTAAAAGTTGAAAGCATCCCTGTCACATGCTTACCAATACGTACTGCAGTTCATGATCTGGGAGAGTCAGCAAGTCCAGTTAAGGTACCAACAGTTACTGACAATTCCCATCCTCATCTTAATCAGAGAGAAAGAAAATCATTGGTCTCTTTGCTTCATAGTAAACATGATGTGTTTAATTATGGGACAATAAGCATTGGCCAGGTGGTGGGCGAAGAACACACTATTGAATTGAAGAACAATCGACCCATCAGACTACCAGTGCACTGGGTTCCTGAAAATTTAAAACCAGAGTACAAAAAGATCCTTAGCAATTTAATTGAAAGTGGTATCATACAGGGAAGTAATAGCCCCTACGCTGCCCCTACTGTGTTCATTCAACAAGGTGAGAAATATCAGCTGTGCATTGACTTCAGAAAGCTTAACAACATAACAATTAAGGATGCATATCCATTACCTAGGATCAAAGACCTTTTATATGATGCTAGCAAATATAAATTCTTTTCCTGCCTCAATTTGTGCAAAGCTTACTGGCAGGTACCAATGCACCCTTCCAACATCTCTAAGACAGCCTTCATTACCCCTTATGGTCTGTATGAGTGGAAGTATATGGCCTTCAGTCTATGTAACATGCCAGCTACCTTCCAGCACTATGTAACAAATGCTAACCTTCTCAAACCAGGCATATCAGCCTACATTGACGATATTTTGGTTGCCAGCAATACTTTTGAGCAGCATTTAACTAAGCTTGGTCATACCTTAGATCTGTTACAGAGAGCCGGATTGAAAGTCAATGGAACTAAGTGCTTGTTAGCCCAGACGAAGGTAATTTTTCTTGGTCAAGTCATTAAGCCAGGGAAGATCTCTATAAAGAATAATGCTAAAGACTTCTTGGAAAAGATCGAAATGCCACAAAGCTGCTGAGATGTACAGTGATTGATGGGTTTCCTTAACTATTATGGAATGTTTCTTCTGGACCTAGCGGAGAAAACAAAAACTATCTCAAATCTATTGAAAAAATCTGTGGAATTTAAGTGGACGTGGCAGCAGCAAGAAGCTCTGGAAGGCATCAAGACTGAGCTCAAAAAGATACCATCATTGAATACTCCTGATTACACGAAGGATTTTATAGTCGACTGCAACACAAGTACTGTAGCTATAAGTGGGATATTGAGCCAAGACATCAATGGAGTCAAGAGTCCTGTCCAGTATTTTAGCTGGAAACTTAGGGCCTCAGAAAGAAATTATGGTGTGACAAAGTGCGAAATGCTCGCTTTAGTTGAATCACTGAAAAAATTTTGATATTTCATACTAGGATGCAAGTTCGTCATGAGGACAGACAATAGTGCTCTTGCCTGGCTTGAAAAAATTTAGTGGTGACAAATTGAACATAGTCACTCATTGGATAGAGTACTTAAATGACTTTTCATTCACAATCAGACACTGCCCAGGCAGGCTCCATCTGAACACTGACTATTGGACTGCATTACCAAGTTACAAGAGAGATCTCAAGAAACCAAATGGGGAAAAGGTTCCTTTCTCCTTTGTCCCCCATACTGAGTATCAATTGATACCTGAGATTAATGCTGATCAAAATGGAAAACCCATCCTGGCCATACTTGTGAGAGAGGAGATTTCAGAGGAAGAAATAATTTGCTATCAACATCGCAACTGGATTTTGGACCAGATTATGAAAAGGATGAAGGATCTGTACTTCCCCACGTCTCTGGAAGTAAATCAGTATTTCAACAGTTATAATTGGCACCTAAACAATAATGGTTTATTGTATGCTAAGAGCAAGCACAACAATTGACTTGCTATTCCCAAGTATTTTAAGAGGGACCTAGTATGTAGAGTCCATGAAAGGGGTCACCTGGGCATTCTCCAAACTGAGAAACCTTCAACTCCTGATACGTCACCACTGGAATACAAGCTACCATTATGGATGTCATCAACAAATGTGAAAAGTGCTTACTCAACAACATCAATCATTTCCTCAACAGAGAGCTGAACTGGAATCACAGTCAGCAGAGAGCCCTAACGAGTTGGTGCATGTTGATCTCAAACAATTATCAAAGGATGACGAGGGTTTCCAGTATATACTCGTAATGGTTGACCATTTTACCAAATTCGCCTGAATAATTCCTTTAAGTAGCACAATGGCAGAGAAAGTTGCTGATAAGATAATTAAAGAATGGATCTTGAAATATGGTCCCATGTGAAAATTAGTTTCTGATAGAGGTCCTCAGTTTGAGAGTAATCTTTTGCGCGCTTTAATGAAGGAACTAGAAGTGGTCCATGAATTGACCACCGCCTATCACCACCAAGTGAACGGATTGGTGGAGCAATTAAACCAAACCCTTATAAAATTAATTTGGGAAGCCTTGTCATGGGCAGCAGGAAAGCAATGGAGGCGAATTATAGAATGTGTCGAGTACTTTTACAACACATCAGTTCATACAACCACCAGCATGAGCCCCATCAAAGCCATGTTCAGTTGTGAGGCCACCACGTCCTTAGCAATGATGTTCCCAAAGTATGCAGAAAACAGCGTGGAAAGTTATGTGAATAGATTAATTCAGGATATGCAACAAATTCACCTTACAATCTGTCATAACACGAATCAGTCCAGTATAAGGCAGAAGAAAACCTTTAATAAGAAGATATATGGTGAGCTGCATAAACGTGGCGACAGAGTCTTTGCCTATCTCCCTTGAATTACAATGGATAGCAATCAAGTACGTAAACTTGCAAATGATTGGCAAGGTCCTTTTACGATAGAAAAAGTGCTTGACCATAACACCTATACTTTGAACAATGGTAAAACGTACATTTTCAAAGGCTCAAACAATCTATAAAAAATATAGAGCATGTTATAATAGATGATAATAACGAATTTGCATTAGTAGATAATGGTGTCAATGTATATGAAAAATATGATAATTTAACTAGTTTTTCAGAGGATGAATTTTCCAACACTGATTACACTTATGATAATATTACTTCTGACAACTTAGAAACACGTACACTCCCCCAAAGAAGGGCGAGAACTACTCATGCTTATGATCCCAGCATTTGGGATTTAAATCTTATAACTCCATTTAGGAATGAACACCCCAAGTAAAAAATGAGAGTCACCAGCTCCACCATCCCACTGCCGAGTGAGAAGGAGGATGGAAGGTAGCAGACTTAGCCAAGATGCCTCATCTAGGCGCGAGAGACACATATCTCTGCTTGCTGAGGCATGTGTAAGGAAAAGAGGACGCCATGATGGTGCTGAGGAGAGTCTGATTCCATGTGGGCAACATGTAGCTCCACGACTCAGAGAGGAGACAGCATCCACGATGACACCCTCCACATCTTGGCCCTACGTGGAGAGACATGTTTCCCCATGTGCACGAGAGGAGCTGGCCACACCTACATTAAAAACTTATAATTCTAGAGTACCTTTTAGTGCTTTGCAAATTGTAAATACCCTCCAAATGAGTGACTTGATAGCCCCCTCGACCTCTTCCACTGAAACTTCTACTGTTAGATCTCAGAAGAATGAAGAAAGAAGAAGAAAAATCTCCAGAGTTGGTGATGAGACCCTTCACCCGTATTACATTGCCACAAGGAAAGCTACAGCCATAATAAGTGACAACATTTCCAATGAGATGAAAGACCAGCTTTGTTGCACATACAATGGCCGTGAAATGAATTGCTCTATAGACATCATTCCATTTGTCATAGATGCTTCCCGTCGCCTGAAAGTTAATACCATTATCAGCTACGACTCCAGAATGATGGAAAGCCTGAGTCGCCTGTACTGGCGTATTACTGTTCACACTTTCTTTGATGATGACTTTAATATTTATAACCTGTGCCAGTTTTTAAATAGCTGTAAAATAATCGAAAGCTTTGAGTGCGTCAATATTGATTTTCAGAACTTTTTATTTATCTATTTTCTACGAACAACTGAGATACAGATGGATGACATAATGGAGCAGATCGAGATAGCATACCTCATAGCAAAAGTCGAGGGCATACGCCTCATAATGATAGTCAGAGGTGAGTACGAGACTACAGTACCAGAGCCCATTGAGAACTTACATTTTCACATGGAAAACTTTTTGATATTATCTAAAGAGGACTATCTTCCTATATCATCACACTCAACAAGCCATCTCACTATCACCAGGCTCATATATACAGATCTAATATTGTGTCAGCAGGTACCATCACACCATCTAGCTGTTGACCAGAAATTGATCATTGATGTTATGCTTCAGTCACAAACCTTGGAGGTGATGGACCCCAACAATCCGTCACTAGTAACAGTAACCAACATGCGTGTAAGTTTCATGTTTGCACAGAGTGAACAAATGTTATGTGAGATTCAAACCATATGGTTTGACCTGAAAGCAGACTTTAACCCTGAGTCAGGTGGCCCTGCCTTGATATAGTGAGTCCATCACAAAATTACCACTCATCAGTGGAAAGAACTCTCAGAGACATCAAAGTCTCTTACAACATGCAAGACAAAAAGAACTTCAAAGAATGTCTGTTCACTGAGAAAAATCTACCAGATATTTACGCCTGAGGAGCCATCTGGATTCTTGCAATTTACCTAACAAAAGAACCACAATTGCAAATACCTATGTCACATGAAAAGAGGTCATCCCTCACAAAGACAACCATCCACAAGCTAGCTGTTTGTCCACTATCATGGAAAGTAAAGAATTTGCTGCTTTACAAATGCAGTCCTCCCTCCTCCCCTGGCAAAACGAAAAGACCCATGGACAAATTTGAAAAATATTATGCCTGACTGGTGGGGGCGAATAGTGTTACAGGCAAGATGTTGATCATCTTAACCAGCAATCAACTTGGTATTTGTCTGTCAGACATAAATATTTTTTCTGACACAGTAAAAAAATATATGTGGGGTGCAACAGCCAAAACTAAATTCGCGATCTTTCATTCAGATAATGCTCCCCTGAGCACTAGACAGTTTGTGGAAAGATTGCCAGGTTCTATGCACAAATTCCTGGATCAGATCATCAAGCAAACATCCATGGTAAGACTGAGGCTCTGTTCTGTTCACAGCAAATGAAGTATCCAGAATGTGGTTATGGCCAATTTATCAAGTCAGCTAGGCACATAAACAAAGAGGGCAAGATTATTCCCATTACCATTTTCAATCAGGTGATGTGGACGCCAGAACAATTCTATAGGGAGGAGGAACTATTGGCATCATCAGTGGTACAAATGTCACCCCACATCTGTGACTTAATCGAAAAAGTGAATTTGGAGAAGTTCAGAGGAAATGCCATCTCTCCCAACCTGACGCCACAATGGTCTGTAACCAAAGAAGAATGTACACTAATGGTCGAGCATGACCCTAGCAAGTTCCTCAATGAGCTTACTGTACAACAGAGAGTTTTGGTTGATAGTCGTGATAAAGATGTTCTTTCTTTAATGAAATGGTGCCTCATGGAGATGTTCACCAAGGAGGAGTTGGTCATTCTGCAATCCCTAGGGCAACACATAGCTCTGGACATAGAATGCACCACTTCCCACGTATGAATTTCCAGTCAACAGATTGAATGCCTATGACAGAGAGGACTCTGAGGAAAGTTTTGGGACATGATAAAAGATGCACAAATCAACTATCCAGTAATGATTGGGACTGCCACCCTAGCCCCACCTGCCAGCTTTAGTGATATGGAAAAGAAGATAAAGACTTCAAATCTTTTGTGCATCCCGCCACTTACTATTGAAACACCTTTGATTCAACCCAAATGGAAAGTAAGAAAACTGAAAAAGAAGGTTGCTGCCCACTTGTCAGACAAAGTTAACTTCATGAACAGCAAACAGGAAGCACTCAAAGCCAGCCAAACGGGTGAGTATAAAGTTGTAGGGGAAAAACTCATTGCAGGAGGAAATCCTGAACACGTCTTTATAGATGGCAAGCTTACCATAACAGACATCTTTACATGTGGATTACCTGTACACATGCAACTGCAAGTGATACATGACAAAATCACCACACTACAGCCTTGTGTGCTAATTCCCCTCCAAGCAGAAGGTGATTTGATGTGGGTTAACAATGTTGAAACCATCACTCAGTATTAAGATGTCATAAAAAGGATAGAGATCATCATGATTATAAGAGCTAATGCTTCTGGCCCAGAGCAGATGATGCTCAGTCAAGTTCAGGAATACTGTTCACTGTTTATCGATCATGCAACTATGATGGGGTCCTTGAGACAGGTATTTATACACTTTTATCCAGATACTGAGATTAGTGCCAAAGACGCACACATGTCTGACAATGATGTGATGATGACGCTGATGATTGCCCTAAAGGGTCTTCAACTGTACAAATGATTTTACAATACTTTTATGAGGCGGTTAAATAACCTAAGAAGGAATTGTTCTGTCAGTGACTGGATGCCAACAATTAAATTTCTGTGATTGAAAGATGAAGTAGTCACCCAATGAGAAGTACTCATGCAGATTACCTGAGAGCCACACTACACTGAGGTCCAAATGTGGGATGGTGAATTAGCTACAAAGATGACAATGGCCACTCAAAATATCATGTCTGGGCCCGCCCTTCAACTTTTATCCAAAAATTAATTTGAGCAAGGGGGCGTGTAGAGTTGCTCAGGGACTCTTTCAATTTTATTCTTTATGAATTATTTTGTATTTTTACGTCACCATGACGTCAGTATTTATTTTGATCTCAGGTTGCTATTGTTAATTTGATGTCCCCTCAGTGGTGCTTATTATTGCTCAAATTGAATTTACAAGGGAAAAGAAATTGATCATGTTTAAACTATGTAGACATCTGATTTTGTAAACAAAGGCAGGTAATAACTAAACTTTTGTATAAAACCTGAGAGAACTGTACAATTGCTTAATAGATTTTATCTACTCTCAACTGCTGTCTTTACCATTGTATTTTTATTTATATTTTATCTTTATGAAAACTATTGCTTAAGATCAGCGACAATTTGGGAGTGCTTTCACCAGCACAGGGGGACAAGTTGCTTCTGGAGGTCTTTTGATTATCCAGTCAGAATTGTGGACCCATTAAGTTACATCTACGGTTATGTTTAGGGAAATAACAAACCTTTCATTCATAATTCAACATGTACATGCACTTATACAACCTAACACTGTGATGATACCATGCTGTTGGCTAACACGAATATCTGGCAATTACAGATTATTTAATAGTGAGCTGAGAGATAACAATGAAAATGAGATCCTGTATTTTTTGATGTGAGATAGAAATTAAAAAGGTGAGACAAACAGGGTAGCACCAGTCAATAGGTTAAGCACTTTACTTCTGGATACTCTGCTTTGGCTGAAAGCCATTCAAATTGGTCATATTGGATTTTACCTAAAGTAGTTTTGTTACTTGGATGAATTACCAATGTTACATCTATAAGTTATAAATTCTATGTTATTCTGTTTCTCAGAATCATGGCTGTACTGTAAATGCTATTTAAACCTTCTGCAGAGTCAATTAAGTTTCTAGTTAAGTTACCTTACCAGCCCATGATTCTACAATAAGGTATCCAGTGAAACAAAATTTATTTGATGTTTGCTACAATGCTTTCCCTACTTTTATACAAGAACAAGATAAATATTTACCATTTTACAAATTCACTTAATTTCCCAAACAATTCAAATGAGCAATTACACATTCAACTTGATTGAGGGGACAATTAATAACTAATTCAAAACTTAAGTTCAAAAACACTAAAAATCAGTAAAATCACTAAATTAATCAAAGATTAGCACCAAATTAATGAAAAAAGAGTGCCATTAATTAAATGAAGGCAAAAATAAAGGCCCTGAGTGACTCTACATGCCCCCCATTGCTTGGTTAAATTTGCTGTAATAACTGGACTGTAGGGCCACACAACAACTTTTGGGCTTCTTTGACAATCTCCTTTGCCAATATGTCATCCCATGACAAGACCTCTGCATAATGCCATCCCTGAGTCACTTGCATGAGTGCCTCCCATTGGGTAACTGTTTCACTGCATAGTTGGAAGTACTTAAGCTCTGGTAACCTGGGACTGATGGGGCAGATTTATTTTGAACAATTCTAACATTTGGGCATGAATGCATGCATCTATGATAAGTCAAGTGTTGACTGCAAGGCAATGTGTTGGAATATTTTTACACATGAGTAGATCAGTGTAGATAAGCTTTGTGGCTAAGATAACATTGGTGTTATACATGCTGGTTGGCAGTAACAAACTGCTATAGAGGACCATGAAGTTCTTCTACTTTGTCCAGAATGTGGTCCTGGTATTCCTCTTTCAGAAACATTACAAGTCTAATGTTTTCAACCTTAGTGAGCCTGTAAGCAATCTCAATCTTCTCCATGATTTTGGGGTGTGTCACTTCATTCACCTGAAAGAAATAGATTATTAGTAAGTTGTCAAAATCATTGTTAACACACTTGAACTTTTTGATCTTTTCCTTGCTGTTGAGGAGCTGGCATAGGTGGGACAAGTTGAAATCTTCGTCAAACATTGTATGAATGGCACTCTGCCAGTATGGTCATGGCATACCACCCTGCATCTTTGAGTTGAAGCAGATGATGGCATTAATCTTGGGCCTGCATTCTGCATTAATAATGAAAGGAATGACGTTGACAGTACAGGTAAGTGCCTTAGTGTTGAAAGTCCATCAAAGCTTATTTTTAGTTTCCTCAGATAAGTTGTCTTGGACCAAGTGGACAGCCTTTTGTGTAGTGATAAAATATGGATGTAAAATCTTGTCACCAACCTTGGATGTCTTTGCTTTTCTTTCTTCTACTTTTCTAGATCTGATGCTGGTTGAATCACAGGATGAGGGACCAGGACTAGGAGGGGGTCTTGAGTCAACTTGGGATGGGGTTAAATTACTAACATGAGCAAAGGGCACTCTAGTCTCCTCAGATTCCCACACAGAAAGTTGTCTCTGTGTGTAGTCATCTGAGATCTGCTCCTGCACAGAGAGTTGTCTCTGTGCATAGTTGTGGGAATTAAGGTCCTGAGGGGAGAGTTGTCTCCTCTCATAGTGGAGGCTGCTGCTGCTGCTGGAGTCCTCTGCTGGGCACTCTCGCTTACTTGAGGTGCTCTCATCTGTTTGTCTCAGTGTAGCTGCTCTGCTGGTTTCGTCTTGTGGGTTCATCTGTCTTCAGACCCTGTGTCTGGTTGGTGGGTTGTTCTCTGATCATTTCAGGGTTGCTAAACAAAGATATAGGGATAAGGTCCCAATCCTGGGTATTTAAATAATCTAAATATCTCTGATTTCTAGACTTTCTCTGAGGTAAAATACAAGTAGCTATAGTGTTGCTACTATTACCAAGGTTACTTTCATACTTGACCTGCATAAGTTTGTCTTCCTCACACAGTGAGGTTGTCATATTACTCAATTTCATTTACGCCATCATTGATGAGGGAAAACTTGTTATTATTGTCAATAACTGCATTATTTATATTGTTAATAGTTTGCCTAAGTTGCTGGAAGTGGGTGACTTTACCATTATTTAGTAAGTACCAGTGGTGATCTAATACTTTTGTGATCACAAAAGGTCCCTGCCAATTTGTGGCAAGTTTCCATACCTGATTGGCATCAGTAATCTGACAAGGAAAGTACGCAAAAACAGAATCTCCTTGCTTGTGCAGCTCACCATACAATTTTTTATTAAAGTTTCTTCTTTGGCAAATAACTGACTAGTTGGTATTTCAGCATATGGTAAAATGCACTTCCTGAAACTCCTGTAGCATCTGGTTCACGAAATTCTCCAGTGTGGGTTCATTGTAATCTGGGAACATTATAGACAGCAGCATGCTCGCCTCATGGCCAAACATAGCCTTAAAGGGGTTGACTTTAGTAGTAGAGTGAATGGCAGTAGTGTAGATAAACTCTACTGCCTCTATTACTTGCTTCCAATGCTGACTTGTGGCCCAGGCCAGAGTGACCCTTATTAGCTTAATGATGGTGTGATTTAATTGCTCAACAACACCATTTGAGTGCGGGTGGTACACAGTAGTGAAATCATGTACAATCTCTAACTCTTGCATGAGGGTGGCAATAAGGTTGTTCTCAAATTGAGGACTGTGATCAGAGACTAATCTCTCCATAGGTCTGAACTTAAAGATCCACTCCTTCATGATTTTCTCTCCAACAACTTTGGCTGTAGTGCTATCAAGCAGGATGAGACTCACATACTTAGGGAAGTGGTCAATTAAGACCAGAAGATACTGAAAGCCTTCCTCATCTCTTAATAATTTCTCCAAGTCCATATGGACTACTTTGTTGGTTTGTTCAGTGACCCAACTGTGGAGCTCAGCTCTTTGCTCTGGAAAGTGGCCAGCTCCCTGAAGCAGGCATGCTTGCATTTGTCAATTACATCTTGGATGGCAGCTTGTACTCTGATGGTTACATAGTGATCATTGAAAGTTCTCTTGGTCTGGACAATTCCCAGATGACCTCACTCATGGATCTTTTGGATGAGATCCCTCCTGTTTCAACTACGGGCATACAGGAGCCCAGCTTTGGTGACTTTCCAGTTATAGCATTGGAAGTACCTCCTTGCAGCATAGCTTAAAGCATAATTTGGATTATCTACTTTTGCAATGATTTCTGACAGGATCTTGTCATGCTGCTGATGGACAGCAATTTCCTCCTCAGAGATTTCCTCCTTCACAAGGATGGAGAGGATTGCTCTCCTATTTTGATCAGCATTGATTTTGGGAAGGAGGGGTAAACCCAAATGGAGTCTTCCCACCAGATGGCTTCCTAAGATCTTGCTCATAGCTGGGGAGGGCAGTGAAGTAGTCTGCATTAAGATGGAGTCTCCCAAGACTGTGGGTGATCATGAAGGTAAAGTTGTTCAGGTACTTGACCCACTGGGCAATGATGTTTGATTTGTCCCCAGAAAATTCTTAAGCCATGTTAGTGCAGAGTTATCAGTGAGTGGAGTAAACTGGCAACCTAGGATGAAGAAGCAAAATTTCTTCAAGCTCTCAATGAGTGCTAGCATCTCAGATTTAGTGGCCCCATAGTTCAACTCAGCACTTTGGAGCTTCCAGCTGAAGTACTGAACAGGGCTTGACCACTGATTATTTGACTTAAAACACTGCTAATGGCAATGGAGCTTGCATCACAATCAATTAGAAACTCTTTGGTATAGTCAGGCATGTTGAGAGTTGGGATCCACCTCAGTTCTAACTTTACTGAGTCCAGCTCTTCTTGCTCAGCCCATGTCCAACAGAACTTGGTGTTTTACAGAATAGGTTAGAAATATGTTTAGTTCATTTAGCCAGCTCAGGAATAAATGAGCCATAGTAATTCAGAAAGCCCATCAAGTGTTGGACATCCTTGTGAGAGTGTGGAGTCTTGATGTGATCAAGATGGTCTTTCACATCATTCTTTATTGAAATTCTTCCAGGTTCAATTACTCTTCCTAAGAAGGTAACTGTGGTGAAATAAGAGAACACTTATTGCTGTTGACCCAGAGACCAGAGTTGTACAAGATCTTGAGAGTACAACCCAACTAGATAATTGGTAAATGTGTGTCCAGTGACGAGAATGTTGTCCATATATGCTGTGATCCCTGGTTCAAGGACGTTGGCCCCATTCTGCAACATGTGTGTAACATAAAGCTGAAAAGTGGCAGGGGCATTACATAGCCAAAAGGCAATGTATTTCCGCTTGAAAGGCTGTACAGCATTATGAAGGCTGTTTTCAGGATGTCAGCAAGCTTCAAAGGTACTTGCCAATACGCCTTGCAAAGATCTAGTCATGAGAACAAACTATATGGGCTGGCGTCATATAAGAGATCTTTGATGAGAGGTAAAGGATATGCATCCTTGATAGTGATGTCATTTAATTTTCTAAAATCAATACAAAGGCAGTACTTCTCACCTTGCTGAATAAACACTGTATGTGCCACATAGAGGCTGCTACTGCTTTGAATGATACCACTTTCTATCAGATTGCTGAGTATCCATTCATACTCTGCAAACAGATTCTCTGGCACTCACTGAATTGGCAACTGAATGGGGCAATCACTTTGGGTTGTAATTGTGTGTTGTTCCCCAATGGCCTTACCAATGCTGATGGAGCCATTGTTGAATATATTATGGTGCTGGCACAAGAAAGCAGAAAGCAAATTGCATTCTTGGGGACTCAGGTGTCCGTGAGTTTTTTCATTTACCACTAGAATCTGTACTGGATCACTGGGTTCACACAAATTATGAATCACAGTGAGAACAGGCAGACAAGCAGTGGCTTTCATTTCAAGTCAGACCAGAGTTACAACAATGGAAATCTTGGTGGGATCCATTTGGATCAAATGAGTGGAACTGTTGAGCACAGTGATACAAGTCCTGCCATGGGAGACATGGCAGAGGTCTGGAGAAAAGTGTATGCCTGGAAGGTGTTTCCCTCTCTGTCCAGACATTGCCTTTGTAAGGAGAGTTAGCAATGACAGCAACTTGTTCCCAGTGTCAGGGTTCCAGAACAATACTTTCAGATAGTGTTAACAAAATTTCTTGGTTACAAATTGCAGTAAGTTCCTCCTGAGGCTTGCTTTCATGGATTGAAATAGTATTGGTTCCATAGTCTATAACACCAGCATTCTTTTGAAGAAAATCATTGCTGAAGATAATGTTGTATGGCAAGGGCTGATTACAAGTGTCCACAAAGATGAGATCCACTCAGAAAGACTCCTGGCAAATTCATAGTTTGAGGTTATTGACCTTTCAACAAGATAGTATTTCCTGAAGCATCCAGTAATTATGCTGTGGATAGCAATAGACTCTCTCTCTCTCCAAACAAAGCTTATTGCAACAGGTGTTGCTTATTATGGAAGCAGAGGATCCTGTGTCAATTGTGGCATTGATTAGAAGTCCGTTCATATCTGCAGGGATGACATTGGTACACAATAACAAGGTGATCACCAAGACATCATGTGCATGGTTTTCAGGAGGCAGTGCTCCATCTAATTTAAATGACTGACAGACTCAACTGGGGTGATGGGATTACACACTTCAGTTGATGGCTCTACAATAATAAAATCATCTCCATTAGCCACTAGATGAATATATATGAAAAGAGTATTCTGGCATCAGCTTGCTAAGGCAAAACAGTCTGTCAACCTGCATAATATAGGTCCTGACATTGTCTCCCTTTTTTGAAGGAGAGATCACATAAGAGCATCTTATATTGCTGTTTTATATGCAGGCGCCTTGTAATGGTCCTCAAAGTGACTGATGAGTAGTTGATAATCTGTTTTGACCCCTCTGTCAAACATCATGTACTAATTGTATGCAAGGCCTTGGAGGTACATGGAGAATTGAGCAGTGGCAGCATCCTGTGTGGCTTTATATTGTTTCATAGTGAACTCAAAGAAGAAGAGCCACTCTTTGAATGACTGTGAACTCTCATCTATTTTCCCAGTAAATTTGGGCAATATGGAGTTTTGATTGAAAAGGTTTGCTGGTTTGCTTCCAGATGCTTCTGTGGGTAAGATCAACTGGGTAAAGTGTGGCCAACAAGTTGTCACAGACCTGATAGGGTTACTCAGGGGAGGAGGCAAAGTGATCATAGCAGTTGGAGTAACTGTAACACTGACAGCTGCTGTGGGCACTACTGTAGTGCTCAGGGTACAAGAGCCTGGGCAGCCAATTTCAATGCAACTTCAGAAGATCCACAATAAAATCACATCATTAGACCTACGCATCCTCATATTGTTTCCAGCTTTGGGAGACATGATGTGGATCAACAATGTTGAGGCAATAAAGCATTACTACAATGTTACACAAAGAATCAAGATAATTACTAGGCTGAGGGCCAAGGTGAGCAACCTGGAAGAGATGACTCACCAACAGATCAATGAGTATGGCTTGCTCTTTATGGACTATGCTAGTTTCTATCTGAATACCCAGATCAGTGCAGAGGACATGCACTCATGACTCCCATGATTGCCTTGAAAGGTCTCTGGCTCTATGAGTGATTTTATGATACATTTACAAGGAGACTCAATAACTTACAAAGAAACTGCTCAATCAGCTCTCGCCTACCTGAAATTGAGTTTTTCTGCCTACTTAACAAAGCTGTCACTCAATGAGACCTTAATGAAGATAACCAGGCGCCCTAGGTATGCCAATGTCTCATCTTGGGGCAATGTCTTTGCTATTGAAATGGTGGAGGAGACACAAAAGTTGTTATCAGGTCCCACTGTCCAACTGTTACCACAAACTTAACCATGCAATGGGGGTGTGTGTAGAGTCATTTACGTCATCATGACAAAATGATTGTTGTTATCAATTTATCAATTTATTATTGTTTAATTCTTTGTATTTTTGAGTGCAGTTTTACAATCATTTTATTATTGTCCCCTCAATATAACTCATATGTTTATTGCTCTTTAAAATTGCAAGGGAATTTCCTGCAATGTTTTGTAAACACTTAACAGGTAGTAATTTGTTGAAATTGTTATAAATACATGAGAAAACTTTAGTGATTGCAAAATATAATTTGTCTCACTTCAATTGTGTTTGATCTTCCTCTATGCTAACCCCTTTTAGGTCATTATGGATTTTTGTATAATAAACCTTGCTTAAGATCCAGCAACAATTTGGGAGTTACTCCACTGTGTCTGGGGTGACAACTAGCCCCTTAACAGTTGGCAGCCCAAATCATGGTTGCTTTATGTTACAGCTACGTATATGTGTAGGGAATAACATCTTTTAATTTGATCATTTCATTTTGTACATACACTTAAACATCACACTGCAAATATAATATGCCATTGGTGAATGTGAATGCAAGGTAAATATGTGTCTTTTGTTTTATTATTTATTTACATGAGTTGAGATAATAGAACTCTGTGCTAAATTGTTTATTTGAGCTAGAAATTAATACTTGAGACACACAATTAGCGCCTTGGTGAGTAAGGATGGCTTCATGGATATGGCTTCAGCATGATGCCATGTGAATAGGTTGCTGCTGGAAATATATTCTCAGTGGATAGTTTCTGTTTTTCTCTATTGAATCAGTGAACCACCAATGCTCTTTCTTTTGCTAGAATGCTAGGTCACTCTCTACAATGGCAGCTTCTGCAACCTTTGATTTAACCTTTGAGTTTCTCAGTACTGCTGGAGTAGCCAGAGCACACCTGCAATTCTACATTAAAGCCATGTATTTCCTTCCATATAACCCATATGGAATAATAAAAGCAGTTTTCTGAATGTTGGATGGCTGCATAGGCACTTGCCAATAGGCCTTGCAAAGGTCAAGACATGAGAAGGATTTCTAACAGCTTGCATCATACAAAAGATCTTCAATTCATGGTAAGGATATGCAGCCTTAATGGTGATGTCATTCTGCTTGCAAAACTCTATGCACAGACAGTATTTTTATCCTTATTTTATAAATACAGCAGGTGTGGCATAGGGGCTATTGCTTCCTTGGATGATTTCACTTTTGATGAGGTCACTTAGCATTTTCTCATATTCACCCTTTAGATTTTCAGGGACTCTTCTGACAGGTGGATGGATTGGTTAGTCATGTTTAGATTTGATCAAGTATTCTTCCCCTATGGCTTGTCCTAGCCTAATAGAGCCATAATTAAAAACTTCACTCTGACTGTGCAGTAGATGAATGAGAGATTTTCATTCTCTGTCATCTAGATGTGGATGACAGTCAGAAGAGACAGTGGGGATCCTAATGGTTTTCAGTGGCTCATTGATGTCATGGATTCCTGTGAAGATCAGTATAAACACTGTAGAAACATTTCCATGCAGACTGGCACAACAATAATCTCAATGTGCTTGTGATCAAGGCAAACTAGAAATATTAAGGATGATGACACAAGTCTTCCCATGTTTGATGTGGCACAACTCTGGTGAGAAATTTATTGCTTTATGAAATCTGCCTTTTTGCGCTGTGATCATAAAATCCCCATTATATTGACTCTCAGTGTATACAGTTGTCCTTGTCCAGTGTCAAGACTCTATGATGATGGAGTCTGTGAGTTTGAAAAAAATTTCCCACTCAGTGGTTACCATCAGCTGGCTGGAAATTTCACAGTCTTTGATTGAGATGGTATTGCTTCCATAATCAATAACACAGGTGTTCCTCTCAAGAAAAGCACTGCCCAAAATGATATTGTATGGCAGTGGTTGGTGAGAGGTGTTGACAATGGCCAGATCTACATGAAAAATTTCTTTTTTAATTCTTAGCTCAACATTGTAGATCTAAAATGTCCCAACTCATGCATAGGTTGCCCTTCTTGCTGCATTAGTAGATTGTATGGCAGAGGCTTTGAGTTTCTTTTTAAGTAGAGTGTCCCCACTCAGAGGGAACTCTTTACTGTTAAATTTACCAGGCTTTGTTTTGATTCTCATTTCTCTGACATCTTTGTTGATTTGACTAGAGTTGTGTATAAGGTACATTAAATACAGTTTTAATAGCATTAAAAAGTAACTTTAAAGCAAATTCTCATATCTCCATTACAAGTACAATGACCTTAGCTAAGGCATCATTTTCAAAATTTTACTACATTACCAATTTAATATTATTGAGAACTCACTTTATCATGAGTGATAAAATATTGTCTTTTGTATTTCATCATTTTACCAAATTTTAAGATGGAAACCTAAAAATGATGTTAGAGCATAATTATAAAGACCACAATAACATGCATATCTATTACAATAAATTTAGTGTTAGTTAGCATTGCAACTGTTCTAGCCTTGTAAATATTTAGTTTAGTAATTTATAATAATTTATCATTTCTGCATATTTAATTTCTGAATATATAATTGTTTTTGATGGCCACTAGCATCTATTTGATTACAATACAACATTATCTGAGAGGAACATAATATAATTGTTAACTTACTAAGCATATCACAGTGTAGCATCAATTGGGGAAAATTGGGGATATAATTTTTATTTATTGACCAGCAGAGACTAATACTAATATCAAAAGCTTTAATAGTCATTAAAATGATGATAAGTCCTCAAATTTTGGTGCAGTATTTTCTATTTCAATCTTTGAATTACAAAGACAGTGAAATAGTGCATTCAATCAATATGTCCCCTTACTTAATTAGATGGTGCTCAATTAAACTTTGAAAGGGAATTTTTTTTTGAATTTCAGAGTGTAAACAAAGTTCAGGCAATTATGGCTGTTGCATAAATTTGAGAGAATACTTGTTGAGATTTATTTGAATCAATTTAGTTAGCTACAGACCTGGTGTTATTTTCTTTCAATGTACTAAAATTATTTTGTTACTACTAATGGCAATAATAAAATAGGCTCCAAAAATAATTTGAGAATCTAAGACCTAAAGGCAGCTAATAGCTTCTAGCAAATAGTTTCCATAATTGTGTTCACATCAGGTTAGATAGCTGTATGGTTAGTTTATAAAACTTGTTAAAAAAGACAGCAAGTGAGAGTTCATTTCTATATAAGTAAATGTCATACTGTGAATGAAAATTGATATCAATTGTTTTGTGGTCACAAAGGAAATGATTGAAAGTTTCAATGATGCAGCATTAGAGTTTTGAAAATATGAATAACATTGCTTAGGTTAGATATTGGTGCTTTGTTTCTTCAGAAGTGAATGCTTTGATACTGTATTGATCTCAACTAAGTAAATGAATTCAGTAGAGAATATTTCTCAAACAGTAGAAATGAGATGATGAAGTTTTCAATGAAAGAAGTAGGTGAATTTAATATGTATATTTAATATATATGAGACCACTTGATGGCTAAATAAATTATGCTATAATTTGTGTTTAAAAATTCTAATATTGCTAAATAGTAAAATATCAGTGTCTAATTTGTTCCAATTAGTATCAGACCAACATCAAACTAAACCCTATGCTTACTAAATACTGAAAATATATTCTAGCATCATCAGGGTTAGCATAACCATAGAGTAAACCATGTTATAGCATTCTGAAAAACTAGATCTACTATCAAGTAGGCAAAGAAATTCCATTCACTATAATTTATAGCATAGCTAGCATGAGAAAACATTATTAGCACTTTCAGTGAAGCAATGTAATAAATACCAGTGATAAAGAATACATAGTGTCTAACTATGAAAACATGTAACCATGTGAAAGTGGAGGAAGTAGAATTTACATGAAAATTTGTGCCAGAGTGATATGAGCAAATAATCATCAATATAACAAAATGAATATAACTGGGTCACCTAAATGCTGGAGAGGAACAAACTTGTGCAGTGGGGATAGAGCTCTGAGAAATATTCCACTGCACAACCTCCCTCAACTTTGTAGCAAGTTTAGCTGCTCATGATCATCTGAGTAAATAACAAGATAAAAATAAGATGTTTTAATTGAGAAAAACTTGAAACCCTCAATAAGCTAAGATAGTAGAACAGCTAACTGATTTCATATCAATGCCACAATATATCAGTGATCTCATGGAATTCATTTTTATGTGATTTGATACTATGAGCCTTTAAATATATATATTTTAATAAGTTTGATAGAACAGATTTTGACAAATCATGGAGTCTGGAAATGTCATGGATATCTGGGCCTGGATTGCTATGTACATCACTTGATCTTAAAATTAATGCTTGGAAAATGTAATTTATTTGTAAAAAACTGCATGAAAATGGATAGAACAGAACATTTTCTTGGTTTTGTTTTTTTACTAAATAGTGCAATGTTGGCAGAGTTATATAGACACATATTATGTAAAAATATCAAAGCAAAGCCAAGAAGAAAAAAAAATTGTTACTTTTACACAATGTATCTTGGACAACTTCATGCTAGTAACTGAAATAGTCTTTTCACAATGTTGTATATTTCTTCTTCCTTATTTACATTTGACATTTTTATTCCTGTTTACACATCTTTAAACAAGGTTAGAACTTGTGAAATTTCACCAAGAGTTAAATTACCACAATTTTCACATTTCTATCTCAAATTGAATCAATTTGTCATGTATTTCTATAGCATGACCAATTATGTAGTACTTTCCCTACATGACTGCTGAAGTTTTGTCAAAATTTGAAAATCACCAAAATGTCTTTTTTGTTCTAATATTACAATACTCAAACCTTTTCTTGATGGATGAATTCCATCTCTAGCAAGTAAGAAGGAATATATATTAAAAGGGCCTGCAAGAAATTGCTCAAGAACTTTTACAACACATACTATGTTACAGTTTGTTTCAGCTTCATTGACAATAGGTTAATAATCTGTAAATTTCTTACTAAGTCACAAAATATTTATTCAGAAATGTTCACTTGCAGTTTGATGATTATCAGTACAGTTGAGAGCTTCTGTAAGGCTAATATTAATAACAACATTGTCTAATCTCTGGATATGAATGAATTTCACATGATTTTCCTTTAATTAAGCAGTCAGCCTTCACATGCTTTAGAATAGAATTACTTAACATCTGAATATCAATATTTTGTTTATTAATTTATTTGGATTTTTTTTACCAGTGTATGACAAAGAGGAACTTGTAATTTTGCATTATAATCTGAGCAAATACTCTCAATATCTGAGACTAGTAAGGCATTTGTTTTAGTATTACTATGAAGCAAGCAAAAATCCATCACCTGGTCATTTTCTTGTTTTTATTATCAATATTCTTAAATATTTCTGTTATTTATTTATATGTTTCAACTTCTTCATCCTATTTAGACTCAAAATTTTAAAAAGACCTAAAAAAGCTTCATCTTTTGTGAATTTTGCAAAAAGCTAATGTAAAGGAATTTTTGCTTTGTATTCTAAATATTCCCTTACTTTGTATTCACAAGAAATTTGCTTAAAAATTTTAAATTTAAGTTTGTCTTAGAGCATTTTACTAAACCCAACTTTAGGTGGGTGTTCCATAATAATAAGAGTCAAAGTATATTTATTGCACAATAAATGTATTCAAAAAATCTGCAAACTAACAAATGACTAAAAATAAAACAAACAAATAAGTAACTAAAAATTAATATGTACAATATATAATATAATCAATGGTAGTGTGAATATTTGTGTAGGTGCTCAATGTTGGAGGTATGTTTCACATTTATGAAATGTATTACTATCCCCAAATGTATACTGTTTTATTAAAAGAAATTTATTAAATTTTTTTAAATTTTTTTTTGTATTCACATTTCATAATCTAAATTATTCTACAATTTATTTAATATGTGATGAAAGCCATTAGAATTTTTGTCCAAACACAGAAATTTTTGTGATCACTCATTGAATTTAATATAATCATTAAGGAGAGATGTTTGTAGAGATTTGAATTTAAATAAGATAGATAGCATATGCATATGAATTTGGTAGAACAGAGTTCATATTTTAAATTTATTACAATATACTGATGCTTCATTATGTTCCTTTGCAAAGCTTAGAGTTTTTATACATCAATAAAATGTCTTTGATAGAAACATGCAATGATTTAGGTTAGTTAAAAGAAAAGAGCAGTTCTGAAAATGAGACAAAAAGAAAGCATGTATTAGTTGTTTATGATAATTGCTTAATAGTACATTGTGTAAGTGATGAAGATATCTAATGCCTGCAGTCATTTTTTGAATTTTATTCAGTAGAAATTTTTCAAATGTTAATTCATTATCTATCTCCACTCCTAAATAGCTGACTGATTCACTTTGCTTTATTGACTCATTATTTATCTTTTGTTCTATATCATTTATTAGATTTCTTTGTGTCTTTGCTAAATTGAGTTTCTTCAATGTTTAGTTTCAGTTTATTATTTGTAAAATAATTGTTTAATTTTCCTATATTTGTTTGGAGGTTTTTTGTAGCATGAAATCATTTTTTGCTCTACTTATTAGGCATGATTCATTGGCATATTGGTCAGTGGCGTAACCAAACTAGTATAAATAATAAACCATGAAAAATAGACTTATATGTGAAATACAGAAGGCGATTTTTTCAAAAAGATATTTGTAATATTATTATTATTATGAAAATAAGATTAGTGTTGCAGTTCATTTAGTAAAACATTTTCTAGAAAAATTGCTAATAATTTCTTTAGTTTTTGCTCCTCTAATCAATTACTCTTGAATTTGTTTAAATTTGCTTTAAACAAAATATTGAATACGAATTTTATCGATTTACAATTGGAGTCATGCCAATGATAGATAACTTGAGATTAATTACAAAGTTTTTCAAGATTGCGAAAATTAGAGTAGAAATTTAGAGCAGAAAATGGCAGTTTAGGCCAATCACATTTAAATTGCTCAAAGTTTTAAAATTTAATAATTCTATAAAACAGCATTTGCATGGGGATTGAAACTGGCCTCCATTTGAGTGCATATACATATGACGCCAATTTATATCAAAATATGTCTTTCTTAAATTTTCCTAGTTTCATTTGATTTTTGAAAAAAATTGGTTGCACATTAATAGAAAAAATTCGTTTTGCATTAACAATTGTAGTAAAGAAAGGCAGGGTAGTATATATGCAGCTTTCTCAAAATGATCAGTTTTCAATAACTTTTTATACTTTTCTATTGATTTTGATAAGAAAAAAGGTGTTTTTTCGAAATTCTGGATTTGGCAGCAAGGCAGTAAAAAACTACGGCCATACCTATATAAATAATTATTCAATTATACCCCCTTTTCAACTATGTACCAATATGTTTTCGAGCAATTTTTTGCATTTTTTAGAAAACCTCTAGAGGTCTCAATAAAAATATCAAGAATGAATAAAGTTAATCACAATTTGGTTAAAGAGAGAATTAAATCTTTAAATATTGTGAATCAATGTCTGTTTCACGTCAGGTCTACAGGTACAGGTCTCATTAAAAATTTTAGCATTACATTAAAGAAAAAAGAAAATATTTTTCCAAAATTATTTTCCTTAAAATGTTAAAGTAGCTCAATTGGATGTTGTATTTACAGATATGTCTTGTTCATACATAATCAATGCATAGAATTTAAATGGATCTGCAGGAGCACCTTGTAAAGTATATCAAAATCTAATTTAATTGATAGCATTTCGAGATGTATCTTTTTGTTTAGATAAATCAAATACAATTATTCCATATTTCTCCTTAAAATCAGAAGGCTTGATAAATGTACCTGTTGAAAAGTCATTGACACCATCATT
>CABFPE010000704.1:232269-244861 GCA_900660155.1 Hofstenia miamia | reverse complement strand
AATAAATCTAGATATATTTTGAAGATCTGAATTGCTAAAAGAAAAAGTTCGGACATTTCTCCAAATGTTTGAAAATACAACAATGCTTGTCGAAACATATCGCAATAAAACATTATTCAACTAGAAAAGCACTCGGAGAGCGCAGACCTCCGCCACGCAGCTTGTGTCCCTTTGGATCCTCCCCAAAATTTAATGGATTCTTCCTTGGGCAGAGACGCACCTCTGGTGAAAATTTGAAGTCAATCCATCTATTACTTTTTCCGTAAAGTTGCTACAAACAAACCAACGCTACCAAAAACATAACCTCCTTGGCGGAGGTAAAAATGTTCAAAGTCTTAAGATTATAACAAGTATATCAGGCGCGTCGTCAGAGGGGGGGCTACCGGGCGTGGGCCTCCCCCGAGAAAGTGGTGTCTACAAGAAAATTTTTGTAATATTTATATTTTGAACATCTAAAATTTCTGTTGAGCAGCAAATACAAATTTCATTATTTAGTCGGAGGGTGCACCACACAGTATTACTTTAACATTTTATAATTTATGTTTCATACGGAATATTACGCTTAAATTCATTTAACCGTTCGATTTTTATAATTGTAAATCTTACAACATGTTGAATATGTTGCAATCAACTACATTAAGTAGCAAGTAATTGAAACATTTGTTATTTTGTCTACATTTCGAACTTTTGAATTATATTTTGGTGGTTTGAACAAATTAGTTTATCTCATGAACAAATTGCATGAAATAAAATAGAATTTATGGAATGGGACAATTGGAATCCTTTTCAATTTATTTACATAATGAATATAAATCTCTATTAAATTGATATACAATTTTTACTATACTCGTCTAACATTACTGATGTACATGTTTTAAGGAAAAATTAGGTAATTACATTACAGTTGTACACATATATGGCTAATGGTGTTTTCCTAGTATGTCAGTATATCCATAGGCGCGCGCATGATTTTTTTTTGGGGGAGGTCCTGAAAGTTCTCTTAATAATCAGGGTTTTTGTTGCATTTCTTTTTGTGATGGAAAAACTACATTATGAAAACTTTTTAAATTTGATAAATATATTTTGAATAACTACGCATATAAGTTTTCATTTTGAAACTATTTAATTACCAAAACTGAATATAGGGCATAGTATTTTTCTGTGTTCTCATAAGTAGTGTGTATTGAATACAGCGTGCATGTAATGCTGCAATTGTTGCAAAGCATCCTCAATATAGGACCTAGATATCAAAGCATGTGATTAAAAGCTCAATCTAGTTTTTTTCTACAAATTCAGAGGCTGATCATACTAATGATTTTTATATTTCTTCAGAATGAAGAGAAAGACACTCTTTGATTTTGGTATCAAATCGAAAGACTCTTGTTCTGATCTTACTACAATAGTGTCTGATGAAATTGTTTTGAATCAGCCTACATGTTCAAAACAGATATCAATTGAGCCTGCTTCTCCTGATCCTCAGCCCACTTCAAATGATATTGCTCAATATGTGGGAAGAGCCTCACAGCTTTCCCCTGAAGCATTACTGAACATCCTTAATAATGCTTATGTACCAGATGATGATTTTGACTGGCCTTATACAACCTGGATGAGTCGAGATAAGCCTTCAAAACGATACCTCAAGAAAGAGCATTTCAATCGAACTCCTTGTTTAACATATTCAGTGTCACAGCAAGGACTCTATTGCCGGTATTGCGTTCTTTTTGGCCCAACTGAATGATGCTATTACCTTAATTGATAGCGTCATCGAGAAGACTCCAAACATATATTCAAAAGATTGAGACATCCAATACACGCTTGGTCAGACTCTGTGAAACCCGATGGGTGGAAAACATGAGGCGGTACTGCGATTTTGTGTTCACTACAATGACATTATAATGGTAAGATAAAAGTAGTTATTACAAAAAAACACTATCAAAAATACATCCTATCACATAGATTAGTAAACTGTGAAAACAATCAAAATGAAATACATATTTACTCTCTTATAGGTATTGGAAGAGATCTCAACTTGGAGATGTCCTACCTCATCATCTAGGGCGAACTCACTGAAGATTGCACTGCAGAATCATTCGTTTGTCATTGGTATGCTGACTCTAAGTGATGTGCTTACAATCACACAGCCATTAGCAATCTCTCTACAAACTGTGAACAAAGATCTCCTTAGCTGCATGGAGGAAGTTAAAATTTGTATCAGCGTTTTTGAAGAAAAACGGAACAACCCTCATGACCTTATGAACACCCTTGCTAACAAAGCGGAACAGTTACTGGGTGAAGACCTCAACATGCCTCGGATATCTTCCAAGCAGACTAACAGAGGAAACATTGCGTCCTGTACAGCGCGAGAGTATTATACTCGTACCATATTGATCCCCTTTCTGGATGGAATCATCAATAACTTAAAGGACAGATTCAGCGGTCATACTGGAATAGCAATGAAAGCTTCTGCACTTATACCATCCTTCTTATTTTGTCATACATTTGAGGAGGTAAAATTTATATAATTATCATTGTTGAAGGACGAAATCAATGATACATGTAGATTTGTTTATAAACCATATACTACATAAAAGTGCTACAAAATGCTCAACTTGTTTAAATTATAATCTTAGAAATTATTATACTGTATCTATTTGTAGATAATACCAATGATTGAATTCTATCAACCAATAGTTCATCATGCGATCGAGGACGTTAAGGCAGAGTATGACCGCTGGATTCATAAATGGACGAACGCTAAGAAATGCAATGCGCCTCTGCTTCCAATCCCGCCACTGCGGTAGAAGATTGCGATCAAATTTTCTACCCTGCGATTTACAGATATTTGAAAATATTTTGCTGCATTCCGGCAACAACTGCAACACCCGAGCGCATTTTCTCAAACCTAAAGCATCTTAAGTCATACCTGAGATCAACAGCAGATGAACGATTAAATGGTCTGACTCAAATGTGATACACATCGATCTTTTCCAATAAACATTGATGCCATTATAGATCGGTTTGCTGCCAAAAAGCGACGTACTGATTTTGTATTATAAATTTTATAAGTATTCAATAAACAGGATAATTTCGCTCAGTAAAAGCGTCTCATTAATTTTTGGAATCTGTATAAATCTTGTATTTGATTCAAATAGAGTCAATAAAATACGATAATTATTGAAAATTTATGCAGAAAAATTTATTTCAATTGATATTTGAGAAATTTTCGGAATCCATTAGCATTCGATTATTACTATGGATTCATGCAAAATCTTAATGTAATCCTTAAAAACTATCAATAGAAAAGATCTTAGCCCCCCCTGAAAAAAAATCCTGGCGACGCGCCAGAGCTGGAGCACTGATCATGACAGCACAGAAGCAGGCAATAAGAGTTGAAAAGCAATTTACTTGAAAAATATTTTCAGATAAAAAAATATATACAAATCTAAAACTACAAACTAATAAGCACAGTATATAATAATAATAATATAAATCAATGTTTGTGTAGGTTCTTAATATTGGACGTATGTTTCAAATGCATGAAGTGTGTTGCTGTCTCCTAGTGTAAATTGTTTTATTAACCCATTTAATATAATATTGTCCTTTAGGAAGAGAAGAGATGTTTGACAATATTTGAGTTTAAATAAAATGGATAGCATATGCAGATGAATTTGGTAGAATGGAGATAATATTTTATATTTATTATGATATACTGATGCTTTGTCATGCCTTTGTGCAAGGTTTAGAGTTTTTAAACAACAATTAAATGTCATTGATAGAAGCATATTATGTTTAGAATTTAGGTAAGTTGAAAGAAACAAACAATATTGAAAATGAGACAAACAAAATGTTACTGTGCTTAACATGTGTCATTTACATAAAATGCAAATAAAATTGGGCCAAGTACAATACCTTGGGGTATCTCATGGTCATTTGTAATATGGCTTGATTTTTTACTGCGCTAATATAACACACTGCTGTCCATTTTCTAAGATCATGAATAAATTAATTGAGTTATCACCAAAATTATGACTAACTGGAGAAAAGACACATAGACAGAAGATTTAAGATAACTGGTAAGTGAAAAAACAACTGTAATGAAAGAGGGATTAGTCACTTTATGCAACAATAACAACCTTAGGCTGAGTTTAAAATTTCAATGCCCAATAGCACAGATTTTTTTATCAAAAAGGCAGTAACCTAGTACAAATCAATCACTATATAGGAAAGAGTACTACAAGTCTACAATAGACTTTGTAGCCTCTTCCTTGAATGCAATTAATTTTAAATCCTTACTAAGTGCAGGAGACTCCAATTGCTTTTACTTATCTGAAGATATAAGAAATTCGCAATCATTGTCCAACCTAACAATTACTTAAATAATAATTTTCATCATAGTTTTAACCTAGTTGATGCGGTCGTCTATGCTGATTACTATTATCATACTTATTTTAATACTTCTAGCATGTATTCCTCTGGGATAGACTATGTTTTGCTTCAGAAGACCTTAATATTGCCGAATCTAAAGTACTATCTATCAATTTTTCATATCATAAACCACTATTGAAAGCTTTCCAAACTGATATTCCAAAAAGACCAGGTGTGTGGCAAATGACATTTTCTTTGATAGAATAGATAAAAAACTCATAGATAGACTATGACATTGCATGGATAGGAGCAGAGGCGTACACTGGGTGCTTTGATGGTTTTGATAATAGGAACATTATCATTTCCCTGACTTTGTTTTTTAAATATTTTAATTTTAGTGGGTTAACTAATCAGAATCATTTTTGAAAAATGTCCCCTCTTGCATTCGCCAATGAGTAGGAGACAATAACATTGTTCTTAAACAGAATTGAAAGAAAGGCATTGCACTGTGAAAAAAACTATTAAAAACTAATTTTAAAATAGATAACAGATTTGAAAAACATATAACACAAAGAACAAATATAAGCATAAATAAAAGCATTAGTAAATATGGCAAAGCTTGCAGCTGTTACCAGCAGTCTGTTGGGAACCTTGCATATGTAGAATAAACAACATTGATATGCGAATACTTAATATTGACTTTAATAAAGCATACGACTCAATTGATCACGAATATTTGCTAATATATGAGAAAAACTTGGACTACCAGACATCATTATAAATCTCATTTGCGCATAATGCTCAGATAGTAAATCTTACTTACTAATCAATGTTTTTCTGTCTCCAGCAGTACAGGTGATGAGAGGCGTCTGATAGGAGCATTTGCTGATGATATCACATTAACTGCATCAAATTCAGATAGCCTAGCTAACTACTTCAAACACCTGGTCGAATTTAGTAAAATTAGCGGACTTTCGATAAATAAACAAAAATCAATTTACACAGGCACAAATAAAGCGAAAGAATGGTCTTCTAAATGCACATGCAATCAAAATGAAATATTACTATTAGGCGTAGAACTAAAAATATCCTGTATAAATTCTATTGATAATGACAAATTTCCAAATGATAATAAATTATTAATCAATTTCATTTCAAATCGGAAAATGTCCATCTAAGACAAGGCCAAGGCCTAAGGCCATCAATGTATTATTGCTAACTAAGTTATTATATAAAATTTAATTTTACCCCCTGTAAATAATTCAATTCAAGCCGCAATAAATAATGCAGTATGGAATAATAAAGACACTCACGCCCTACTAAATTATTGTATTGCAATATAAAAGAGGAGGAATTCAACTAGGTAACATATATATACTACTATCAACTGGCATACAAAATAAACATCGTATTCACAATACTAAAAGCCAAATTGCCGCGTATTATGTTTTGTTCTATGGCTAATGACAAAGATTTACCCAATGCTTCAAGTGGTTTAACACTAGAACGTACAGTGAGGTTAATTTGACCTCATTGCGAAATTTGATTCCTCTTATTGATGTAGTCAACAACAATATTTTATTGGCATTTCTTGAGAATTACTTTTATATATATATGTGCAGAACCATGTGCCTCATTGCTATTTTCTTCAAGTAGTTGCATAGGTATGAGTGTGTATACGTTTTTGAATTAGATGAGGTCATTTTGACCTCAGTGAAAATTTTAGTTTATAATAATCATTATAATAAATTTGGTTATATTTCTAGTGAAACTACGTCACACACATAACTCATTTTGATAGAAAATAACTTTACTGCTTCCCTTCATTTTACATGTATATGTGCACACTGCTAGTCATTGTGAAGTAAGTATTGCCTGCAATCACACCTATGACTATCTGCACTAGAAGATAACTAGGTAAACTAGTTGACAGAATAAATTTCATAGCTCTGCTAATCAACACCTTGATGATTATTGATCAATGTTGTGTCTCTCTGTGACGCTCTCTAATGTAGAAATCTGTGCTCACTTATCACTCTGTAGGCTGCAACTAAATCATATCAACCAATCACAGAGCAGCATTTCAGCACCTGACACACACTGCATTGAGTTTATCCATTGCACTATGACATTTATTCTGTCAACTAGTTTACATAATTAGTGAGTAATACACTGCCAGACATTGTGAAAAAAGAATTTATTATTTTTCTAAATATTCTTTTATGTGCAAACACAACAGTCAACATTTTTAGTTTTGTGTCTGATTCCTCATGGGTAGTCGAGTCCATTTATACAACGCTGCTGAAGCTGCTGCACTTATTCAACAATATTCAGATGCAGATAGTGACACTGACAATGACTCAGAAGTGGAAGGAGAGGCTGTAGTGGAAGAAATTATTGATGATGGGAGTGATGACACAAATGATGACGACGATGACCTTATTCAATTACAAGGTGATAAATTGGTATCTCCCAGTGGTGACAATTGGCTTGTAAATGCCCCTGCACAACAAGGACAGGCTCGAGCTGCGGATATCCTATGACATCGTGGTGGTGCAACAAGATATGCTGTGCAAAGAATCCATACATCTTTAGATTCATTGAAAGTGATCATTACTGATGATATTTTACAGACAATAGTCCTATCGACTAATAATGAAGGATATAGAGTGTATGGGGATACCTTTGTCGAGACAGGCGCTTTTGAAATTCAAGCCTTCATTGGACTCTTTTACCTGCGTGCTATATATCAAGGAACTAAGGAGCCTCTGCAGCATCTATGGAACCCAGTTCATGGCAGGCCAATATTTTCTTCTACTATGGGATTTCAACGTTTCAAATTACTGTTGCGCATTTTACGATTTGATGATAAGACGACAAGAAACGCACGTTTTAGAAATGACAAATTCGCCGCAATTCGCGAAATTTTTACATCATTCCAAGATGCAATACTCCGATTATACTGGCCTCGTGGTACCATTACTATTGATGAGCAACTTTATCCGTCTAGAAATAGGTGCCCATTTCTACAATATATGCCAAAGAAACCGTCGAAATTCGGTATAAAATTCTGGATGTCAGTTGATAAAGAATCACATTATGTACTTACTATACAACCTTATCTGGGTAAGGAAAATGAGCACCGACTGGGAACCCTGGGAGAATCCGTTGTTCTAAAGCTAGTGGCTCCTTTCAAGGACAGTGGTTGTGAAGTAGTGACAGACAATTTTTTCACATCCCTGACCCTAGCAAGGCAATTGAGGCAGTACAAGATGACATTACTAGGAACAGTGCGGCTCAATAGACGTGAAATTCCCAAAGAATTGAAGTCAACAGACAATCGTGCCCGCTTCTCTTCGAAATTTGCTTTCCATGAAAACCGTGATGCTGTTATCGTCAGCTATATACCTAAGCTGAAGAAAAATGTTGTCCTACTGACATCTGGAAATTATAGAGACACCTTTGATAATTCAACAGAGAAGAAGAAACCCCACATAATCCTAAAATATAACAAAAAGAAATGTGGTGTGGACACAGTAGACCAAATGATTACTCACTTTTCCACCAAAATTGCGTCACGACGATGGCCATTAGCAGTATTCTGCAACATGCTCGATATAGCCATGCTCAACGCCTATGTGTTGTGGGGAGAAATAAATGGTACAAAGATGTCACGATTCTCTTTCATACATGAAGTGGCTACTTCTCTTCTGTCAGATCACAAAGCTCAACGCGAGACAGCTCCTCAAGAGGCTCTCCTTCCGGCGATGATTGCTCGGCCACAACAACGCAAGCGCAGTAATTGTCAGTTTTGTGATAAAGACAAACGTAACAAAACTGGTAACAAATGCGCACAATGCAACAAGTGGATATGTGGAAAACATGTCTCCAAATCACAATATATTTGCCAGCATTGCGACCATTGATGATATAATGTGAGTACTTTGATCTTATGTTTTGAACGTGTTTATTCTCCATTGGAAATGATTTTTTATACTATTCGTGCATTTTCATGTTCATACTTTGTGTATAACGTTGATGGCCATATCTATGTGAGTATTTGCAAGTAATAAAGTTGTGTATAAGTTTTATTCATTTTTCTAATTGTGCTTTGCATCATTTGTTATATAAATACTGAATATTCTTCATTTATATACGTATATAATACTTCAGTATATGCTTGAGCTGTTTGTATTATTTATGCGTTTTCATGTTCACATTTTGTGTATAAAGAATATACTTTTTTAATATATTTTAACTGTTTGTATTATTCAGAATTGAGCCTGAGGTCAAAATGACCTCAGTTGTACGAAAACGTAGAAATTATTTTTGTACGTTCTAGTGTTAATGGACATACTTAGTCATATCACTCTACCTAAGTCTTTTAAAACAATATGCCCCTCATTATCTAATATTCTAGGAACAACGGCTAAAATTCCAATTAAACCCCAAAGGCTGTAGCGCACAATTAGACGAGATAATTTACAACCCAAAAACTTATAGAGAGCCGATCCAATTTAACAAAGATATTGAGGCAGAAAGTCTGCAAAACTTTATAATACACAAACGGGGTTCCATATTAGAATTTAAACCATCAATTAAAGGTAAAACATTAATTTATTTTTGTAATTATTGTGAACCTGATATCCACAAAATCTTTGAGAAAGCTTCACATTATTTTCATATTACAAATTTAAACACCCAAAAATTACTTCAAAAATTAAGATTTGCATTAATTTACCCCTATTATAAAACATTGATGTACAATGTCACATTAACTACAATTATAAATCGTGATAAGTTCTTTTTCTCTAGACATTATGCAGATTATGTAACACCAAAAATGAGAACCCCAAGTATTTGATATTTCACTGTACAACCCGAATAACACAAAACCAGCAGACTTTCATATTTTTTCAAACTTATTTCTTACATCGAACTTTGAAACAGCAATTGAATATTGTATAAAAAGCATAGACCTTTCAAAAGATTACTAAATTGATAGCTGTGACTGGTACAGATTTTATATATGTACATATCTTTTTAACTAACCCGTAAAACCTTTTAAGATAGTCGACCAGTCCTTTTTAACGCCTCATTAAGTATGTGTGAATGAGTCTCTATTGAACTTAATACTTTGATTTAGATTTTGGTTGTTTTCTGTTTAGTTTCCTTTTTTTCCGTGTGTTCATTTATTGTTTAGTTCTGTCTATATCTCCGTTACCTCTTCATGCGTGTTCTTTTTCTCTTTGTTTTGTTCATTGCAAATATTTAACCTTGTTTTTGGAGCTTGCTGCTATTTCCGCTTTGTTTTCTTTGGTTTTCGTTTGTATAATACTCCTTTTTAACTTTACATTAATATTTACTAATAGTATGGTCTGTGAATGGTGATGGGAATGAGGCATTGTATTGTTTTTTTTGTTACAGTGATGACAAAAGAACTTGCACAAGTGTTTTAAATTCTGAGTACTATCTTTGTGTAGAAAAGAAATAAAAAAAGGTAAGTGTGGCAATGTAGGAAAACTAGGAGACTGTAGATCGTCTGATAACAGGTTTGAGAAGTTTGCACAGAATGAGTATAAGTTCAGGCATAGCAGGTAGTAACGGATGGCGCACTGGTGCTAGAGTAGGCAGCATGGGTTAGAAGCAGGGACAAGTAGAATGAGTATAAGCCACCCCATGTAACACTGGCATGGCGTTTCCACCTCGTTTCGTCGTTGGCTGTCGATTTCTATGCTAAAGTGTCGATTTGTTATCTTTGCCATCTATCGAGGAAAAATAGAATTTAAAATTCACTTGAATTGTCAGTGAATGCAATTTTAATGAAGAACTACAGTAGCAAGCAAAACATGTTAAGAACGAGACTAAAATCTCATTCTACAACCAATTTGCCAGCAAATATACCTAGTTATTAATTCGAAAATACAAATAATTCATCCAACAATATTTTGGTAAACAAATATCATTTTTAAAGTCATGTGCTAATGATAAATGTATGTATGTGATAACGATAATTTTCATTAAAAGACTGAAACTTTACAATAAACCTTAATAATTTATTTTCAATTAAATACATAATAAAATTCTACATAAAATTGCTAATATTCCAAAATTTCCGATAATAAATAAATGATACGAATATGTCAGATTCTTTAAAAAAATTAATTTTTTAGAATAAATCCTCCATTATAATAAAATTTGGCCTATTATTCGATAAACAGTTGTCCTTATCGTCCTAACTCCGCATATTTAGAACAATTTTCATTTTGCAAAATTAATATTTTTTTCAGTTAAGTAATGTAACGTATAGCAATAGGTTTAATTTTAGAAATAATATTAACATGGCTTATAATTTCAAATTAAAACTTAATTTTTTGAAGCTAATGTGTTATTATAATAGACACTGGGTTTGTGAATATTACACCATGCACAGGGATGATTCGATGAATGCGACATCAATCCTAGGAGGATATTTGCGAGTTTTAAATCTACTGCAAAAATAACGTTTTCATCATTCGGTAATGGTGTATGAATAAAACTTAGAAAGTTCCAAGTTGCTGCCATATTTCTGTAATTCTCTTCCACATCTTAGCATATAGCTAATATCACAAGCTTTTTAACTCTTAAATCTTTGAACGATCTATTTTGCATATCATCGAATCGTTGCAAGTTCATGCACACTTTTAAGCAACCTCCGCCTGAGCCAATGCCAATTTTAACCAGCAATTCATGGTTGTGAAGAGTTCATTCGGAAATGATCAATTCATCTAAATCCGGAACATTGTTACATATTACCAACTTTCTTTCAGCAAATTATCCATTAACATAACACTGCACGTTTCTGACTTCAAAGAGGTGATCAATTCTGTGAGTATTTTCAAGGAGTTTTTCTCTATAATTTGGTTCAATCGATTTGCGACTACCAGTTGCTGAGGGAATATGTTTTGATAATTTTTAACTTGATAACCGCTTAAATTCAGGTCAGTCTTGATATTCTCCAGATTTTAAATATCTAGAATTTTCTGCGAGTGCGAATAACTTTTTTCTTTATCATTTCCGCCTTGAATACAAATTGAAATTGGCCGATCTGCAGATTGAGCCAATGTAAAATTAGTACTTGATGTAGATGATTCCATTTTCATTGGAAAGAACCCTTTTTATGTGCATGCAAAACGTTGTAGCAAGTGCCACAAAGAGAAGTTGGCAAATGTTCATCAAGTGGATTGAAACCTTCTAAAACAAATGTGTTAATACCTGAGAGCACACTGTCTTTAATATTCTTCATCGATTTTTCTTTTTGATAAACACAAAAGACAAACTGCTTTTCGACTTTCCTCACGATTACGTGCATGATAAAGCATTTTAAATAACAATAAGATCTAAACTGCACATAGTAAACTAACAATAATACTGTGCATGGAACAGATATCTTATAGATTTTATAGAGAATTTGAATTCAAGTTTTTGAACCTTAGATAAATTGTTTTACAATGTGCATCAAATTTTATCATAAGCACTTTGTAGACAAATACCTACAGTGCTTAATGCATAGACAGGAGATGCAAATCCTATGGAAATTAAGCAGTTTTTAGTAGACAACCAATTATTGTTGTTGTCGATTTGTTGTCTACAAATAATTGGCTTAATACAAAACGGTTTCCTAGAACCTCTGATTAATGTCTATAGAATTTAAAATCAGCTATCTATGTACTAAACACGCATAGAAATCGCACATAGATGATAACATTATTACTATGTTCAAAAAGTCTCTGAATCCAATGCATTCTATGGAAATTTATCATTTATTTATATATTACATACTAGTACATTATATACCTCTACAATGCAAGAAACCCAAATTCCCTGTTTCCTTGAGTTCTTTATGCTTTATTCACTACTCTTATGATACTGCTTCGCCCTAAGACCTCTACAGATATGTCGTCGCCGACGTCGAAATGACAGCTAAATGTTAGTTGGGACAGAACATTTTAGTTATGAATGGGAACAGTGATAGACAGAGCAGTGCTGAAGGGCACGAATGTTGAATGCAAGGAGAAAAGAATGAGATACAAGTATAGGAAATTTGCAGAGGAAGATTGAATTAGTCTTATTGTATTTTGAACTCTAAGAGCAGTAGTATAAAGAGCCCGAGACTTTGTTACACTTTTTTTTGATTTGTTGAGAGGCGGGTCGTATTTCGTTCCACTATTTTGTGATTGGTCGAGAA
>CABFPE010000704.1:204009-218610 GCA_900660155.1 Hofstenia miamia | reverse complement strand
CCCCCCCCCCCCCCCAATAATTAAGATCATCGCCGAGAATTTGGAACCTCAGACACAGAGTAGGTTTCAAATAAAATTTCCCTCTGCAATAATCATTGGTCATTATTTTTAAATTGCGTAAAATGAGCTTAATTTATACAAATAGTAGATAGATTCTGTATAATTAACGCATTAATTGAAAAAAATTTAAACCTACATATATATATATATATATGTTATATGTATTATATATATATATATATATATATATATATATGTGTGTATACATTTATAAGCAAGAGCATAAATGCCTGAACAAAATTGGAAGGTTTACTGGGACAGAATGTATTCGTCCTTAAATGTAGTAGGTTTGCGAAAATTGGTGTTTAGATTAAAGTTATTGATAATATTATTTAATTAAATGAAATCCTAAAAATGTAATGAAACATTTATTGTAATTACAGTATAAATTTATATTGATGAAGAAACATGCATAAGAGAAGCCATGATATTTTTCTAAATTCACGAAGAATTCAACATTAATGTAATATAGTAATTAAACATTGAGTACAAGAAGCTACGCATGTGATTTTTAACCACACATCATTTCCATGAATTCATCAAAGTCCACCTCTCCAGATCCATCAGCATCGGCTTCATCAATAATAGCCTGGATTTCATCTTCAGTCATAGTACTGTCTGCCTCTCGCATAATATTAGCAACGACTTCTGTTGTAATAGTACCAGTACCTAAGATACAACATATTAACAAAACTTTGATGTTACTATTGGGCAAGATAAATTTTGAGCCATAACCAATAATTAGGATTAAGCGCCTTAATATATTTGTGAATTTTGCTTTAATTTTTTTAACTGAATAATCAATGTACCATGAATAAGTGGGGTCATTTTTTAGCCCATCTATCGAAAGCTAAATTCTCCAGCAAAGTAAACAAGGATATCTTACAACGTAGCAAGCAACAATAATAACACAGTTATTTGTTCAGTCAGTTGTACTTTTTGGCTACGAAGCATTTCATGTTACCTTTATTTCAAATTTTAATCACTCTTTATTTTGTATTTTTAATAAGAGTAGGACTTGACCTAATATTCGACCTTGAAAATTCTATTTTTAGAACAATGAACTCTTCTTTCTCTCGCACTTCAGTAGGATTTTAATTCTCAGTAGGGTAAAGTCGGTTTATTTCCACAGGTGGGTAAGCTCGACAGGATAAAATTTAATAGTCTAAATTGGACATCATAGTCTTTTAAAAATATTCCATTCACGTTTGTATTCACAGGATATATACTTAAGTTTCACGTTTGAATAATTGTTGATATAATTTAGATATTATATATTTTATATTATTGATATATTTAGATATAATTTAGATGAATTAAACAATATTCATGTTCCTTTTAAAAAAACAGTAGTGTATGATTTGCTAAATAAAATACAATATTTACCGTCCTTATCGAAAATACGGAAGGCCTCTTTAAGAATGGATTCCATATCACCAGTTTTTAAGATTTTACTAATGTATTTAAGAAATCCATCAAATCCATATTTGCCTGTTGCAGTAGCATCGCATGCCAATCTAAAATTTAAATTTTTCAGCATTAGGAAATATTTTGAAACGAATAATGATACATTTAATCATAATTCTAAAGAACTGATACTTAATCAAAAATATTCACAAATTAAATGCAGTATGCAGTACACATTATAAGCATCACTTATCTAGAATCAAGAGTAAACAAAATAATATTTGCTCGCAATTCAACAAAAATGAAATTTGACCCCGACTCAATTGTAAGCTGGGATTGTATTAGGGATGTGCAGGTAAGGGTACTGCCCACGGGTATCCGGCTTTACTTCCCCATACCCACGGGTGCGCATAATTATTATTGGTTATCAGCGTGTACGGGGGACGCTTTTCATTTCACAATATATGTTTTAAACATGATTTTTTCAAAAACATTAATTATGAATATAATTTGAATTGTGTTCGAAGTAAAGTTGAAAATTTTTAAATTGCTTAATAGAAGCAAAGAAAATTACATTCTCGGTTACGGGTTTATATAAGTAATAAAGTAATTTCTGATGGGCGAGTGTGGTAAGAAAAAGACTCTACCCACACATCATACAGGGATTACACCGAAAGTTCGTTGGTTACCAGATCAAAAATAATATACATTTAAGGAATGCGATGTGGAGGAACATACGTTTGGTTATTTCTTCTACACTTGAGGGTAAAAAATACCTGTTGGTTGTAATATATTATAGAATCTAATCAATTTTGAATTAATTTCATAAACACATGCGAGTATAATTTGCAGGCAATATTTTGAAGCATCAAGTTTTACTTGGTTGGCTACTTGAAGCACCATTTAAATTTTTGTGCGAACATATACAATTTCTTTAAAGTTGAATTTGTCTCGTATATTCGGATTGAACATAATCTTTAGAGTGTAGTTGATTAGAAGACTTACAGATAATATAACTAATTCATTGACAATGTATTCCTCACAATGGAATATGGCGTGGCAAAGAAGAATCTAAAGCTTTTACTTGCAGACTGAGTTTATTCCAAATGTGCATCTCACCAGTTTGAGAACATTTCTATCAATTATCTAAGGCTTTGAAAGCATTTTTGTATGCTATTAAAATTCGTTTGATTTTCTGATAACGAACATATTTTAATGAGTGGAAAATATAACTAATTTACACACATATAATATATTTAATCGTTATTTTCTACATTGCAAAATGATCATTTTGATGATAATGATAACACACTGTTTATGTCTTCGTGTATCTGAGTGACCACATTTCTATCACACCATATTTTTAAATTATTATATGCGCCAGAATATTAAATGAGTCGCTTGCTTGGCATTAACTCATAATCAACAGTGGTGTAGGAAAGGGGGCATGAGGGAATGTCCAAAACTGACATTGATTGGTGAAATCAAAAAATTTTCAGTAAGAAATTAATCCTTTTATAAACAAAGATTGTGGGCCTATGTTTTTAATATTTTCAAAAGTTTCGCGTGGAATTGCACCGCTCTTTAGGTGACTCACTGGATCACGACTGAGATGTACCCCGTCAAAAATTCCTGCGTGCGATCCAGATATCCAAAAAAAATTTAAATTTGCATATCTAGGATTTTTTTCTTTCTTCAAGTAATACTTCTGGATAAAAACGTTTATGTTATGCCAATTTTAATAATTTGTTTTACTGTAAGTCAGAATGAGTTGGTAAGGACTTTTTAACAAAAAGTCATTGGTTTTTTTCAGAATACGTCTTTAAGTTAAAGAAATGATCTAGTTGGAATGATTAAAATTTTGGGAAATGATCTTTTTATTAAAGAAAAATATTATTTATAATGCAAAAGTCAAAATGATTTTTAAGTAATATTTTTTAGAGAACATAGAAACAGATTTTTCAGAATTTTTAGAATTGAATACAGGTTAGGAATTATCTTACGCTTTTCACTTTTAGATTCTAACTTGTGAAACCAAATGTGCTATACCACATTCATGCTACAAACTTGTATCTTTGAAAGCAAGTCCAAGGACTATCATTTTGATTGTAGAATAATAGTACCTTCTTGGCATACCAATGAAAAGGTCATATGCTAGTTGGCAATGGGATTTTCAATAATAATTTATAACTAGTAAACATATAAATTCAACTTTTCAAATTGTTAATTGCATAATAAAACAACACTTTTAATCCAATAATGGAGAAAAAAACGTTTGTTTAATTACTTCTTTAATCTATTGTCAGTAAGGTGCAGTGGCATACCAGCAATATTGAATTAGAGGAGTCACCAAGAGGACCAAAATATTTGAGGTGGGGCCTTACCTAGGTTAAAAGGATGAACAACCTGTCAATCATTAAATTCCTTCAAAGACCTCGGATATGTTAAATGAACATAATTGATTCAGAGTTAATTGGTATGAAAAACAAAATTCATTCGAATTTAAAAATTAGGATTGCGAATAACACACTCAAAGCTATGCTTGCAATAAATCAATTTTCTACAATGTCACTGCTAAGCTGTTCTGAAAAAATATTCGCAAAGAATTAACTGTTAGCTCTGCATATTGAGCTAGTTTTTGTCGAAAAATTGCATTTGATTTACAGTTATTGCACTTTGTTCTAGAATATTTTTTTAAATATTACATTTAATATTTAAATCTAAAAATAATTTAAAAAGATTTAGGCAATATTTTTTAATTTCATTAGTGTCGATATTCACATTTAGTTTTCAAATTGATTTCATCAATTATGTTCTTAACATTAATAATGTTTTTCAAGAATTCAGTCTTGGACTGAATTGTTATTTACAATGAATATTGTTAAGAAAGTTAGTAACCAAAAGTAGAACCTTGTAGTAATTCTTTATCAAAATCAACATGTAATCAATTAACGAATTTGGAAAAAAATTTTCTTTGTAAATAGGAAAATATTTTTATCAAAGAAAATCACTAATAAATTTGCTTACATAATTTTTCAGTGAGGCAACATATTTGAGCGGGTTTTATCAAACTTGGCAAGAGGCAGAGGCGCATTTAGGAGGGGCATCCACTTCAGACTTTCAACATTGATTTTTTGGTTAGAGAATGAAGTATTTTATGATGAATTTAAAAAAAATTAAGAACTAAGGTGGCAAAATGCACGGTAACTACAGTTTTTTGCAATACTTTAATAGTTTTTAGAATTATCTGCCATGCAATTAAAATAAAACTTCATCAAAATTTAGATGACTCCCTATCAGAAATTTCTGTTAATTCTCCTTGTAAGAGGTACTAAGTTGATACCTCTAGTAGGCATAGATCAAATTGCAACGGTCAAATCAAAGACACAGACACTAAAGAACACAATTTTTAACTAGTATCTATAAAATGTAATAATGCCCATTTCTTGGATTTTTTTCTTACTATTCAGAGTTAAGTAATTTCACTTTTATGTACATAGTTTAAGAATATGAGGAAGAGTACCTGAATTGCACAAGTTCTGCCTGACTAGCCTCGTATCCCATATCCAATAAATGTTGACAGATATTTTTGGTGGCTAATGTTTGTTCATAGTAAGTTCCTTCTTCATCGGCAAAGTAGTCGAAGGCTTCTTTGAAGTCACGCACCTTATCTTCACTCAGACCATAGGTCTCATCAACATTTACGATCATAGCCATGATTAAGCTAGCAAAAGATAAGTAAATTAGTTATTTGCATTTCGTTCAAGCGGTTTTCGCCACATTAGGTCTAAACTGATCTCACCTTTTAATTGAACTTCATTATAACTTACGAAGATTAAATGAGTTTATTTATTAGGTTATTCTTCAGGATTTTTTTTCGTTAAGAGCGCAACTATATGGTAATGATTTTCAAGTATGTATTCCACTAAATGACGATATAACAGGTCGAAATGTTTAAAAAACAATACATGTAAAGCCACTCCATAGCTTACTAGAACGGCTGAGATTGCATCTTAGTTAGAAAAAATCGTATATTTATAATGCAAGAATGTTCTAAAAACGAGAATAATTCAAGGTTAAAATCAATGAATTTTTTTACTATGCATAGTAAAAATAATTGTACATAATAATGATCAAATAAAAAATGTAACATGTATTTTAAGATGTTATTAAGTAATCCAGTAATAAGAAAATTCATGTTTACCTCTTTTCTGTATACACCTATTCTGCGAAACCAGTAACCTCTGTTATCAAATGACCTGCTCTCCGTCTGAGATCAAATCGTTGTATTGATAACAACTGTTTCATAGCTGCCTGCATTGGGAATTGGCCAATGGAAAGTTTATCTGTTTTTCTGTATTATATTCCTTGTTATCCACGAGGAGTAGCAATGTAATGATTCAATGTAATTCTGCATTTCCGTTATCAATTAATTCTACAGGAATCAGCTTTAAATACTGCAATTAATAAAATATAGAAATATTATGCTAAATGATTTATGAATAACCTGAGAGTGCGTTTTTTAATAAATTCCTCATTGACAAAGAGACAACGAGTACAATTTTAGATCATACGCATTACTTCTAATTTATAGGCCATGATGCTGAATCTATATGAACATGCCTCAATTCAAAATAAGAACTGCAAATTGTTTACAAATAAGGGAAATAATTTAGTGTCTTTAAGTCATTATTTCTATTTTGTATTCTATTTGTATTAATGCCTTAATACAATTTTAAGTCTATCGAAAATATTCTTGAATAAATTTTTGATATTTAAACAGTTGGTCTAAAATTTTGACGAAATTGACATTTTAAATTTTATGACATAAACGAATCCTATATTAATTGTCCTACACCTCCACAAAATTAACCCTAATGAGGACCAGTTCATTTATTATATTGCTTTCAACTGATATATATCTATATATATATATATATATATATATATATATATATATATATATAATACAAAACGACAGTAATAGAAACATAAGCGAGATTTCCCGTGTCTGACTTTCAGTATAATGTTAGGAATATTTGCCCAATGATGCGTTCAATACCAACAGAATCAGAATTTAATTTAAACAAAGGACGCATTCTTATCCTGCATAGAGTTTTTACTGGGTGTGTTTTTGAAGACTAGACACAACCCAGCCAGTGTATTCTTGGACCCGAGCTCTGCCAGATTTCTTTTTGTTCAATAAAAACTATTTATTCCGTAGAATGAGACTTGAAATTGAGCAGAAGTCTAGTGATATTTTCTCCTCTGACAATATAAGCACCATTTGAAACAAACAATGAAATAGCGCATCAGATGCTGCTTGGTGATTGATGCGAACCTATTTCAAGCTATAATTAACAATTAATTTCAAACAAAGTATGTAATAATCTATGATAATCTTCTTATTAAGCCATATCAAAGCTTCATTGGAAGGCACAGAATGCTAAATATCTAACATTCCTTGTTGGACGTATAAATTATTTATATTACAATTCTTAATTTGACTAATCTGTCCGTTTAAAGGCCCCAAATGACTATTACGAAAATTCAACTAACTATTTAAATTGCAAAAATTTCTTACAACTTTCAAATTTTAAGTACATTTCTACAAACTACATATAAATATTATAATTTTTTATGAACTTGCCTAAATTCATTATATTAGCATATTGGCAAGACGTTTAAGAAATGAATCTGGGTCCAATGGACTCTAATGGTTATCTGAGGGTTAGTAGATTTGGAGAAAAATGTTTCTCAATGTGACCAAAGCCGTGTGTTACCACATAATAACACTAGGATAATAAAAATAAACTTAACAGGCTGCCACATATATTTCATTTTTCAGTTTCCCACATCACATATTAAAGTGAACAAAGTGTGCTCTTGCAAGTCCAATTTTGGAGCCTGGCATTCTTGGGACTTAACCAAAAATAATCGACTTTGCAACCCTGTAATCCAAGCTCGGTCAAATCTGCCGTTAGGTACCCGGACGATTTTTTGAGAAATTTTCTAGCTGATTTTCCACTTCATTTTTGTGTATAATATTGATATATTAATATAGTTATTGCGAATTATTTGCTAAATGTTTTAAAAATTTTTAAGACAAGTTTGTTATAAAAAAATATAATTTATAGTACGCCATTGAATATCTGAATGTAGACAAGGACGAGTGGCGAATAAAAATAATTGCAACATGAGGGGTCATGCGCGATTAATTTAATTCATAGAACATTTACATACTATGCTCGTTTTTACATTATACTTTAGAAAATATGCATGGGGAATTGTGGGACTATTTTGGGATATTTCATTAAACCTTGATTGTTCAAAAATTTGGATCAATGAAAAAATGTTTGTTGGTTTATATTTTGCTATTAATCCTACATAACATATAGTTAACCCAAAGTTGCAATTGGGTTGGACCAGCCCATTGGGCTTGGGCCGCATTTTTTTTAACTATATTTAGTCCTAGGCTGTGCTTGGGTCGAAATCGTGAGCAGGTGTTTGAGTACTCTAAGTTGCCGAATTATCGGGACTCCCCCCATTTTTTGAATTGCAGATTTGCTTTTTTAGAAAAGCTGTTTCATTTAATAAAAATAAAACAAATATTTTGACTCCATCATAAGCAACCAATAATTAGGGCTGTGTGCAGTTAACTTTGTTCACTATACTCTTTATTATCCTTAATTTTGAATTATAAAGATATTTAGGCATTTGTATGTCTATTATTGATGGTGTGCTAGGATTTATGGGTTTTTAAGAGCTAGCAAACGATATCTTTCTGAAAAATGACTACCTAATTATTTTGACCCTTGTTAAGTTTATTTACCAAAAAGTTAAGAATTAATTGTTGCTAGATTTGTTTAGTTACATCTAAAAATTGCAGTTCAATGTTAATTATATTATACAAATTGGAACATTAAATTAAGATTAATTGAGTATTACGTTACTCAGACATTTGGATAATTTAAAAGAGACCTAATAATTAACCCCTCCCCCGTTTATTCGAAACTTCAGAGTACACGAACTTGATGATATTCATTCAATTAATACGGCAATAATATGTTTGGTTTAAGCCAGAAATAACTAAATATATTTAGTTGTCTTTGGTTTTAAATTAAAAATATCAGTTGGTTATTATTAGATTAGATTCTAATCTTTTTTATCATGTATAACTCAAATGGATATGCCTATTTTAAATAGCATTGCTCGAAAGCAACGTATTTTCACTCTGAGAGAAATTTCTCTCCCATGCTGATTTAATCGTGACCTCAAACGGGAGCTTTTTAAATTTTCGTATAGACTATGTGAAAGTTTTAAATCATATCCATTATTTTTTATAATTTGTTTGGGCCTGGTTTAGGCTTACGAGTTTTTTGTATGTGAGGTGGGATTTGGGTATTCTTGGATCTCAATTTAGGCTTGCGCTGGGTTTTTATCTTCAAACATGGGATTGGGAAAATATTTTTGACCCATTTGCAACTCTGAGTTAACCAGTAACGATGTTCTTCCGAGCCCACTGAAATGTCTACATTCAGATCAGATGCTAGTTCCGTGGTATAGCAGAACAGCATACTTTAATAGTGTGTTTATTGTTAACATTTGCATGTCGTTTCCTTTAATCTTTTCTTATAAATAAAATTGATGTAAGTTCGTAGACTATTGTCTCATGCCCAATTAATGATTAGTATATAGACTAATTCGAATCGTGAAGTGCAATATATTCAGAGGAAAATACCGCAAATGGTTTTATGAATATGCTATAGGATTATATGCCCAATGCTGAGGTAGTGCAACATTGAAAGTAAAAAAATGATATCAATTCATTATTTCATGAAATAGGCTTTCATTTAGTAAATTTCGAATACAGGTAATTCACGGATGGCCTCAATTGTTTTAACACTTGTACTAGTTCATATCCATCGAGACGAATATGATTAATATAATTGTGTGTAGGTAAAGGAATTGCAGGGAAGCGATTCTACTCATTCTGTCCCAACTCACTTGCAAAATGTGTATTATAAAAAGAACAATTGACTAAATCAACCAATCACAAATCTATTTGTCTAAATTTCGTTAGCTGCAAAACGTTATGCGTTGAATCGCTATTTGGCTGAACTATGATGAACTGGTTAGCAGCTATCGTGATCTTAGGTGGTGTTTGTATTAGCACAACTGATCAGAACTTCAATAAATCATGGACTTGCACAGCTGATTTTGAGTGTATGGAACAATTGAAAGAAGATAAGCAACTTCGTCTGACAAATATTACTCTGTACTGTTGCAATGATTCCACAGTCTGCTGTGAAGAATCCCCTGTTTCGCCAGAAGAAGTTGTAAGTAGCACTGTTTTAATAGCTAATATTAAATATCTAATCAGAAATAGCATGCTTTTGGAATATTAAAAGATTTAAATGGCTACTTCTATTTCATTTGTTGGGCAATAGCCTCTTAACCTTAAGCCACCTGGCGTCCTTTTTAAGGATTTCACATTTACAAAAAATTTCTTTGAGCATAGGTAGGCTATTGGCAACATGCCTTAATGCAATCCTAAAAAATTTCTATTAAGGCGTACTGCTATTGTTGAAACTGTTAATAATAATAATAGAATCGTTTTATTTCTTGTAGTACCGAAGCACTAAATAGGAAAATTAAAGACACTAAACAAAATCAGGAATCAAGTCATATGTAATATATTTCGCCGCAGCAAATCGGAATGACTTTTTCATTAATTCGGTTCTTGCAACTGGTAGTCGTCCAAATCGAGTACTTCTGCTGGATCTAGTGTCGTTATGTATCTGACCATGGAGTGGGTGTGTTGAATCGTTAAAAATTCTGGAGACAGTAGCTGAAAACTGTTGTAAAGATTTTTCTTTTATAATTTCGAATTTTCGAAAAAGATTGAAATTCACTCCATACCTACTGTTCACATATTTATGAGGTTTTGAGCCAATGCAAGCAACGAAGAACTTCTACTGTTTTTTGATATGTGCAAAGATATCCCAATGCAATTGAGGGATTTAGCATAGCGTTAATAGTTTTTATAGGACAATGCAAATTTTTCAAAAATCCCCAAGCTGTTTAAGATTAAAATAGTACAGTATATGAGTTAACATTAGTACCTGTTTACTTTTTTACTACTTGGACCTATAGGCTGCTCGTACGTGTAAGCAAGGCAAGCAGTGCTTGCCCAATAATTCTTTAATAAATGAATTTCATTCTTAATTGTATGAATTTATATCTATACAATTGTACAAATCGTAAATTCTTAGTTTGCGTTAAAACAACATTCATTACGATTTGCTTTACAAATAATTAAATGATTGCGCCACAGCAAGCAGATGCCTTAATGCTGTACTACGCTCGGTCATGCGATTAAATTATATCTGTTTTCTTCATCTCAAAGCAAAATAAACAACATTGGGGTTTAATTCAATAGAAATGGTCAATTATTGTAATAATAAATAGTTGAAATCCATGTGTTAAACAAACAAATAATTACCATTTCAAAATCTTATTTATTACCAACTATGCCTCACACAGATAAAGACCTTTTGCTGTTGTTGCTTGCATCAAAAATTAATAAGCTGCAGCCATTGGCACTCATTTACTTTTCCGATTACCATTTTGGTACAGAAAAAAGTAAAAAAGTGCACATGATACAAATCACTTGAAATTTCCCAAATCGAAGGGTAACTTTCCATGGTTTCAATAAGACGAACAATGTCTTCGTGACACAATGCGTTGCCTGATGAAGTTGGCATTACTCAATTAATAAGCCAAATAATGCGCGCGCTCTATGTAATTGGATTAGATTGATTGCATAAATTTGAGTGCAATAAACCTTCCTAATGTTTTCAGCGTGCTAATTATTGCAACACGCAATTATTGTCATTTTGCAGGAAGCTACAGCTTTGTATAAATTTAAATAATTATGTTAGTTTTGTATATTAACTAATATTAATTTCTCATAAAAATTCATTCATTTGTAAATAAAATGTAAAATTGTCTTGAACTTTACTGTATTGGTTGTTGTGAAATTCGAAATATTTAATCCTATGAATGAAAATCCTGACAAACATTTAAACAAAAGTCCGCAGTGTAGTACATAAAAATCCTGACAAACGTTTGGACAAAAATCCGCAGTTTAGCACATAAAAATCCTGAAAAAAAGTTTGGACAAAAATTCGCAGTGTAGCACACAAAAATCCTCACAAAAGTTTGGACAAAAATCGCCTTTGTAGCATGGCCTTAAGTTATGTTTGTTTTCTTCAACTCATATCGCGAAGATTTAGATAGCAAAGCAAGCAGTTCGCTTATTGCTTCACATTCAAATATTTCGGTTGTAAAAGAACCACTCGAAATATTTTCATTCAAAACAATAACCCAAAAGTAAACATGATATTTATTATTGAAATATGAATCAGCTACATCATTGTTCTATTGAAGTATTTCGGGATACAAGTGCATGTACCAGGTAAGCATAAGTATCTGATACTAATATTTCAATTCAAGGTTACCTCAAAACATATATATATAAGCACGCCGCGAGAAACTTTTTAAAGGAGGGGCTAAAAAATTTTTGCACATGTGATATTTTAGAAACTTGTATTTGTTGAAAAAATATTTTATTTCTTTTTGAGGAAATTTAATGGTTTATTTATTTGAAGGAGAATAAGATGAAATCTTATTTCCAAGCATTTGATTATCTGAAGTAATGTGTTAGATGAATCTGCTCCTATCCCATGTGTAAAAATATAAGAATAATGGCCTATGGTTTATTTTCTAAATCTCAATTATTTTGAAATCAATATTTACCATATCAGTTATAGGAACATTTTTCTAGCTGATATACTACATTTCAAATGGAAGTTCAAACAATAAAACCATGATTTTTAAATGAATTGTGTGTTTTACATATTCTTAATAGTATAATTCACATGTAAGCACCTATATACATTAGATTTGAAAAATGGATAAATATATTTTATACAGTAAAAATATATTCCAAAACATTTAATACAATACTAAACAATGATCTCTAAAAATTTTGCGCATTTTTGAGGTCAGAGATATCAAGATTTTATACAATGTTCTAATTACTGTTACAAAACGCATGTATATATACTGGGTATACTGGGGTAGGGCCCGTTACGAGCACAGACAAAAGTGCGCGGGCCGGGCATATAGGCTCTGCATGAATATTTGTTGTTATTCGAATATCTTAAAATCATTTGTTTGATGTACATTAGGTCTACTCTATATATCTATATATACGTATTTCGTTTAATACTAATATTCATGTAGATTTATCGTAGAAATTACAAAACAGTACATAAAATATTACACATAAAATTCAGTACACAGAGATGATAACTTTCGTAAAGTCGTATGATCCTCTTTTAGCAGTTCATCTTGAAAAAAATTTAGTTTTTACCGCTTTAAGTAAAACCATTTAAAATCATTTAATTTCTTCAGTTTTTGAATACATGCAGCAAAGCATAAAAAATTCAATTAAGTTATCGTCATTTATTTCAATTACTGTAGATGAAGTTACAGAAAATTCAAACAAGTCTCTGCTATCAATAATTTTTCGTTATGTAAACATCAAAAAACATCCTGTTGAAAGATTGGTCAGTTTGCAAGAATTAGGAATGTTTCGAACGTCAGATGTTATTAGCAACGTGATTAAAAATTGCTTAGAGTTCTTTGATTGCAAGCAAAAACTTATATGCCAAGCCTATGATGGAACTTCTGTATTATCAGGACATTTAAATGTTGTACAAGCTAAGGTTCGCGAATTTTCACCAAATGCAATACATATACATTGCTTTGCACACTCTTTTAATTTAGTACTTTCGCAGGCTTTATCTTTTAACAAAGAACTTAAGAAATTTTTTCTACGCTCGATGGTCTATCTACCATCCGCAACACTTTGATTGCAAAACAGTAGTAAGCAGCCTAGTGATTATTTCAAATTTAAATTCATTTACCACACAGTTTCTGCTATTTTTATAAATTATAGACATTGGTTTTTGTATTACATAAATTAAAAAATTTGTAGGACTTATTCAAGAAAAACTTGAACTTTTTTCGCGAATTTGGAACCAATTCATTCAACAAGAATCCTTAAGTAATCGTAGTGTGGATAATTTAAGGATTTTATATTTTGAAATAAATGATGTTGTTTGTACACAAATGAATTCTAGATTCACTTCGCTATGCAAGTTTGGTTTCTTAGAATTATTGAATTTTAAAAAATTTGAAAAATTTAAATATGAATTTCCTCAGTTGTTAGTTAATGATCTAGATTTCTACTCAACGTTTTTTGATCTTGAAAGACTTTGTAATGAATTTCAAGTTTTATATCAGCGAAATGGCTTTGATTGTAAGTCAACAAAAGATCTTATTAGATATTTTCAATTGCATGATTTGTCAAATTCCCTACCGGAAACATGTACATATTTTGATTTAGTACAAACGATTGGATTTTCAGCAGCATCGGCAGAAAGATCATTTTCTGTTTTCAAAAAAATTTAAAAAAATGCAAGAACAACAATCGGAGGGGAAAGGCTGCATCAAATATTAACAATGTCTCTTGAAAATATTTGCTAAATGAACTACAGGAGGAAACTGATTTTTATAGGAACATTATAGATATGTTTGTTAAAAAAATCGCCGTATGGATTTCATATATAAATAAGTTTTTGATTGTTTATTATTTATATAAACTAATTTAGTTTCTTAAAAATATTTGCTTGCTTAGCTTAGCTTAGTTTATGGCTTAAGAAGTTTAAGAAAAATGTGTGTTGCACAAAACAGTCCTTCATTGGGCGAGATGACGGATATCTTTTTAAAGGACGACCATGCGTTTATGCAACTTTTGAAGGTATGGGCAAGTGCTGAAGCTGTCCCGCATGGACCCGGCCGGGCCAAAAATACATGCATTGCTGGCTGACTTGCGAGCAACAAGTTTTAATTAACTTTGCAAAACAGTACGTTTTAAATCATTTCCATGTACATTCCGACAAAAACAAATTAAATGCAAAAATAAATTAACAAAACTAAAGAGTTTCTTAAACACTTTGTGGAGAGAAGGAGGCCACAACGACTGACTACACTCTTGAATTT